>JANAVB010044218.1:26523533-26631033 GCA_029216955.1 Iris pallida
CGTCGAGAAGGTCCGCATGATTCGGGAGAAGTTACGTGTGGCACAAAGTCGGCAGAAGAGTTATGCGGATACTCATCGACGACCATTGGAATTTATGATGGGCGATCACATATTTCTGAAGGTGTCACCGATGCGCGGAGTTATGCGATTCGGTGCGAAGGGGAAGCTAAGTCCGAGATTTGTTGGCCCGTTTGAAATTCTTAAGCGAGTCGGCCCTGTCGCCTATCTGATCGCGTTGCCACCGGCATTGGATGGAGTGCACGATATCTTCCATGTTTCCCAACTACGGAAGTATGTACACGATCCAAGCCATGTGGTAGACTTCGGTCCGCTAGGGCTAAGAGCTGACTTGTCTTATGTGGAGGAACCCGTGCAGATCTTGGATAGGAAGGATAAAATCTTGCGGAACCGAGTTGTTTCTTTGGTTCGAGTGCTTTGGCGAAATCATTCTGTCGAAGAGTCGACATGGGAACTTGAGGCAGAGGTGAAGGAAAAGTTTCCTTCGTTGTTTGACCTAGGTGGGTTTGTGTTTAAGTTTCGAGGACGAAACTTTTTGTTAGTGTATTAATATGTAATGCCCTGAATCCGTTGCGGAGCACGGTGCGGGCTAGCGGCCGAATGGCCGAGTCGGATGAGAATTGGGGAAACTTTACCAGGATCGCGGGATAATAAATTGAGATCCTTTCCTCGTTATGGATTGGACTCTTTTGAAATGATGCCCAAGATGCAGTGGCGCGCGTCTTGGGGGAAGAGTTCTATATAAGAGTCGCTTGCCCCGAGACCGTTGCCCTGCTGGTTTTCGATGTCGCTTTTGCTGTTGGCTTTTGTGTGCGTTTTCGTGATTGTTTTCGATGAATGTTTTCATGGATTTACTTTCACCGTCTACGCATTTCATATCGAATAACTGAGAGAAAGAGAAGAAGTATGCTGACCAGACGTTGGTGCCAATGCAGGTGCTAACGCGGTGAACCTCGGGTGACGTTGCGTGGAAGACCTCTTTCTCTCGGCAATTCACCAACAAGTGAGTGGCTTTGATCCTTCGACGATCCTTGATCTTCGCGCATAACAATGGTAGACTTGTTATTGCGTTCGGTGCTTAATAAAAGATGCCTAGTAATAATATGGGAAAGATAATGAAAGATAAATTATCACATGGCTAGGCTTATGTTGCAAATCGAATGATGCTCGTATGCTATATGAATTGTTTAACAGGTGATGCAAAGACCCAAGTATTGGGCGGTAAGTATATCGGACTTCGGTTCGAAAGAATGGGTTAAACATGAATAGTCCCTTGGTTGGATGAACGAATATACGAGCCTATGGCTCAAGGCAAGTTGGTAAGATGGAAAGATGGGAAAATGGCAAGATGAAATGAGAACTACGAATATGTGTGGAAGATGCTATTATCATGCATGTCGTGTCTCTTATTAGTTAAGTTGCATTGCATGCATGGTCATGGACAACTTGTATACAAGGTAGTTCCTCGAACGGTACTCCGAGGCCACGGAACCGATTCGGCCTAGGAGGAACGCCGTGCTGAAGTAGTAGCACAGTGCTGAAGTAGTAGCACGGTCTTTCGGGAACCTTCCGGATGGGCTAGCTACCCACCGATGAAGGGGAGCCGTCCGACCAAGAAGTCCCAGATGGCGTGTAGCCAGTGACCTTCATATAGACAGGTGGCATAGCTAACATTGTCTTATGCAGGCAGAGTAAGTGGTATTCATAAATATATACAGGGATGGCTATCGACCGTGGGTAAGATTCACCAAATTGGTGATCAATATGAACTGCTTATGTTAGATCAACATGAATTGCTTATGTTTCTAACATCACTGTATGCTTCTTATATTTCTCATCAAATATATGAATTGTTAATGGACCCTAAGGCAAGATAGAAAGAATACAAATCAATAGTGAACATTCATGTAATTTTACTACTGTTGATTTATGGTGAGATTGGTTACGGCCGCTCACCAGTACATATGTGGCAATGTACTGACCCTCGTCTCCACAGGTGCCGGGAACCTAGTGGATAATCATAGACGCTGAAGGCTTGCTGTCCGACTCTTTAGAAGCTTCGTACATCTTGAAGTTTCCACTTGAAGAAGAAGGCATTTTGCTGAAGGTGGTTATTGCTGCATTATTAATAAAGGGATATGATGTATGGAACAAGTTGTATCTCATTTCAATATTTCTGCAATGTTGTAGCCAAGTTTGGCCTTTCATCTCGGCTGTTTGAGAGCCTTATGTTTATGCAATGTAATTTCAAAGATATCAATAAAGAACTTATTTCAGATCATATCTGTGTTGCCAAAACTTCTCTATCATCCGCTGCGAATCTCTATTCAAAATGTCTCTTTTATAAAAGGAACACGAGCACGCCTTGTACAAGTGCAATTCCAGACTTGTACGGCATCACGCCTTAGCGAGGACGAACGATTCGGCGTGAATCTAAGCGGAGGCGAACGATTCCCGAATCGGGGCGTGACATCATCTATCCTCGGGAGAGGGTATCTGTTCTTGATTGTCACTGAGTTCAAGGTACGATAATCAACACATAGCCTAGACGTACCATCCTTCTTTTTCACAAGAAGCATCGGGGCTCCCCAAGGCGATCCACTTGCACGAATGAATCCCTTGGTCCTGAGTTCTTCAATCATCTTGTACAAAATCTTCAACTCTGAAGACGCCATTCTGTAGACTCGTTCTGATACTGGTGCTGTCCCGGGAATCAAGTCGATGGTGAACTCGATCTCCCGCTCTGGTGGCATCCCTGGAAGTTCCTCTGGGAAGACATCTGGAAACTCTTCAACTATCCGGGTGTCACGCCCCAGAACCAGAATACTGGAGAGCGGGGGAATGACTCAGCCAGCTACGTATTACGGGTAGATGAATACCGTATAATACGATCAATGCTGTATAACCAGACGAGGGGGTGCATACTACATAAAGGTCTTACTATGGTCATTTCACATCTATTGTCTCAATCATTCAAACAAGGAAACAGTAATAGAGAATATGTAAGATAAAGCAGTAAGGCGTCCCAAACGCTCAGTCAAAATGTTCTTGAGATCTGGCTTTACAAAATATAGCCAGATGATATAGCAAGTATACACAATTGTTATCAGCTGCAGTCTGACTTAATTACAATCATGCAAAAGTAAGTACAAGACAATCCGACTAACATGTCGGTGCCAAACGGCTAAGTATAAAGGTAAATAACAAAACGAGTGGTGAAGTAAGGAACCCACTCGAGTCCTCCTGCAATCATGCCTCTAGTATTGACCATCTTGGAGGTAGAAGTAAGCTGGATCCTCGGGGACCGGCTCTAAATCTGGCCATGCAAAACCAGAGAGGTTAGACCTCTAATAGCAAGTACCACAAGGAAGGACGATATGAAGGACATAAACCAGTAAGTAAGAGAATATAATAATAGATCTCTGCCTCCCACTAGGATTTACATAACGTCACGACACTTCGAACCAACCTCCCAACCAAATAAGGACAGAAGTTGGCCCGTCATGTCCTGACATTCTGATCATCCCAGTTAGGTAACAGAGTAGTACAGTACACAAACAAATCATCTTGAACGGCCAATCAAATCCTACGGCTTGCTATTGTGAGTCCCAAGTTATCCTGGAATTATGCAATATAGGGATTCCTCAGTTCTTACTATGTGCAAGCAAGGCTAGTCTATCCAATCAATCAATTGCGCCAATCATGTAGTTAGACGAGTCCCAGCGGGACGCTCGCAGTTATAGCATGTACAATAATATAAGCAGATATCGTTCCCTGCCCGTGTTACAGATCTACAGTATCTGTGGGAACCAGCCGGCCCGTCGGGCACTTAATAGTCCCAAGGGGGCTGCCATGTAAGAACTCGGGAATCCATTCTCTCCATGCCATCGTTATTTTATTTGACTTAATGGTCTCTACGTTGAGTGAAGTTCCATGCCGTGGATCATGGTCATTCGAATGAGTACTTTCGTACGGGGTACGATATGCGCAACTCTACAACGATACCCGTGCGGCTAGGTTGTAGGTTTTACATAGCGTGATGCAACAATCAATTTAACCACGGAATAATCATGCCTTGACCATAAAGTACACATGCTGTCTTTGTAAGATAAATAGAAAATTAAATAATAAATAATTACTTTGAAGCCTGCATGTGCCTGTATGCCAATATTCGGGATCGGCTAATCGAGTATAATAGTTCATTACATGAACGTGTCTCATTCATTTCATTCAATAAGACGACTAGCCAGTCTCTTAGTTCCAACTAGGAACGCATGATCAATTATTAGTCAATGTCACAATCATTATCAATGGTGACAAGGCATGAAAGTCAATTAGTATTACATGGGGTCGAGCCTATAACTCCTCAGAATTAAGTTCTAGTCATACTGGGTATCCATGGATTAATCAAGACACATGACACATTCTACACAACAATCCATATTTACAATATTAACATGTCATGATTTATCAAGTTCATGGAAAAAGGTGTAAGGATATAATAGAAGAATTATCATGCCATCATTAAATGAATAATTATAAGACAATTAAAATACCCAGGTCAAAAAGTCACGCCAACAAATCTATGCTAAGGCCAAAAGTCACGCAAGAAGTCTATGCTTAAGACCAACAAGTCACGCTAAGTCTAGCTGGGGTGAGCGTGGACAATGGGCGTGAATAGTGAGCGTGAAAAGTGATACACGCTGGCAAGCGTGAGCGTGAAAAGTCACGCAAGCAAGCACAGCGTGAGCGTGAAGGGAAATTCATGCAGACTCTAGTGAGCGTGAAAAGGTGACAAGAAATCTACGCACGCAAGGATGTGCGTGACTAAAATACACGCACGCTCATGGATGTGTGCGTGACTGAAAATACACGCACGCTCATGAGAACGTTAGCGTGACTAAAAATACACGCTAACATGTAAGAACACGAGTGTGACTAAAAATACACGCAGACACGTAAAGACGTGTGCGTGACTGAAAATACACGCAGACACGTAAGAACGTGTGCGTGACTGGGTTGATGTTTATGCGAGCACGTAAGAACGTGTGCGTGACTGGGCTGATGTTTACGCGAGCACGTAAGAACGTGTGCGTGAAACATCTCCCAAACTCCAAGTCCTATGGAGCCTTCGCTCCAGTGCCAGAAATACACGCTAATATTGGTGGACCAAGAACCCATGAACAGCCGAAATACTATAACTTAGATCTAGAGAAAACCAGCCGTAGAAATCAAAAATGCTAAGAACTAATCTCTCTCTGGATCATGAGAGGAAGGGAAATGAACCATAAAAATGGATGAAGGAGAAGCAAGTTTGCACTTGCCTACTGCTGCTGCCGGTTATGTGGAGAAGTAATGAGAGGAAGAAGAAGAAGTAATGGTGAGAATGAAGTAATGAGGAGAGAGAGAGAGATGGAAGCTTTAAATAGGGGGAGTGGTGGTAGGTGGGGTGTTGGGCCGGGTTTAAGGGGATTCAGCAAACCGAAACCCAATAAGACTAAAGCAGCAAATAAAATGCAGGAAATAAAATTGCAGAAATATAATTGCAGAAATAAAATTGCAGGAAATTAATTAACATGAAAATTTTAAAGAGCAGATAATTAATTAACATGAAACTAAAAGAATTTAAATACAGAATAATACATGATAAATACTAAATAAATACACATGAGTTGTTCATATATAAAAATACGCATTCCGGGAACGGGGAGTGACATCTCTACCCCCCTTAGAAAAATTTCGTCCTCGGAATTTCAAATCCAAGCCGGATAGAAATATCAGAGCTAAACTAATACAAGCAATTCTAGTGAGCAAGCAATCATTTTACCATATCAAAAGCAAGTACTATATAAGTAAATCCATCAATCTACGATATCAGGTAGTTCTATCCATAAGGCGATAAGCATGAGAAATCAAGACAATCAAGGTATACAGAAAGAGATATACCTTGTGAGTCAAAACAGGTGTGGATACCGTGATCGGATATCATCCTCACGTTCCCATGTTGACTCTCCCAAGGAGTGATGATCCCAAGCAACACGGACAAGACTAATTGTTCGGTTCTTGAGTATCTTCTCTCTTCGGTCCAAAATGGACACAGGCTGTTCCTCGTAAGACAGGTTGGTACCAACAACCAGCTCCGAATGATCGAGGACATGACTTGGGTCCGATACATACCTACGTAATTGAGATACATGAAACACGTCATGCACCTCTCGTAACGAAGGTGGGAGGGATAAACGATAAGCAACATCGCCTATCCGATCAAGGATAACGAATGGGCCCACGTACCGCGGACTCAATTTCCCGCGAACGCCAAATCTAATGACCCCACGAGTAGGTGAGATCCGCAAGAATACGTGGTCCCCAACAGAGAACTCTAACGGCCTACGATACTGGTCCGCCCAATGACGATGCCTGTCCTGCGCAACTCGAAGTCGCTCTCTAATTTTCTTAACCACTTCAACCGTCTGAACAATCATTTCTGGGCCTAACATTTTTCTCTCTCCGATATCATCCCATGCAAGCGGTGATCTGCACTTCTTACCATATAGTGCTTCGAATGGCGCCATCTGGATACTGGCTTGATAACTATTGTTGTATGAAAACTCAACTAAGTGCAGGTGGCTCTCCCAAGATCCTCCAAAATCTAGAGTGCAAGCTCGCAACATGTCTTCTAAAGTCTGAATCGTTCTTTCTGATTGCCCATCCGTCTGCGGATGGTAAGCCGTGCTAAATCTTAACTTGGTACCCAGACTATGATGTAAGCTCTTCCAGACATGTGATGTAAAGCGGGTATCCCGATCCGACACAATACTGACAGGGACTCCATGCTGCCTGACTATCTGTTGCATATATAACTCTGCTAACTTTTCTGTAGATTGTCCTATTCTGAAAGGAAAAAAGTGTGCAACCTTCGTAAGCCGATCTACTATCACCCAAATAGCATCCTTACCACTTGGTGATCTCGGTAAACCGGTCACAAAGTCCATTAATGTGATGTGTTCCCACTTCCATTCCGGCATAGGAAGCGGTTGTAATAACCCAGCTGGCCTCTGCTGTTCTGCCTTTACTTGCTGACATACCAAGCAACGGGAAACAAATCTAGCTATCTCCCTCTTCATTCCGTTCCACCAGAAATGCTGCTTGATATCTTGGTACATCTTGGTCCCTCCAGGGTGAATAGAATACTGAGAACTGTGAGCTTCTGCCATGACCTCCTGTCTGATATCTCCACTAGGCACACATAAACGCGATCCGAACCTAAGTGTACCATCTTCGTGAATCCTCATCTCCTTTCTGAGTCCTGACTCACATTCTTCCCTAAGCTTCTGAATCCTTGGGTCCTGTGCCTGAGCTGCCTTGATCCTATCTACCAAGTCAGATTGAACTTGTAGACTAGTTAGAACTCCAACATCACTAGGAAATATAACTTCGATGCCCATCTCCTGAAGGTCTTCTAAGATATGCCTCTGCGTTGTCAACATAAATGCGCCGTCTCTCCTGCTAAGAGCGTCTGCTACTACATTCGCCTTACCTGGATGGTACTGAAGCTCCATGTCATAATCCTTGATCAACTCCAACCATCTTCTCTGCCTCATGTTCAGCTCCTTCTGAGTAAAGTTGTACTTCAGACTTTTATGATCTGTGTACATCTCCACTCGGTAACCATATAAGTAATGCCTCCATAACTTTAGAGCAAACACTACTGCCGCCAATTCCAGATCATGAGTTGGGTAATTCTTCTCGTGGTCCCGAAGCTGCCTAGATGCATATGCTATCGCCTTCCCATGTTGCATAAGGACACATCCAAGTCCCTTACCTGACGCATCACAATATACTGTAAAACCTCCGGGTCCAATTGGCAACGTAAGAATAGGTGCTGATATCAACTTCTGCTTCAAAGTCTCGAATGATGCCTGACATTCTGTCAACCAATCAAATGGCACATCCTTCCGGGTCAAGCGGGTCATGGGCGCTGAAAGCCTTGCAAAATCTGACACAAACCTTCTGTAATATCCTGCCAATCCCAAAAAACTCCGCACATCTGCTACGGTCTTGGGTACTAGCCAACTTTCTACTGCTTCTATCTTCCTGGGATCTACTGCTACTCCAGCTCCTGATATGATATGACCCAAAAATGAAATATGATCCGTCCAGAACTCACACTTACTGAGCTTGGTATACAACTGGTTCTCTCTCAGAACCTGCAACACTTTCCTGAGGTGGTCTTCATGCTCCTCTTCACTAGCTGAGTATACGAGAATGTCGTCAAGAAACACAACAACAAACTGGTCTAAATATGGCATAAAGATACGATTCATCAAATCCATGAATATTGCTGGAGCATTGGTCAAACCAAACGGCATTACTAAGAACTCGTAATGCCCATACTTCGACCTAAATGCTGTCTTGGGAATATCCTCCTTCCGAACCCTCACCTAATGGTACCCTGAACGAAGATCTATCTTGGAGAAAACTCTAGCCTTGCTCAACTGATCAAATAAGTCGTCGATCCTGGGTAATGGGTACTTGTTCTTCACTGTTGCCGCGTTAAGCTTCCTGTAGTCAATGCACAACCTGGATGACCCATCCTTCTTTCCCACAAGTACCACTGGTGCTGCCCATGGTGATACGCTAGCTTGGATGAACTTCTTCTCCTTCAATTCCTCCATATGCTGATATACCTTGGCCTGCTCTGAATCCGCCATTCTATAAATTCGATCTGATATCGGTTCAGTTCCTGGTGCCAATTCTATGCTGAACTCAATATCTCTAACCGGTGGCAGACCTGAAAGCTCTTCAGGAAATACGTCTAGAAATTCTTCAACTACCTTCGGGATCTGAACTTCCTCCATTGTCGTTACTACTCCCTGCTCTTGTTGAGTTGCCTCTGATCTGACTAAGGTAAACCGCTCCATGCCTGGAATATCAAAAGATACACTCCCTCTACGGCAATCTATTGTCGCATGACTGTCTTTCAGCCAGTCCATGCCTAAGATAACGTCGAAATTTCCAACAGGAAATTCTATCAACCGGGCAGGTAAAGAATGCCCGCAAACTACAACGCTACACGCTAGAATAACTCTGCTAACTCCTACGAGCCCATTACCAGTGAGTATATTCAACCTCCCTGGCAATGCCTCGAACTCCATTCCTAGTCGTGTCGCAAATTGTGCAGATATAAATGAATGGGATGCTCCCGAATCAAACAATACTACTGCGGGATATGAGACGACGAGAATGTTACCTGCCACAACATCTCCCGATGCCAATGCCTCCTCCAAGGACAGAGTGAATGCTTGCCCTCGACCTCCTTGCTGATTTCCATGCTGCGGCCTAGCCTGATGCTGCTGCTGGCCCCTTCCTTGATGATGCTGGGGTGGTCTATGCTGGTGTTGCTGTATTGGCGGTCCCTGCTGCCGAAACATCTGAGCCTGCGGTACTAACGGACGCTGTGCCAATGGCCTAACTGCCACCGCTGGTCCTCGATACTGGCCTGCCCCTGGTGCTGGCAGAGTAGAAAACTGCTGCCCTGGTCCTCCTGCCCTCGAATTCATGGGACATGTGGTAACCCGATGGTCTGGATTTCCACATATCAGACATAGTCCATTCAATGTCCGACACATATCTCTAGTGTGTCCCATTTTCCCACAATAAGTGCATCCCGTCGGGGGTTGCTGGTTCTTCCTCTGTTGCTGTTGCTGCTGCTGCCTGGGTGGTGCTGGTCCTCGTATTGCCACATCGTGGATACGAATGCCAGTGGATGGTACTGTTGCTCGGGGCGCTGCTCCCCCTCCTCCTTCAATCTGACTGTGGGATCTCTTCTGACCCCCAGTCCTTACTGCAAGCCTCTGTATGGTGATCTCATGCCTTCGAGTCGCCGTCAATACTTCGTCAAAAGTTTGGTAATTGTGCCCCTCTATCAATTGCAAGAGTTCAAGATGAAACCCTTGCTGAAACCTCATGGCCCTCTGGCTCTCTGTTGCTACCATCTCTGGGGCAAATCTACTCAATCTGCAGAACTCCGCTGCATAAGCATCTACAGTCTTGCCAGCCTGCCTGAGGCTGATAAACTTCTGTTGTAGTTCAAACTGCGCCACAACTCCATAGTACTTGGTCTTGAATCTTGCTGTGAAATCGTCCCAAGCCACAGGACGTCTGATGCCCACTTCCTCTGATTCCCTCCAATCACGTGCGAGATCCTGAAGTAACAACTTCACTAGATCCACACGTTCTTCTGCCGGTACCTTAGCCGCTGTCAGAATAGCCTCCATATCCTTAAGCCATGCATCTGCTGAGATGGCATCCTCCGTGCCCTCGAAACGGCGGGGGTTGTACTTGCAAAACCTGGCTGATGCTCCTGAATCTGGCCTCACTCCTCTTTCTAAAGCCGTCTGTAATCCTTGGTTGAGCAACACATTCTGCTCTTATAGCTGAGTGTGCATGCGCTGCTGGGCCAACATCTGATGTTGCTGAGTAGCCATCATCCCTCTCATGATCTCCAGAAGGGCTGGTATGTCCATCTCCGCAGGGGTAGGTGGAACTGTTGGTGGTGGTGGAACATCCGGATACTGCGATCCAGCCGCTGGTTCCACTATCACTTCTTCCTAGGTAGCCTCTTGAGTTAGTACTGGCCCTTGTTGCAGACCAACAGGGTCAGATGGTCCATGTTGCTCCTGCGGTTGTCCAGCTCTGACAGGTGCGGACGAGGTGCCCCTAAGAAAAGGGACAAGAGAACAATCAAACGACCGGACATGAAGGATCAATGAAGTCAAAGGATATCAGAATGTCAAGCAAGAGTTGAGAATAACGAATCAGGAGATCAAGGGAAAACATGTGTGATTGAGACATCCTATAAATCAAAACACCCCACAAGTCTGAAATCAGACCTGCATGGGCCACCACTAAAACCTTGTCACGCCCCAGAACCAGAATACTGGAGAGCGGGGGAATGACTCAGCCAGCTACGTATTACGGGTAGATGAATACCGTATAATACGATCAATGCTGTCTAACCAGACGAGGGGGTGCATACTACATAAAGGTCTTACTATGGTCATTTCACATCTATTGTCTCAATCATTCAAACAAGGAAACAGTAATAGAGAACAAGTAAGATAAAGCAGTAAGGCGTCCCAAACGCTCAGTCAAAATGTTCTTGAGATCTGGCTTTACAAAATATAGCCAGATGATACAGCAAGTATACACAATTGTTATCAGCTGCAGTCTGACTTAATTACAATCATGCAAAAGTAAGTACAAGACAATCCGACTAACATGTCGGTGCCAAACGGCTAAGTATAAAGGTAAATAACAAAACGAGCGGTGAAGTAAGGAACCCACTCGAGTCCTCCTGCAATCATGCCTCTAGTATTGACCATCTTGGAGGTAGAAGTAAGCTGGATCCTCGGGGACCGGCTCTAAATCTGGCCATACAAAACCAGAGAGGTTAGACCTCTAATAGCAAGTACCACAAGGAAGGACGATATGAAGGACATAAACCAGTAAGTAAGAGAATATAATAATAGATCTCTGCCTCCCACTAGGATTTACATAACGTCACGACACTTCGAACCAACCTCCCAACCAAACAAGGACAGAAGTTGGCCCGTCATGTCCTGACATTCTGATCATCCCAGTTAGGTAACAGAGTAGTACAGTACACAAACAAATCATCTTGAACGGCCAATCAAATCCTACGGCTTGCTATTGTGAGTCCCAAGTTATCCTGGAATTATGCAATATAGGGATTCCTTAGTTCTTACTATGTGCAAGCAAGGCTAGTCTATCCAATCAATCAATTGCGCCAATCATGTAGTTAGACGAGTCCCAGCGGGACGCCCGCCGTTATAGCATGTACAATAATATAAGCAGATATCGTTCCCTGCCCGTGTGACAGATCTACAGTATCTGTGGGAACCAGCCGGCCCGTCGGGCACTTAATAGTCCCAAGGGGGCTGCCATGTAAGAACTCGGAAATCCATTCTCTCCATGCCATCATTATTTTATTTGACTTAATGGTCTCTACGTTGAGTGAAGTTCCATGCCGTGGATCATGGTCATTCGAATGAGTACTTTCGTACCGGGTATGATATGCGCAACTCTACAACGATACCCGTGCGGCTAGGTTGTAGGTTTTACATAGCGTGATGCAACAATCAATTTAACCACGGAATAATCATGCCTTGACCATAAAGTACACATGCTGTCTTTGTAAGATAAATAGAAAATTAAATAATAAATAATTACTTTGAAGCCTGCATGTGCCTGTATGCCAATATTCGGGATCGGCTAATCGAGTATAATAGTTCATTACATGAACATGTCTCATTCATTTCATTCAATAAGACGACTAGCCAGTCTCTTAGTTCCAACTAGGAACGCATGATCAATTATTAGTCAATGTCACAATCATTATCAATGGTGACAAGGCATGAAAGTCAATTAGTATTAAATGGGGTCGAGCCTATAACTCCTCAGAATTAAGTTCTAGTCATACTGGGTATCCATGGATTAATCAAGACACATGACACATTCTACACAACAATCCATATTTACAATATTAACATGTCATGATTTATCAAGTTCATGCAAAAAGGCGTAAGGATATAATAGAAGAATTATCATGCCATCATTAAATGAATAATTATAAGACAATTAAAACACCCAGGTCAAGAAGTCACGCCAACAAATCTATGCTAAGGCCAAAAGTCACGCAAGAAGTCTATGCTTAAGACCAACAAGTCACGCTAAGTCTAGCTGGGGTGAGCGTGGACAATGGGCGTGAATAGTGAGCGTGAAAAGTGATACACGCTGGCAAGCGTGAGCGTGAAAAGTCACGCAAGCAAGCACAGCGTGAGCGTGAAGGAAAATTCAAGCAGACTCTAGTGAGCGTAAAAAGGTGACAAGAAATCTTCGCACGCAAGGATGTGCGTGACTAAAATACACGCACGCTCATGGATGTGTGCGTGACTGAAAATACACGCACGCTCATGAGAACGTTAGCGTGACTAAAAATACACGCTAACATGTAAGAACACGAGCGTGACTAAAAGTACACGCATATACGTAAAAACGTGTACGTGACTGAAAATACACGCAAACACGTAAGAACGTGTGCGTGACTGGGCTGATGTTTACGCGAGCACGTAAGAACGTGTGCGTGACTGGGCTGATGTTTACGCGAGCACGTAAGAACGTGTGCGTGAAACATCTCCCAAACTCCAAGTCCTATGGAGCCTTCGCTCCAGTGCCAGAAATACACGCTAATATTGGTGGACCAAGAGCCCATGAACAGCCGAAATACTATAACTTAGATCTAGAGAAAACCAGCCGTAGAAATCAAAAATGCTAAGAACTAATCTCTCTCAGGATCATGAGATGAAGGGAAATGAACCATAAAAATGGGTGATTGAGAAGCAAGTTTGCACTTGCCTACTGCTGATGCCGGTTAGGTGGAGAAGTAATGAGAGGAAGAAGAAGAAGTAATGGTGAGAATGAAGTAATGAGGAGAGAGAGAGAGATGGAAGCTTTAAATAGGGGAAGTGGTGGTAGGTGGGGTGTTGGGCCGGGTTTAAGGGGATTCAGCAAACCGAAATCCAATAAGACTAAAGCAGCAAATAAAATGCAGGAAATAAAATTGCAGAAATATAATTGCAGAAATAAAATTGCAGGAAATTAATTAACATGAAAATTTTAAAGAGCAGATAATTAATTAACATGAAACTAAAGGAATTTAAATACAGAATAATACATGATAAATACTAAATAAATACACATGAGTTGTTCATATATAAAAATACGCGTTCCGGGAACGGAAAGTGACACCGGGGCAACTGCACTGCTGCTACTGCCATCCGCAATACTGGAGGAGATGGCTCTACTGTGCCTCTGGAAAATGAAAACTCTGGCTCTCCAGGAATACTAAAGACAACTCTGCCAACATGGCAGTCTATCCTAGCATAATGGTTCCTCAACCAATCCATGCCTAGGACTACATCATAGTCTGCCATAGGGAACTCTATGAGCCTAGCGGGGAACTCTCTACCGCTAACTATGATCCGACACGAGGAAAACACTCGATCTACTCCCACAAGACCATTACCAGTAAGTATATTGAGCCTCACTGATAATGACTCGGGCTCCAATCCTATCCGTGTCGCGA
The DNA here is from genome assembly GCA_029216955.1 of Iris pallida. Taxonomy (NCBI): domain Eukaryota; kingdom Viridiplantae; phylum Streptophyta; class Magnoliopsida; order Asparagales; family Iridaceae; genus Iris; species Iris pallida. The sequence continues at coordinate 26,537,719 of JANAVB010044218.1, forward strand.
ATCGTGCAGACATGAATGAATGCGATACACCAGAATCAAATAATACAGATGCTGGAAAGGTGTTGACGAGAATAGTATCTGCCACTACCTCACCTGGTGCAACTTCTTCTTCTATGGTCATCATCATAGCCTGACCTTTAGCTGCGGGTCCCCTCTGCTGGAAACCCCTCTGTCGGTTCTGTGCTGGAGCCTGGGTGAACTGCTGCTGGTTCTGCTGCTGAAAGGCCTGGGCCTGAGGCAACAATGGCCTCGGGTACTGCTGTTGCTGCTGCTGCTGGACTGGAACTGGGGCTGGTCCTCTCACCGAAGAACTAGAAAGGTTGGATGATGATGGACCTCCCCTATTCGGGCAGGTCCCTATCTGGTGGTCTGCTCCTCCACAAGCCAGGCACAATCCCTGTGCCCTACGACACTCTGCCACTACATGGCCCGGCTTCCCGCAATGAGAATATCCCACCGCGGAAGACTGCTTCTGCTTCTGCTGCTGCGGATACGTCGGGGTTGAATGCTGAACCGACGTCACTGAGGCCGCCCGCCTCGGAGTCCCAATGGTTATACCCCTAGCTGCCGGGACTGGAGCTGAAGATTGGTGCATCTGGTTGTGGGACCGCTTCCTGCCTCCGGTCCTGTCCACAATTCTCCGGGAGGTATACTCATGCCTCCTTGCTGCCTTCAATACTGCATCGAACGTCTGGTGCTCGAACTGCTCGACAGCCAATAATATCTCTAAGTGCAGCCCTTGCTGGAACCGCTGAGCCCTATCGAACTCGGTTGCCACCAAGGTGGGGGCGAACCTACTCAGCCTAGAAAACTCGGTCGCATAGCCATCGACCGTCCTGCCTCCTTGCTTCAAGTTGGTGAACCTGGTCTGCAGGTCGTATCGTACCACCGCATCGAAGTACTTTGTCTGGAATCTCTCTCTGAACGTCGCCCAAGTGACTGGTGCCGCTAACCCCATGGCCTGAGCTGCCCACCAATCGCGAGCCAAGTCTAACAACTGTAGGCGTACCACCGCCACCTTCTCATTCTCAGGTGTCCTAGCTGCTTCTAGAACCACCTCGGTATCCTGAAGCCAAGCATCCGCGGCAATCGCATCTTCACTGCCGTCAAAAAAGGGAGGGTTCAAGCGCTTGAAACTGTTGGCCGCCTGATTCCCTTGGGGACCTCCTCGGTTTAGTGCATCATGAACTTCCTAGTGCAAGGCGTCGCCTCGACGATCTTGGGATGCAAGTAGTTCTCTGATAAGCCCTACCAAAGGCCCCTCATCCTGTCTAGCTGGTTGAGCGGGCGGAGCTGCCTGAACTGGAGGTTCTGAGCCTCCGGAAAGCATAACTCGGGAGGCTACTCCAGAGTGCTGAGCTTGATCTTCCTGGCGCTGAGGTGCTTGTCGAGCTTCCTCTGGCTGGTTGGCAGGTCCGGGAGTAATGCCGCTGAAGAAGACGACATAGGGAACAGTAAGGAAAGGACCAGGACAGATCAATGATACAAGCATGTGATCAGGTCAAGAATCTCAGGAATTTGAAGATACGAGCAGAGATCAAGGGCGAATATTGATTGAGACATCTATTCGGTAAACCCTCACATTTCTTGAATGCCAAGACCTGCATGGGCCACCACTTAAACCGTGTCACGCCCCAGAACCAGAATACTGGAAAGCGGGGGCAGACATAGCCAGCTACGTATATTGAAATAGAATACATCTCAACTATACGGTCACGGCTGTCTAGATATGAGGGTTTACTACAAGCCAGCAGTCTCTTAAGGTCAAGCCTATTGTCTCAATCTCAAGCAATTAACAGAGTTACAAGATATTAGAGCATCAAATATATATATAAGGCGTCCCAAATATTACATATTGGATGATCATGAAGCTAGTCGTACAAAATGATGGGACTAGCAAGAGTTCAGTCATACATGATCAACCCTAGGATTTGTTAATCATGCTTACAGCCCGTAGGCAGACAGTAAGTAAATGTGCATCGAGCTAACAGGTGCTCGTCGGCTAAACGCCTCAAAAGAATAAATTTACATATAAGTGGGTTAAACAAAAAAGGAAAACCCACTCTTGGCCCGGGTTCCGTCTAGTTGTCACCATTGAGCTGGAAGCTTGGTAGATCCTCGGGAGCTGCTCCGAAATCTGGCCACACAAAACCAGCTGGGTCAAACCCCAGAAAGAGCAAGTGCCACAAGGAGGCCACAAATAAGAACAAAAGCCAGCATATCAGAACATAAAGAATAAAAGAAAGTACAAGTAGTAAGGTACACAGGGCGATAAACGACTAAGGACGTGGAACCATTCCGGGAGCCAGGTTACAATCCTTAAACCAGACAAGGACCGGGGTTGTAACCCTTCGCCTGAATAGCTCACTGTCTCTACTCATTTATCGTTAAGATAAGTAAAACAAACATGCTCAGGAGATAGCAGGTACTGGAGCTAGACAAGACTTAGACAAGGCTGGACACCATCCATTCACAATCGGCCAAGCAAGTACTACGGCTTACTACTTTAACTAACTAGGGTTATCACAAGCCTAATTACTAACAAGATGCAAGTGAGAAACTCCCAGTCCCAAGCCCTGCAGACTATCCAGTTATCCTTCCGCGGGTTGAGAGTTATAGGTGGGTACATTGTCCGGGAGACAAATGTACCCTTAGGTGACTTAGAGGGTGCAAGACATGACAGTGTGCTAGAAATGTGCTCTACTCGTCGGCAAGCTACAAGTCCATTAATGCGCCCAGATAAGGAGATTGCCTGTGACTGGGAATTCACCATGTTCTAGTTTGATCTAATAATTAGCCTAATCCAATTCAGTGCGAGTCCCTGGCCGTGGTACCCAGGAAGTCACGTCCTAGATATGATGCAAGACAAGACAAGTAGATTGCACAAGCAAGCAAGCAGGAGCACCCACGGTGTCAGGGCAAGTCAAGTCAAGTCAAGTCAGGAGTGCGCCGCCACGGCCACTATCAAGTTATCAAGATAAATCATGTCAGGGTGCTTGTTAGGAGTGCACCACTACGGGTCACTGTCATGTCAGGTTGGTCATGTCAGGAGTGCACCACTACGGGTCACTGTCGTGTTATGCTAGTTCCTTGTCATACTATACCAAGTACAATAGTCAATCCAAACGTATTAAGTAAAAATCAAGTTCATGACAAAAGACGTAAGGATATAAAATGGACGTAAAATATCTAATAAAATACCAATATATATAGGACTATAGAAGAGCCAAGCTTAAAGAAATAACCAAAACTCCAAAAGCCAATGGATTGCGCAAGGGGTCAGGGAGTTGGATTGCGCAGGTGTCAGTTGCGCAGGGTGCCAAGTGCGCAGGGGCACAGGGGCAGATTGCGCATGAACAGACTGCGCAGAAGTGAACTGCGCATGGGTGGATTACGCAGGAACAGACTGCGCAGGAGTCAACTGCGCATGGGTGGATTGCGCAGGGGTTACTTTGCGCATGGCTGGCTTGCGCATGGATGGCTTGCGCCAGCGCAATCCAGCGCAGCGTAAAGCACTGGCTAAGGTCATGCGCAATCGGCCCTGCGCTAAAGAGCATAAGCCGGGGGTGCGCAATCGGCCATGCGCTAAAGAGCGCAAGGCAGAGGGATGTTCTTCCTGGCTGAGAGCAGGTCCAAGAACACCAAGAACTTCAATTCTTCATAACTTTGCCAAATCAAAACCAAATCTAGATTTTCAAAGTTCTAACTTGAGTAAAATCGAATTCTCTTCCACATGGAAGCATCAAAACATACAAAAATCGAAGTTTAATAGATCAAAACCAAGGATTTTCGAAAATGGTTAAAACCTAGATCTAGAAGAATGAAAGCTCCAAATCACAAAATATCAAGTTCTAAAGTTGTTCTCCATGGCCTAATCTAGTTAATGGACAAATAAAAAGTGGTGCTTATTTGATGGCAAGGTGCACTTGCCTATGGGTTGGGGAGTTGTGTGGAAGAAGGAAGAAGAAGAAGTAGAAAAAAATTAATGGAGTTATGGAGGAGAGAGAAAAAGTTGGTAGGTTTTAATGAGGGTGGTTGTGATGGAATGGAGGTGGAGAATAGGCTAAGGTGTTCCACTCTTGATGAACCAAACCAAATCAAACCAACTCCACAAAAATAAAACCAAGCCATGGTCCAAAATCCATTTACGAGAACCCGAATCCACAAGTCGAGAAAATAAAAATACGTGCCAAAAATCAAATTACGAGTACAAATATGAAATACAGAAAATGGGGGTGACAACTCAGGAGTCCCATCCTAGACATGATGCAAGACAGGACTGATTTATTTATACAAGCACAATCACCCACGGTGTCCAGGTTATTATACAGGTCATGTCATGTCAGGTAGCCGTCGCAACAGCTTATCAAGATATAACATGTCAGGTTATCAGGTCAAGTGTACTTGTCAGGAGTGCGCCACGACGGACCACTATCAGGTCATGTCAGGTCATTATGTCAGGAGTGCACCACTACGGGTCACTATCACGTCATGCTCAATTATCAAATTACAAACATATCACGTAAATTCATGATTATCAAGTTCAGGACAAAAGGCGTAAGGATATAAAATAGACGTTAAATATCTAATAAAATATCAATATATAAGGCTATAGAAGATCCAGGGTAATCAGGCTACGCTCAGGTCAACATACGCTCAGGCCAGCGTAGGTACTCAATACGACTCCTCGTCAAGCAAATGAGCGTATGCGAGTCATACGCTCCCAAACGGCAGCGTATAGGGTCCATACGACTCCTTGTCAAGCAAGCGAGCGTATGCGAGTCATACGCTCCCAAAAGGCAGCGTATGGGGTCGATACGACTCCTTGTCAAGCAAGCGAGCGTATGTGAGTCATACGCTCCCAAAAGGCAGCGTATGGGGTCTATGCTGCACTAAAGAGTGCACGCAACTCAGTGGCTTAGGCTAAAAAGCCCGCGCACTGCTCACTGTCTTCTCCAAATCAGCAGGAACTCCATGGTTGAACCCAAAGCTTCAAAAGTTCATAACTTGGTCAAAATAAGTCCAAATCCAACTTTTTAAAGGTCAAAATTGGGTAGAATAAAATGCTCTACAACATGAAACCATCAAAACTTGAAAACAAAGAAGTTTAATAGATCAAAACCACCAAAATCCGAAAGTAACTAATTTCTAGATCTACAAAAATTAAAGCCTCGAAATGGAAAATGACAAGTTCTAATGTGTCTTAGAAACACGAGGAGAAGCAAATGGAACAATAAAAATGAGCTCTCTTGTGAAAGCAAGTTGCACTTGCCTAGACCTCTCTCTTCCTCTTTTGGTAGGTGAAGGAATTAATGGGGAAGAAGAAGATGAGTAATGAAGAGAGAGAAAGAAGAAATGGCAATAAATATCAAAGGTGGTGGTAGGTAGGGGGTTTATCCATGGTTCATGATGAACCAAAATAATCCCAACCGAACCAAGCCAACCCGGGCCAAGAATAAACCAAGCCAAGCCAATAAGGAAATGCCCAGCCAGGAAATCATGCAATACAAGAATAAAATACGTACACGTATTCCAAAAATACGTAATACGAACCACAGGCATTACAACTCTACCCACCTTAAAAGAATTCCGTCCTCGGATTTTAATCAAGAGGCTAGAGGAGCAATGACAAGCTACATTAATCACATGTAAGCTATAACTAGGCAGACAATCACTCATTCAAGCAAGGAATCGAAGGCATGAGGCATAAGAAAGACATTATACCTCACGAGTCAAACAAGTCGGGATATCGCGATCGGATATCATCCTCACGCTCCCACGTTGACTCCCCCAAAGAGTGATGACCCCAAGCAACTCGGACTAACTTAATAGTCTTATTCTTGAGGATCTTCTCTCTCCGGTCCAATATAGACACGGGCCTCTCCTCATACGAAAGGTTGGTACCAACAACCAATTCCGAATGATCCAGGATGTGGCTCGGGTTCGGGATATACCGTCGTAATTGGGATACATGGAACACGTCATACACCTCACTTAGCGACGGTAGAAGAGCGAGACGATAGGATACATCTCCTACTCGCTCCAGAATGTCAAACGGTCCTATATACCTAGGACTAAGCTTGCCCCGTACGCCGAAACGAATGACTCCACGGTTAGGCGAAATCCTCAGGAATACATGATCGCCGACCGAAAACTCGAGAGGGCGCCGATGAGAATCGGCCCAATGGCGCTGGCGATCTTGGGCAACTCGAAGATGATCTCTGACTCGCCTGACCACTTCAACTGTCTGGGCAATCATTTCTGGACCGAGCATGTCTCTTTCCAACATCATCCCAGGCTAGCGGGGATCTGCACTTCCTACCATACAGTGTCTCGAACGGTGCCATCTGGATACTGGCCTGGAAACTGTTGTTGTACGAGAATTCCACCAGGTGCAAATGATCTTCCTATGAACCACCGAAGTCAAGTGTGCAAGACCGCAACATGTCTTCAAGAGTCTGGATCGTGCGCTCCGATTGGCCATCTGTCTACGGGTGATATGCTGAACTGAACTGGAGATGAGTTCCCAAACTCTCTTGCAAGCTATGCCAAAAGTGCGACATAAATCTTGAATCTCGGTCCGAGGTGATACTGACTGGCACACCGTGCAATCTAACAATCTGCCTGAGGTACATCTCTGCTAACTGAGCCGTCGACTGACCAACTCTGAATGGAAGAAAGTGAGCCACTTTCGTGAGCCTGTCAACTATAACCCAGATAGCATCTCTACCAGCTGGGGACCTAGGTAGTCCAGTCACAAAATCTATGGTCACATGCTCCCACTTCCATTCTGGAATCGGTAAGGGCTGAAGAAGTCCAGCCGGTCTCTGATGTTCAGCTTTAACTTGTTGGCAAACCAAACACCGAGAGACAAACCGAGCTATCTCTCTCTTCATGCCATTCTACCAGAAATGCTGACGAATATCGCGGTACATCTTCGTACTGCCAGGATGGATGGAATACTGCGAACTGTGCGCTTCTGACATAATCTCCTGCCGAACATCTCCGCTGGGTACACAAAGACGATTACCATGTCGAAGGGTACCATCCTCATGAATGCATAACTCTGGTCTTCGTCCTGCCTTACACTCTGCTCTGAGTCGCTGAAGCTTAGAATCTGCTGACTGCACCATCCGGATCCTCTCGACTATAGTGGACTGAACTTGCATACTGGCCATCAAGGCCACACTAGAAGGGAGAACAACTTCAATACCCATCTTCTGAAGATCTGCTAACAGCTCTGGTTGTGCTGTTAGGAAATAAACTCCGGCTCTCCTGTTCAATGCATCTGCTACAACGTTGGCCTTCCCAGGATGATACTGCAAGTTGACATCATAATCCACAAGAAGCTCCAGCCACCTTCTCTGACGCATGTTAAGATCCTTCTGGGTGAAAACATACTTCAGGCTCTTGTGGTCGGTGAAAATCTCCACCCTGTCTCCATACAAGTAGTGCCTCCACAACTTAAGTACAAACACCACTGCTGCCAGCTCCAAGTCATGGATTGGGTAATTCCTCTCATGATCACGAAGTTGTCATGACGCATAAGCTATTACCTTCCCATGCTGCATCAGGACACATCCTAAACCTCTGCCTGAAGCATCACAGTACACTGAGAATCCTCCGGTCCCATCTGGAAGCGTGAGAATATGAGCTGTTATCAGGCCTCGCTTCAACTGCTCAAAAGAACTCTGACACTCTGCTGTCCAAGCAAACTGCGCATCCTTGCGGGTCAACTGCGTCAATGGCACTGAAATTCGAGCAAAATCTGAAACAAACCGCCGGTAGTAGCCGACCAATCCAAGAAAACTACGAACCTCTGCAACTGTGCTGGGCACTGGCCACGACTCAATAGCCACGATCTTCTGGGAATCCACTTCTACTCCTCCTCGAGTGATAATATGACCCAAGTACGAAATGCGATCGAGCCAGAACTCGCATTTACTGAACTTGGCATATAACTGGTGCTCTCTGAGGATCTGAAGAACTATACGGAGATGCTGCTCATGCTCCGCCTCACTCTTGCTGTAGACAATGATGTCATCCAAGAACACATTCACAAACTGATCCAAGTAAGGCATGCAGATGCGATTCATGAGGTCCATGAATACTGTCGGCGCATTGGTTGCTCCAAAAGGCATAACAAGGAACTCCCAATGCCCATATCTCGATCTAAAAGCTGTCTTCGGGATGTCCTGCTCTCTGACTCTGATCTGATGATAACCTGAGCGCAAATCAATCTTCGAGAATACTGAAGCCCCCTTGAGTTGATCAAACAAGTCATCTATCCTCGGGAGAGGATATCTGTTCTTGATTGTCACTGAGTTCAAGGTACGATAATCAACACACAATCTAGACGTACCATCCTTCTTTTTCACAAGAAGCATCGGGGCTTCCCAAGGCGATCCACTAGCACGAATGAATCCCTTGGTTCTGAGTTCTTCAATCATCTTGTATAATATCTCCAGCTCTGATGGCGCCATCCTGTAGACTCTCTCTGACACTGGTGCTGTCCCGGGAATCAAGTCTATGGTGAACTTGATCTCCCGCTCCGGAGGTATACCTGGAAGCTCTTCTGGGAAAACATCTGGGAACTCCTCGACTATCCTGGGCAACTGAACTGCTGCTACTGCCATCCGCAATACTGGAGGAGATGACTCAACTTCGCCTCGGGAGAAAAAAAACTCCGGCTCACCTGGAATGCTAAAAACAACCCTGCCAATATGGCAGTCTATCCTAGCATACTGGTTCCTCAACCAATCCATCCCTAGGACCACATCATAATCGGCCATCGGAAACTCTATCAATCTAGCGGGAAATTCTCTACCGCTAACTACGATCCGACACGAGAAAAATACTCTATCTACTCCCACAAGTCCGTTACCAGTAAGTATATTGAGCCTTACTGATAATGACTCGGGTTCCAATCCTACCCGTGTCGCGAATCGTGCAGACATAAAAGAATGCGATGCACCAGAATCAAATAAAACTGAAGCTGGAAAGGAGTTGACGAGAATAGTACCTGCCACTACCTCTCCTGGTGCTAATCCTTCCTCTGCGGTCATCACCATAGCATGACCATGCCCTCGGGGTGCTGGTCCCCTCTGCTGAAAGCCTCGCTGCCTATTCTGACTCTGGGCTTGGACTTGTGCATACTGCTGGGGGTTCTGCTGCTGGAACACTTGGGTCTGAGGCGGCAAGGGCCTCGGCAATGGATACTGCTGCTGCTGGACCGGAGCTGGTCCTCTCACCGAAGAGCTAGAAAGGTTGGACGATGATGAACCACCCCTATTCGGGCAGGATCCAACCCTATGGTCTGGTGCTCCACAAGCCAGACACAATCCCTGTGCCCTGCGACACTCTGCCACCACATGGCCTGGCTTTCCACAATGAGAACAACCCACTGCAGAAGATTGCTTCTGCTTCTGCTGCTGAGGGTGCGTCGGAGTTGAATGCTGAACCGACGTTACTGAGGCCGCTCGTCTCGGAGCTCCAATAGTCAAAGCCCTGGCTGCCGGGGCTGATGCTGAAGACTGATTCATCTGGCCGTGAGATCTCTTCCGACTTCCGGCCCTATCCACAATCCTCTTGGAGGTATACTCATGCCTCCGGGCTGCTCTCAAGACTGCATCAAAAGTCTGATGCTCAAACTGCTCGACCGCCAACAAGATCTCCAGGTAAAGTCCCTGCTGGAACCGCTGGGCTCTATCATACTCGGTTGCCACCAAAGTGGGAGCAAACCGACTGAGTCTGAAAAACTCGGCCGCATATCCGTCGACCGTCCTGCCTCCTTGCTTCAGATTGGTAAACCTCGTCTGCAGATCGTACCGAGCCACGACATCAAAATACTTGGTCTGGAATCTCTCTCTGAATACTGCCCAAGCAATGGGTGCTGCTAATCCAACGGCCTGTGCTGCCCACCAGCTGCGGGCAAGATCTAACAACTGCAGGCGTACCACGGCTACCTTCTCGTTCTCTGGGGTCCTGGCTGCTTCTAGAATCACCTCTGTGTCATGAAGCCATGCATCTGCTGTGATAGCATCTTTACTACCATCGAAGAATGGAGGGTTCAAGCGCTTGAAGCTGTTGGCCGCGCTGTTACCCTGATGACCACCCCGGGTCAAGGCATCCGTCACTGCCTGGTGCAAGGCATCTCCACGTCGGTCTTGAGAAGCTATCAAGGTCCTGACGAGTCCTACCAAAGTGCCGTTATAATGTTCTACAGGTTGAACTGGCTGGACTGGTGGCTCTCCGCCAGAAGGTACGACTCTGGAGGCTACTCCGGAATGCTGGGCTTGATCTCCAGGTTGCTGCTGGTCCGCGAGAGGTGCTCCGCCTTGCTGGTCGGTAGGACCACGAACAATGCCGCTGAAGAAGACGACATAGGGAACAATAAGGAAGGACAAGGACAGATCAACGATACAAGCATATGATCAGGACAAGAATCCAGAGATTCAGAAGATACGAACAGAGATCAAGGACGAATACTGATTGAGACATCTATTCGGTAAACCCTCACATATCTTGATTTACAAGACCTGCATGGGCCACCACTTAAACCATGTCACGTCCCAGAACCAGAATACTGGAGAGCGGGGGCAGACATAGCCAGCTACGTATATGAAATGGATTCCATCTCGCTATACGGTCACGGCTGTCTAGATACATGAGGGTTTATCTACAAGCCAACAGTCTCTTAAGGTCATGAACAAGCCTAGTGTCTCAATCACAAGCAAGTAAGTAAATGTTACAAGATGTATGATCATTAAATATACAATAATAAGACGTCCCAAAATATTATATATTCAGCTGATCATGAAGCTAGTCGTTACAAAATGTTAGGACTAGCAAGAGTTTAGTCATACATGATCAACCCTAGGATCTGTTAATCATGTTACAGCCCGTAGGCAGACAGTAAGTAAATGCAATCGAGCTAAACAGGTGCTCGTCGGCTAAACGCCTCAAAAGAATATTTTTACAATAGAGTGGGAGAGCAAAAAATAACCCACTCATTGCCAGGATTTCTTCTAATGTTCACCATCTGGCTGGAAGGTCGGTAGATCCTCTGGAGCTGCTCCAAAATCTGGCCACACAAAACCAGCTGGGTCAGACCCCAGAAAGAGCAAGTGCCACAAAGGAGGCTTCACTTAAGAGCTAAAACCAGCAATCAGCACAAGATATAAATAAAAGTAAGAACTGGAAATAAGAAAATACACCAGGATGATATACGACGAGATAACCATGGAACTATTCAGATAACCAGGTTACAACCCGTAAACCAAACAAGGACCGGGATTGTAACCCTTCGTCTGAACCGAACTTGGAATTCTCACCATTTATCGGTAAAATAAATACAAGCATTCTGGTCATGCAATAGTTTGGAACAGGATCAGGGCAAGACTAGACAGGTTAGACTCCATCCAATCACTTCACGGCCAAGCAAGAACTACGGCTTGATACTTTAACTAACTAGGGTTGTCTCAAGCCTAATTACTAACAAGATGCAGTGAGATTATTCCACAGCCACAAGCCCTGCAGACCATCCAGGTTACCCGGGTTAAAAGATTAGAGTTGAATTCAGGTGGGTACATCGTCCAGGAAACGAATGTACCCTTAGGTAGCTTGAAGGGTGCAACACATGACAGTGTGCTAGAAATGTGTCCTACTCGACGGCAGGCTACAGATCCCAAGGCGTGCCCAGGTAACGGGATTACCTATAGCTGGAAAATCTCTTCATGACTAATGTATTAATCTAGTTATTAGTCTTTAGTTCATTTCAATAGGTACTCCTGACCGTGGTACTCAGGAGTTCCATCCTAGACATAATGCAAGACAGGACTGGTTTATTTATACAAGCACAATCACCCACGGTGTCCAGGTTATTATACAGGTCATGTCATGTCAGGTAGCCGTCACAACAGCTTATCAAGATATAACATGTCAGGTTATCAGGTCAAGTGTACTTGTCAGGAGTGCGCCACGACGGGCCACTATCAGGTCATGTCAGGTCATTATGTCAGGAGTGCACCACTACGGGTCACTATTATGTCATGCTCAATTATCAAATTACAAACATATCAAGTAAATTCATGATTATCAAGTTCAGGACAAAAGGCGTAAGGATATAAAATAGACGTTAAATGTCACTCCCCGTTCCCGGAATACGTATTTTTATACATGTACAGCTCATGTGTATTTATTTAGTATTTATCATGTATTATTCTGTATTTAAATTCCTTTAGTTTTATGTTAATTAATTATCTGCTCTTTAAAATTTTCATGTTAATTAATTTCCTACAATTTTATTTCTGTAATTTTATTTCCTGTATTTTATTTGCTGCTTTAGTCTTATTGGGTTTCGGTTTGCTGAATCCCCTTAAACCCGGCCCATTAGCTCCCACCTACCACCATCTTCCTATTTAAAGCTTCCATCTCTTTCTCTCTCCTCATTACTCATCCTCACCATTACTTTTTCTTCTTCCTCTCATTACTCTCCACCTACCAGCAGCAGCAGCAGTAGGCAAGTGCAAACTTGCTTCTCCTTCACCCATTTTTATGGTTCATTTGGCTTCCTCTCATGATTCTGAGAGAGTTTAGTTCTTAGCATTTTGGATTTCTATGGCTGATTTTTCCTAGATCTAAGTTATTGTATTTCGGTTGTTCATGGGTTCTTGGTCCACCAACTTAGTGTGTATTTCTGGCACTGGAGCGAAGGCTCCATAGGACTTGGAGTTCGGGAAATGTTGTATGCACACGTTCTTACGTGCTCGCGTAAAACATCAGCCTAGTCACGCACACGTCCTTACGTGTCTGCGTGTGTTTTAGTCACGCACACGTCTCTACGTGTCTGCGTGGATTTTGAGTCACGCTCATGTTCTTATATATTAGCATGTATTTTCAGTCATGCTCATGTTCTTACATGTTAGCGTGTATTTTCAGACACGCTCATGTTCTTACATGTTAGCGTGTATTTTCAGTCACGCTCACGTTCTCATGAGCGTGCATGTATTTTCAGTCACGCTCACGTTGTCATGAGCGTGCATGTATTTTTGTCACGCTCACGTTCTCATGAGCGTGCGTGTATTTTTGTCACGCACACATCCATGAGTGCGTGGATTTTTGTCACACACACATCTTTGCGTGTGTGAATTTCTCGTCATGCTCACACTGTGCATGAGTACGTGTATTTTTAGTCATGCTGTGCGTGCGTGTATTTCTTCTCACGCTCGCTGTTCACGCCCATTTTCCACGCTCACCCCAGCTAGACTTAGCGTGACTTGTTGGTCTTAAGCATAGACTTCTTGCGTGACTTTTGGCCTTAGCATAGATTTGTTGGCGTGACTTCCTGACCTGGGTGTTTTTATTTATTCCTCAACCTATTCATTTAATGATGGCATAATAATTCTTCTATTATATCCTTACGCCTTTTTGCATGAACTTGATAAATCATGATATGTTAATATTGTTAATACAGATTGTTATGTGGAATGTGTCATATGTCTTGATTGATCCATGGATACCCAGTATGACTAGAACTTAATTCTGAGGAGTTATAGGCTCGACCCCATGTAATGCTAATTGACTTTCATGCCTTGTCACCATTGATAATGATCGTGACATGGACTAAATATTGATCATGCGTTCCTAGTTGGAACTAAGAGACTGGCTAGTCGTCTTATTGAAATGAATGAATGAGACACGTTCATGTAATGAACTATTGTACTCGATTAGCCGATCCCGAATATTGGCATACAGGCACATGCAGGCTTCAAAGTAATTATTTATTATTTAATTTTCTATTTATCTTACAAAGACAGCATGTGTACTTTATGGTCAAGGCATGATTATTCCGTGGTTAGATTGATTGTTGCATCACGCTATGTAAAACCTACAACCTGGCCGCACGGGTATCGTTGTAGAGTTGCGCATATCGTACCCCGTACGAAAGTACTCATTCGAATGACCATGATCCACGGTATGGAACTTCACTCAACGTAGAGACCATTAAGTTAAATAAAATAATGATGGCATGGAGAGAATGGATTCCCGAGTTCTTACATGGCAGCCCCCTTGGGACTATTAAGTGCCCGACGGGCCGGCTGGTTCCCACAAATACTGTAGATCTGTCACACGGGCAGGGAACGATATCTGATTATATTATTGTACATGCTATAAAGGCGGGCGTCCCGCTGGGACTCATCTAACTACATGATTGGCACAATTGATTGATTGGATAGACTAGCCTTGCTTGCACATAGTAAGAACTGAGGAATCCCTAATTGCATAATTTCAGGATAACTTGGGACTCATAATAGCAAGCCGTAGAATTTGATTGGCCGTTCAAGATGATTTGTTTGTGTACTGTACTACTTTGTTACCTAACTGGGATGATCAGAATGTCAGGACATGACGGGCCAACTTCTGTCCTTGTTTGGTTGGGAGGTTGGTTCGAAGTGTCGTGATGTGATGTGAATCCTAGTAGCAAGCAGAGATCTATTATTATATTCTTTTACTTACTGGTTTATGTCCTTCATATCGTCCTTCCTTGTGGTACTTGCTATTAGAGGTCTAACCTCTCTGGTTTTGCATGGCCAGATTTAGAGCCAGTTCCCGAGGATCCAGCGTACTTCTACCTCCAAGATGGTCAATACTAGAGGCATGATTGCAGGAGGACTCGAGTGGGTTCCTTACTTCACCGCTCGTTTTGTTATTTACCTTTATACTTAGCCGTTTGGCACCGACATGTTAGTCGGATTGTCTTGTACTTACTTTTACATGATTGTAATTAAGTCAGACTGCAGCTGATAACAATTGTGTATACTTGCTATATTATCTGGCTATATTTTGTAAAGCCAGATCTCAAGAACATTTTGACTGAGCGTTTGGGACGCCTTACTGCTTTATCTTACATGTTCTCTATTACTGTTTCCTTGTTTGAATGATTGAGACAATAGATGTGAAATGATCATAGTAAGACCTTTATGTAGTATGCACCCCCTCGTCTGGTTAGACAGTATTTATCGTATTATACGGTATTCATCTACCCGTAATACGTAGCTGGCTTAGTCATTCTCCCGCTCTCCAGTGTTCTGGTTCTGGGGCGTGACAAGGTTTTAGTGGTGGCCCATGCAGGTCTGATTTCAGACTTGTGGGGTGTTTTTATTTATAGGATGTCTCAATCACACATGTTTCTCCTTGATCTCCTGATTCGTTATTCTCAACTCTTGCTTGACATTCCGATATCCTTTGACTTCATTGATCCTTCATGTCCGGTCATTTGATTGTTCTCTTGTCCCTTTTCTTAGGGGTACCTCGTCCGCACCTATCAGAGCTGGACAACCGCAGGAGCAACATGGACCACCTGACCCTGTTGGTCAGCAACAAGGGCCAGTACTAACTCAAGAGGCTACCCAGGAAGAAGTGATAGTGGAACCAGCGGCTGGATCGCAGTATCCGGATGTTCCACCACCACCGACAGTTCCACCTACCCAAGTGGACACACCAGCCCTTCTGGAGATCATGAGAGGAATGATGGCTACTCAGCAACATCAGATGTTGGCCCAGCAGCGCATGCACACTCAGCTATAAGAGCAGAATGTGTTGCTTAACCAAGGATTGCAGACGGCTTTGGAAAGATAAGTGAGGGCTGATTCAGGAGCATCAGCCAGGTTTTGCAAGTACAACTCCCGCCGTTTCGAGGGCACGGAGGATGCCATTTCAGCAGATGCATGGCTTAAGGATATGGAGGCTATTCTGACAGCAGCTAAAGTACCGGCAGCAGAACGTGTGGATCTAGTGAAGTTGTTACTTCAGGATCTCGCACGTAATTGGTGGGAATCAGAGGAAGTGGGCATCAGACGTCCTGTGGCTTGGGACGATTTCACAGCAAGATTCAAGACCAAGTACTATGGAGTTGTGGCGCAGTTTGAGCTACAACAGAAGTTTATCAACCTCAGGCAGGCCGACAAGACTGTAGATGCTTATGCAGCAAAATTCTGCAGATTGAGTAGATTCGCCCCAGAGATGGTAGCAACAGAGCGCCATAGGGCCATGAGGTTTCAGCAAGGGTTTCATCTTGAGCTCTTGCAATTAATAGAGGTGCACAATTACCAAAATTTTGACAAAATATTAACGGCAACTCGAAGGCATGAGCTCACCATTCAGAGACTTGCGACCAGGACTGGGGGTCAGAAGAGATCCCACAGTCAGATTGAAGGAAGAGGGGGAGCAGCGCCGCGAACAACAGCACCATCCCCTGGCATTCGTATCCACGATGTGGTGATACGAGGACCAGCACCACCCAGGCAGCAGCAGCAATAGCAACAGAGGAAGAACCAGCAACCCCCGGCAGGCTGCACTTATTGCGGAAAGATGGGACACACTAGAGATGTGTGTCGTACATTGAATAGACTATGTCTGATATGTAGAAATCCAGACCATCGGGTTACCACATGTCCCATAAATTCGAGGCCAGGAGGACCAGGACAGCAGTTTCCTGCTCTACCAGCCCCAGGGGCAGGCCAGTATCGAGGACCAGCAGTGGCAGTAAGGCCGTTGGCACAGCGTCCGCAGGCTCAGATGTTTCGGCAGCAGGGACCGCCGATGCAGCAACACCAGCATAGACCACCCCAGCATCATCAAGGAAGGGGCCAGCAGCAGCATCAGGCTAGGCCGCAGCATGGAAATCAGCAAGGAGGTCGAGGGCAAGCATTCACTCTGTCCTTGGAGGAGGCATTGGCATCGGGAGATGTTGTGGCAGGTAACATTCTCGTCGCCTCATATACCGCAGTAGCGTTGTTTGATTCGGGAGCATCCCATTCATTTATATCTGCACAATTTGCGACACGACTAGGAATGGAGTTCGAGGCATTGCCAGGGAGGTTGAATATACTCACTGGTAATGGGCTCGTAGGGGTTAGTAGAGTTATTCTAGCGTGTAGCGTTGTAGTTTACGGGCATTCTTTACCCGCCCGGTTGATAGAATTTCCTGTTGGAAATTTCGACGTTATCTTAGGCATGGACTGGCTGAAAGACAGTCATGCGACAATAGATTGTCGTAGAGGGAGTGTATCTTTTGATATTCCAGGCATGAAGATATTCACCTTAGTCAGATCAGAGGCAACTCAACCAGAGCAGGGAGTAGTAACGGCAATGGAGGAAGTTCAGATCCCGAAGGTAGTTGAAGAATTTCTAGACATATTTCCCGAAGAACTTCCAGGACTTCCACCGGTTAGAGATATTGAGTTCAGCATAGAATTGGCACCAGGAACTAAACCGATATCAGATCGAGTTTACAGAATGGCGGATTCAGAGCAGGCCAAGATATATCAGCACATAGAGGAACTGAAGGAGAAGAAATTCATCCAAGCTAGCATGTCACCATGGGCAGCACCAGTGGTACTTGTGGGGAAGAAGGATGGGTCATCCAGATTGTGCATTGACTACAGGAAGCTTAACGCGGCAACAGTGAAGAACAAGTACCCATTACCCAGGATCGACGACTTATTTGATCAGTTGAGCAAAGCTAGAGTTTTCTCCAAGATAGATCTTCGTTCGGGGTACCATCAGGTGAGGGTTCGGAAGGAAGATATCCCCAAGACAGCATTCAGGTCGAAGTATGGGCATTATGAGTTCTTAGTAATGCCGTTTGGTTTGACCAATGCTCCAGCAATATTCATGGATTTGATGAACCGCATCTTTATGCCATATTTAGACCAGTTTGTCGTTGTGTTCCTTGACGACATTCTCGTATACTCAGCTAGTGAAGAGGAGCATGAAGACCACCTCAGAAAAGTGTTGCAGGTTCTGAGAGAGAACCAGTTGTATGCCAAGCTCAGTAAGTGTGAGTTCTGGACGGATCACATTTCATTTTTGGGTCATATCATATCAGGAGCTGGAGTAGCAGTAGATCCCAAGAAGGTAGAAGCAGTAGAGAGTTGGCCAGTACCCAAGACCGTAGCAGATGTGCGGAGTTTCTTAGGATTGGCAGGATATTACAGAAGGTTTGTGTCAGATTTTGTAAGGCTTTCAGCGCCCATGACCCGCTTGACCCGGAAGGATGTGCCATTTGATTGGTCGGCAGAATGTCAGGCATCATTCGAGACTTTGAAGCAGAAGTTGATATCAGCACCTATTCTTACATTGCCAATTGGACCCGGAGGTTTTACAGTATATTATGATGCGTCAGGTAAAGGACTTGGATGTGTCCTTATGCAACATGGAAAGGTGATAGCATATGCATCTAGGCAGCTTCGGGACCACGAGAAGAATTACCCAACTCATGATTTGGAGTTAGCAGCAGTAGTGTTTGCTCTGAAGTTATGGAGGCATTACTTATATGGTGACCGGGTGGAGATGTACACAGATCATAAAAGTCTGAAGTACATCTTTACTCAGAAGGAGCTGAACATGAGGCAGAGAAGATGGTTGGAGTTGATCAAGGATTATGACGTGGAGCTTCAGTATCATCCAGGCAAGGCTAATGTAGTAGCAGATGCTCTTAGCAGGAGAGGCGGTGCATTTATGTTAACAACACAGAGGCATATCTTAGAAGACCTTCAGGAGATGGGCATGGAAGTTATACTTCCTAGTGATGTAGGAGTTCTAACTAGTCTACAAGTTCAATCTGACTTGGTAGATAGGATCAAGACAGCTCAGGCACAGGACCCAAGGATTCAGAAGCTTAGGGAAGAATGTGAGTCAGGACTCAGAAAGGAGATAAGGATTCACGAAGATGGTACACTTAGGTTCGGATCACGTTTATGTGTGCCTAGTGGAGATATCAGACAGGAGGTCATGGCAGAAGCTCACAGTTCTCAGTATTCTATTCACCCTGGAGGGACCAAGATGTACCAAGATATCAAGCAGCATTTCTGGTGGAACGGGATGAAGAGGGAGATAGCTAGATTCGTTTCCCGTTGCTTGGTATGTCAGCAAGTGAAGGCAGAACAGCAGAGGCCAGCTGGGTTATTACAACCGCTTCCTATTTCGGAATAGAAGTGGGAACACATCACAATGGACTTTGTGACCGGTTTACCGAGATCACCAAGTGGTAAGGATGCTATTTGGGTAATAGTAGATCGGCTTACGAAGGTAGCACATTTTCTTCCTTTCAGAGTAGGACAATCTACAGAAAAGTTGGCAGAGTTGTATATGCAACAGATAGTCAGGCAGCATGGAGTTCCTGTCAGTATTGTGTCGGATCGGAATACCCGCTTTATATCACATTTCTGGAAGAGCTTACATCATAGTCTGGGTACCAAGTTAAGATTTAGCACGGCTTACCATCCGCAGACGGATGGGCAATCAGAAAGAACGATTCAGACTTTAGAAGACATGTTGCGAGCTTGTACTCTAGATTTTGGAAGATCTTGGGAGAGCCACCTGCACTTAGTTGAGTTTTCATACAACAATAGTTATCAAGCCAGTATCCAGATGGCGCCATTCGAAGCACTATATGGTAAGAAGTGCAGATCACCGCTTGCATGGGATGATATCGGAGAGAGGAAAATGTTAGGCCCAGAAATGATTGTTCAGACGGTTGAAGTGGTTAAGGGAATTAGAGAGCGACTTCGAGTTGCGCAGGACAGGCATCGTCATTGGGCGGACCAGCATCGTAGGCCGTTAGAGTTCTCTGTTGGGGACCACGTATTCTTGCGGATCTCACCTACTCGTGGGGTCATTAGATTTGACGTTCGCAGGAAATTGAGTCCGCGGTACGTGGGCCCATTCGTTATTCTTGATCGGATAGGCGATGTTGCTTATCGTTTATCCCTCCTACCTTCGTTACGAGAGGTGCATGACGTGTTTCATGTATCTCAATTACGTAGGTATGTATCGGACCCAAGCCATGTCCTCGATCACTCTGAGCTGGTTGTTGGTACCAACCTGTCTTACGAGGAACAGCCTGTGTCCATTTTGGACCGAAGAGAGAAGACACTCAAGAACCGAATAATTAGTCTTGTCCGTGTTGCTTGGGGTCATCACTCCTTGGGAGAGTCAACGTGGAAACGTGAGGATGATATCCGATCACGGTATCCACACCTGTTTGACTCACAGGGTATATCTCTTTCTGTATACCTTGATTATCTTGATTTCTCATGCTTATCGCCTTATGGATAGAACTACCTGATATCGTAGATTGATGGATTTACTTATATAGTACTTGCTTTTGATATGGTAAAATGATTGCTTGCTCACTAGAATTGCTTGTATTAGTTTAGCTCTGATATTTCTATCCGGCTTGGATTTGAAATTCCGAGGACGAAATTTTTCTAAGGTGGGTAGAGATGTCACTCCCCGTTCCCGGAATGCGTATTTTTATACATGTACAGCTCATGTGTATTTATTTAGTATTTATCATGTATTATTCTGTATTTAAATTCCTTTAGTTTCATGTTAATTAATTATCTGCTCTTTAAAATTTTCATGTTAATTAATTTTCTGCAATTTTATTTCTGCAATTTTATTTCCTGTATTTTATTTGCTGCTTTAGTCTTATTGGGTTTCGGTTTGCTGAATTCCCTTAAACCCGGCCCATTAGCTCCCACCTACCACCATCTTCCTATTTAAAGCTTCCATCTCTTTCTCTCTCCTCATTACTCATCCTCACCATTACTTCTTCTTCTTCCTCTCATTACTCTCCACCTACCAGCAGCAGCAGCAGTAGGCAAGTGCAAACTTGCTTCTCCTTCACCCATTTTTATGGTTCATTTGGCTTCCTCTCATGATTCTGAGAGAGTTTAGTTCTTAGCATTTTGGATTTCTATGGCTGATTTTTCCTAGATCTAAGTTGTTGTATTTCGGTTGTTCATGGGTTCTTGGTCCACCAACTTAGCGTGTATTTCTGGCACTGGAGCGAAGGCTCCATAGGACTTGGAGTTCGGGAAATGTTGTACGCACACGTTCTTACGTGCTCGCGTAAAACATCAGCCCAGTCACGCACACGTCCTTACGTGTCTGCGTGTGTTTTAGTCACGCACACGTCTCTACGTGTCTGCGTGGATTTTGAGTCACGCTCATGTTCTTACATATTAGCGTGTATTTTCAGTCACGCTCATGTTCTTACATGTTAGCGTGTATTTTCAGACACGCTCATGTTCTTACATGTTAGCATGTATTTTCAGTCACGCTCACGTTCTCATGAGCGTGCGTGTATTTTCAGTCACGCTCACGTTCTCATGAGCGTGCATGTATTTTTGTCACGCTCACGTTCTCATGAGCGTGCGTGTATTTTTGTCACGCACACATCCATGAGTGCGTGGATTTTTGTCACGCACACATCTTTGCGTGCGTGAATTTCTTGTCACGCTCATATTGTGCATGAGTACGTGTATTTTTTGTCACGCTGTGCGTGCGTGTATTTCTTCTCACGATCGCTGTTCACGCCCATTTTCCACGCTCACCCCAGCTAGACTTCGCGTGACTTGTTGGTCTTAAGCATAGACTTCTTGCGTGACTTTTGGCCTTAGCATAGATTTGTTGGCGTGACTTTCTGACCTGGGTGTTTTTATTTATTCCTCAACCTATTCATTTAATGATGGCATAATAATTCTTCTATTATATCCTTACGCCTTTTTGCATGAACTTGATAAATCATGATATGTTAATATTATTAATACAGATTGTTATGTGGAATGTGTCATATGTCTTGATTGATCCATGGATACCCAGTATGACTAGAACTTAATTCTGAGGAGTTATAGGCTCGACCCCATGTAATACTAATTGACTTTCATGCCTTGTCACCATTGATAATGATTGTGACATGGACTAAATATTGATCATGCGTTCCTAGTTGGAACTAAGAGACTGGCTAGTCGTCTTATTGAAATGAATGAATGAGACACGTTCATGTAATGAACTATTGTACTCGATTAGCCGATCCCGAATATTGGCATACAGGCACATGCAGGCTTCAAAGTAATTATTTATTATTTAATTTTCTATTTATCTTACAAAGACAGCATGTGTACTTTATGGTCAAGGCATGATTATTCCGTGGTTAGATTGATTGTTACATCACGCTATGTAAAACCTACAACCTAGCCGCACGGGTATCGTTGTAGAGTTGCGCATATCGTATCCCGTACGAAAGTACTCATTCGAATGACCATGATCCACGGCATGGAACTTCACTCAACGTAGAGACCATTAAGTTAAATAAAATAATGATGGCATAGAGAGAATGGATTCCCGAGTTCTTACATGGCAGCCCCCTTGGGACTATTAAGTGCCCGACGGGCCGGATGGTTCCCACAGATACTGTAGATCTGTCACACGGGCAGGGAACGATATCTGATTATATTATTGTACATGCTATAACGGCGGGCGTCCCGCTGGAACTCGTCTAACTACATGATTGGCACAATTGATTGATTGGATATACTAGCCTTGCTTGCACATAGTAAGAACTGAGGAATCCCTAATTGCATAATTTCAGGATAACTTGGGACTCATAATAGCAAGCCATAGAATTTGATTGGCCGTTCAAGATGATTTGTTTGTGTACTGTACTACTTTGTTACCTAACTGGGATGATCAGAATGTCAGGACATGACGGGCCAACTTCTGTCCTTGTTTGGTTGGGAGGTTGGTTCGAAGTGTCGTGATGTGATGTGAATCCTAGTAGCAAGCAGAGATCTATTATTATATTCTTTTACTTACTGGTTTATGTCCTTCATATCGTCCTTCCTTGTGGTACTTGCTATTAGAGGTCTAACCTCTCTGGTTTTGCATGGCCAGATTTAGAGCCGGTTCCCGAGGATCCAGCGTACTTCTACCTCCAAGATGGTCAATACTAGAGGCATGATTGCAGGAGGACTCGAGTGGGTTCCTTACTTCACCGCTCGTTTTGTTATTTACCTTTATACTTAGCCGTTTGGCACCGACATGTTAGTCGGATTGTCTTGTACTTACTTTTACATGATTGTAATTAAGTCAGACTGCAGCTGATAACAATTGTGTATACTTGCTATATCATCTGGCTATATTTTGTAAAGCCAGATCTCAAGAACATTTTGACTGAGCGTTTGGGACGCCTTACTGCTTTATCTTACATGTTCTCTATTACTGTTTCCTTGTTTGAATGATTGAGACAATAGATGTGAAATGACCATAGTAAGACCTTTATGTAGTATGCACCCTCTCGTCTGGTTAGACAGTATTGATCGTATTATACGGTATTCATCTACCCGTAATACGTAGCTGGCTGAGTCATTCCCCCGCTCTCCAGTATTCTGGTTCTGGGGCATGACATTAAATATCTAATAAAATATCAATATACAAGGCTATAGAAGATCCAGGGTAATCAGGCTACGCTCAGGTCAACATACGCTCAGGCCAGCGTAGGTACTCAATACGACTCCTCGTCAAGCAAGCGAGCATATGCGAGTCATACGCTCCCAAAAGGCAGCGTATGGGGTCCATACGACTCCTTGTCAAGCAAGCGAGCGTATGCGAGTCATACGCTCCCAAAAGGCAGCGTATGGGGTCGATACGACTCCTTGTCAAGCAAGCGAGCGTATGCGAGTCATACGCTCCCAAAAGGCAGCGTATGGGGTCTGTGCTGCACTAAAGAGCGCACGCAACTCAGTGGCTTAGGCTAAAAAGCCCGCGCACTGCTTACTGTCTTCTCCAAATCAGCAGGAACTCCATGGTTGAATCCAAAGCTTCAAAAGTTCAAAACTTGGTCAAAATAAGTCCAAATCCAACTTTTCAAAGGTCAAAATTGGGTAGAATAAAATGGTCTACAACATGGAACCATCAAAACTTGAAAACAAAGAAGTTTAATAGATCAAAACCACCAAAATCCGAAAGTAACTAATTTCTAGATCTACAAAAATTAAAGCCTCGAAATGAAAAATGACAAGTTCTAATGTGTCTTAGAAACACGAGGAGAAGCTAATGGAACAATAAAAATGAGCTCTCTTGTGGAAGCAAGTTGTACTTGCCTAGACCTCTCTCTTCCTCTTTTGGTAGGTGAAGGAATTAATGGGGAAGAAGAAGATGAGTAATGAAGAGAGAGAAAGAAGAAATGGCAATAAATATCAAAGGTGGTGGTAGGTAGGGGGTTTATCCATGGTTCATGATGAACCAAAATAATCCCAACCGAACCAAGCCAACCCGGGCCAAGAATAAACCAAGCCAAGCCAATAAGGAAATACCAAGCCAGGAAATCATGCAATACATAAATAAAATACATACACGTATTCCAAGAATACGTAATACGAACCACAGACATTACAGCTGGGCGAGCGTGGAGTGTGATGTAGGGCGCATCATGAGTAGTGGAGTGTCATGGGACGCGCCATGAGTAGTGGAGTGTCGGGGGTCGTGCGCCATGAGTAGTGGAGTGTCGTGTAGCGTCCATGTGGAGTGTCAGGATACCAACGGCTACAAACGGCTATATTGTGGAGTGTCAGGATGTGCGCGCCACCATTGGTGGCGTGCTGACACACCAACGGCTACCTGCAAACGGTTACATTTCAAATTCTCTTTCCTTCTATTTATTGCAATGCTTAACTCTTTCTCTCACAGAAGCACTTCTCTGAAGCTTGGAAGCTCCAACTTCTCACAGAAGCTAGTATCTCTCTTACAAGCTTCCAACTACTCACGAAAGCTAGTCTCTCCATCTTACAAGCTTCCAACTACTCACGGAAACTAGTCTCTCCCTCTTACATATGTTGTATGGTTAGATGAAAGATCTTGTTCATGTTTAAGGTGGTATCATACTTACATGCCATGTATACATGCATGTTTTGTTTGCCAATATTGCAGTCATGAGGTTGAACATTATTATCTAACAATATTTTCTACTGACAGGTTGAGAAGTGTGTACGAGCCACAGATGGAACCAATTCCAGTTCCTTACAACATTCAAGCTGTTTTGGTTAGGGGAGAAATTGGAGTTCCAGATGTCAGACGCAAAGCTGGAAGGCCGAAGAAAAACTGCATCAAACCACGAGAATTATCGACAAGAACTTCGGTGCGGCAATTGTGGTTTGATGGGACACAACAGAAAAAAATGTACAAGTCAACCAAGAGAGTAAAATATTGTAGTACCAAATATCATTAAACATTCTATTGAATAAAAATGTACTACGCATTAAACATTCTACTAAGAATACCGCCGGGCAAGTCGTTTGTAATGCCGTCGTTCTACATGTCTGAGGTATAGTCGGTCTCTTCTTTCGTCTGTGGTATCCCCCACTCTTCCTTCACCCTCTTCCACTCTTGTTTCGTCTCTATTTTCTTCCTCGACCTCCTGAGTAGGCACCGGGGCCGAGGGGGACGAAATCAATTGTGAGTAATACGACATTCTATCAAACGAATACGCGTCCCATGACACTCAACTACTCATGGCGCGCCCTCTATCACACTCCACGTGCGCCCAGCCAACCACACTCCACCACCCATGACACTCCATTACTCATGGAGCACTCCATTACTTATGGAGCACCACTCATGACACTTTATCACTCATCATGACACTCCATTACTCATGGAGTACCACTCATGACACTCCATCACTCATGGCGCAAAATGTAGCCGTTTGCATGTAGCCGTTGGTGTGTTAGCACGCCACCAATGGTGGCGCGCACATCCTGACACTCCACAATATAGTCGTTTGTAGCCGTTGGTATCCTGACACTCCACATGGGCGCTACACGACACTCCACTACTTATGGCCCACGATCCCCGACACTCCACTATTCATGATGCTTCCCATGACACTCCACTACTCATGGCGCGCCCTCCATCACACTCCTCGCGCGCCCAGCTAACCACACTCCACCACCCATGACTCCATTACTCATTGAGCACCACTCATGACACTCCACTACTCATGGCGTGCCCTCCGTCACACTCCACGCGCGCCCAGCTAACCACACTCCACCACCCATGACACTCCATTACTCATGGAGCACTACTCATGACACTCCATCACTCATGGCGCGCCACTCATGACACTCCATTCACGACATCATGACACTCCACTCATGACACTCCATCACTCATGGCGTGCCACCATGACACTCCATTACTCATGGCACGTTCGGCCCACCACACTCCTCTGCCGTACCCAAACTCCCCATCACGTCATGGAAAATGTAGTTTCGTTACCCAAATTGAAATTTTCTTAAACTTGTTATTTTTTTCATAATTTCGTTAAAATTCTTTACTTTATATGAAAATTGCTAACTAAAACCACAACCTTTTTCAAGTTTTGGTTCAAGGATTTCTTGTTGCTTTTAAACTCAAAATAATTCGGATTTTTATATATTTTCTAAATCTTACACAATTTTTCACCTGATATGTTACCAATGTTATGATACCGGACCGGCTGCTCCGACCGGAAAAGCCTCGCGGCTGGTTGACCATTTCTTTGGAACCTAGTGTTAGACAATAATTAATCAGAAAATTTACTGTACCGAAATATATTTCTTAGAAATTAGTCAAAACGAAAGAAGTTTGGAGAAATTTGTTTAAACGAAACTTGTAGCCATCCAATATGGCGGAATAAGAAAAGTAGGAAGAAAGTTAAAAAAAAAAAAAAAACCGAAATCCTGCCAACCAAGTTGGCGGAATTTGGCTCAATTCCGTAATAAAAAATAATAAAAAAAATCATGCCAACTTAGTTGGCGGAATTTGGAAAAAAAACAAAAAAGACCGAAAAAAGAAATGATGCCAACTATGTTGGCGGAATTTTAGGGCCAATTTTTTTTTTGGTCCGGTTTTTTTTTGTTGGTTCGATTGTGGGTTTATGTGTTTAATTGATTCATGGTTCACAGGTTATTAATTCATGGTTCATGGGTTCAATTGATTCATGCTTCACGGGTTGCACTTGCTCCCCTTTATTCTTAGTTCACATGTTGCATAGAGACGAGAGATTTGATCTGATTTGATTTGTTGGTTCGATTATGAATCAATGTGAACCACAAAATGTAGCCATGAATAAAAACCAACTAACTAAACCCATGAAGAAAAACCAAGCCAAGAAAAATCGACCCACTAAAAAAACCAACTTAAAAAACCTCTAAAAAAACCAACTTAAAAAACCACAAAAAACCAACTTACTAAAATTCCAACATCTAAGTTGGCGGAATGCTAAAATTCCGCCAACCATGTTGGCATCATTTCCAAATTTTTTTTTTTTTTTTTTTTTTCGGAATAGCAAAAATTCCGCCAACTTGGTTGGCACAAATTTTTTTTTTTTTTTTCGGAATAGCACAAATTCCGCCAACTTGGTTGGCACAATTTCTTTTTTTTTCTTTTTTTTTTTTACGAAAATGATCAAATTCCGCCAACTTGGTTGGCAGGATTTCGAATTTTTTTTTTTTTTTTTTTACTTTCTTTTACTTTTCTTATTCCGCCATCTTGGATGGCTACATGTTTCTTTTAAACGAATTTCTCCAAATTTGTTTCGTTTTGACTAATTTCTAAGAAATTTAATTCGGTACAGTAAATTTTCTGATAATTAATATATATATATATATATATATATATATATATATATATATATATATATATATATATATATATATAATTTGTTATAGATATGTTTATATTTTAATTATAATTTATCATATATATGAATAAAAGAGGATTTTGGAGTAAATGCAGTATATAAAAAAGTTAGTTTTAGAATTATTTTGTTAAATTTTTTATAATTGATGTGTCCTAAGGAGTAGATGTGTCCTAAGGACTCGTGTTAACACAGGTTTATTGGACTCAATTTTGACCCGTTTCGAAGTTTTCTTATAAAGAGCAGATGTGTCCTAAGGACACATCTTAACACATTAATAAATAATATGGATACTCCTACCAATATATTTATTAAAGTTTTGATATGCTTACAATTAAATGCTTATAATTTTATTGCAACCATCACGTGTCCGTCACATGTAGCAGGAGGTGAGAGGGGAGGTGGAATCCGATGGGATCCATCTATAAGGGGGTGGGAGAGAGAGATTATAAAAAGTTTGTAAATATTTTGCATTTTTTATTTATTAATGAATCTCTTACAAATTTTTTAATACGTGGTTGATCAGAGTATTTAATTTTTACTGCTGCTTGGGAGCCTTGACCATCACTTCCTTAGTACAGGCTTCAATTTCTCGACCGTCTTCACAATCACCAGAAACAGCAGCCTGTACACGACCACCATCCCACAGAGAACGACCAAATCGATCCACTTGGAATGGCCCATCTCCATTTGCCACACGTCTCTCAGTATCTCCTCGCCACTGACGGTAGTACAATCGGCCGGCCCTCCGTCGACGCAGCGGCGATCGCCGGAGAAAGTCTGTCCCATGAACTCGTTCTTGTACAGCCCCTGGTTGGCGTACTTGTGGAGCGAGACGGAGTAGCACGGGTACCGCCAGACCGGCTTCGGGATGTCGTTGGGCAGCCGGAAGAAGCCGCCGTTGAGCAGCATGACGCCCTGGATCCCGGCGCCGGCGATGATGCCCATGAGGAAGTTGGGCAGCACCACGCTCGCCACGATCATCATCAGGCTCTCCACCAGCAGCAGGCTGGTGAAGAGCACGAGGATGAAGTAGGCGAAGTGCGGGAACGAGCCCCTGAGGCCGGCCAGGTAGTAGGCTATGGCTCCCGGTACCACTGAAACGAGTGCCAAGTAAGGGGCGGAGGAGAGGGTGTTGCCGATGACGAAAGGAGTAACTCCGTAGTGTCCGTTCAGTCGCTCACGCGCAAAGATCTAAAAATTTAAAAACAAATGAAATTAGAATACTATAAAAGGATACTACAAACTCCATCTTGTGATCAATCAATGTTACAATTATAACCAAATGGTTACAATCCATTTACAAGCACTGACATAATAGTTATCAATTTGGCTGGCCTTCTCTACCAATGTGGAGTGTAGCAGGAAAAAGAGGAGAATCAATTGTCAATCGTCACGTAGGCGGTTATAAATGGATTATAACTTATTCGATTGTAAATTTAGCATTTTCGTTTGCGATTATGGATACTAGTAAAACCAAATTTTTTTTTTCCTAATCTTATCCAATTATAATTTAAATTTAAAAAAAGATTTGTTTTATATATATTTATATTTTAATTAAGATTTTTAAAATTTTAATTTAGATTTAATTATAACTTATTATGGATAAATTTAAGCAATGTTAGAATTATAATTTAAATTTAGATTATAATTTAGTTAAAATCTAAAAAAAAAAATGGTCCATGATATATATACGGCTTAGACGGCTGAATCTTGAACGATTTTGAAGTCCCCTTATATAGTGTAAGATATAGGCGCCTTACAGGGGCGGAGGTACATTCAAGCTCAAAAAAAAAAGTCAATATATTTTTTTAAGTGAATGGAGGTTTAGCCTAGGCTGCCATCCTAGTTCTCTAACTCACTAATCCAGGGACCAGGTTACTAACTCTTTTAGTTTCTCCTTATACAAAATAAATTACTCTTTCAGAATCGGCTGCAGCAGCTGCTCGCCTGCTAGGCTGCAGTGGCTACTCGCCTGCTCGGCTGCTCCCCCTCACCAGTCCGATCGGCATGCTACAGGCTATAGCGGCACAGCCTCTCCCTCTGTCGACTCTCCGGCTCCCAGTCCCTCTTCACCTCCTCCCCTTTCCAGCCCGACTGGCGATCCGCAACCGGTCGGCACGCTGCAGCGACGCGTCGACAAATCCTCTCACGCTCTCGGCTCTTCCAGACCCATTCTCCCTCTTCACCTCCTCTAGACCTCTGGTAAAACCCTATCATCAACACTATATATTTACTATTTAATAGGTTAATCTATGGAAATCCGAAATTTTTGTAAAATCCTAACCCCCAATTTGGTGTTTGGTTTGATCTTAATTTACTATTTATAAGGTGTGTGTTGACAATAAATGAACCAAAATGATAAAAGATTATCTATCAATCTAGGAAGTTGTTTTAAAGTGAAACACCCTTTTCTTAAGTTTATTGTGTACGACAAGTTTTGAATTTACAAGAAAAACTCTACCGTATTTTTTGCATATATTTTTAGACCTTATAGTAACTATTAGTTTATTAGTCCATCCTATTTCGAAATTCTGGCTCCGTCCTTGGTGCCATATGTCTATAACTTATGCCTTACTTATATGCTTAGTTTTTTTTTTTTTTTGGTTAACCTATGACCTTATTCTCCAATCTTTAGTGGAATTCCACTAATGGTATATGAAATATAAATTTTATGGTGTAAATTTTTCTTAGAAGAATGATTTTATAGATTCGTGTGGGACCATACCGCAAAATAGTAAGATTCTATATTCTAAATCCTAACCCAAACCGAATTGGGTCAGGTTAACTGGATCACTGGTTTGAGTGGTTCTTGTTTGAGGAGCCATGCAACTAACCTTCATGTCCTCTACAAAGGATGGAAATCCTCCAATTGCCATGAAAGTGAGAAATCCAGAAACAAACATAAGCATGGATCCTCTATCCTGGAAAAAAGAGAAAGAAAGTTGTAATCCTTGTTAGCAATTTGGCAAACGGAAAAAAATTCGGATCGGCAAAAGTACGAGTATAAATCGGCTCAGTGAAAATAAAAAATACGTTCAAAAATTCGGTTAAATATTCAAAAAATAGAAATATTGATGTTAGAAACTTCACATTCTTAAATATGTTGTCAAATTTGGTTAATTAAACAGGTTTCTACCGCATTTTTTGTGACAAAATTTTCAATAATTTATACGGAACACGTTTAAAACTTCGCATGCTTAAAATCTATGTACTGATTTGAATCTGTCAAAAGTACGCAGATATTATACGTTTCTGAAATATACGAAAAAATTCGTGTATAATACGAATTTTTTTCGGGTGATTGCTAACAAGGGTTGTAGTTGGTGTATGTAAGTAAAAAAAAAAAAAATGTACAACCCAATATTTTGGCGTGCTAACCGAATGGAAGAGATTCCGATCGAACCTGTATGGAACCGTAGCTATGGCTATGGCCAAGGTCATGGAACATGGTTCCTAAGCAGATGCCGAGTGCTATATAGATTACCAAACGCAACCAGTAGTAGCCAGCATCTCTGTACATGTTCACGAAGGATCTTCTGGTGAGGACAAGACACTGCACTGTGAAGCTAGCTCGACTCCCTTTCTTCACTAAACCTCCACCCTTCAAACAAAAAACAAAAAAAAAAAATCACCAGACAACAATGTGGGACGTTAATTGTCTATTTTTAAGATTTTGTCCGACTAGAAAAATATTATAAATCTATGATAACACACTAGTTAACCAATATTTTCTAAAGCTTCTTGCTCATGTATACTTGCAACTTTTGAACCAGTGTACTGAGTTGTTAGCTAATTTTATATTTCAAATTCCTTCGTTTTGATTCACTCATAAGTTTGTTTTAAAAATCGGACCGGAGATTGACTTGATTAGAACACTGGGCTTGATCAAACCGGTCAAAACAATGGGTTCATTCGGATTGAACCAATTATATAGATTTACAATTTTACATTAAATAAATATATTACATAGTACACAGCTACGTATACACTGCTGCTAACTGCTTATAAGTTATGCAAGTTTACGATAGTAGAATTAGTAAAAAAAAATAAACAAAAGTTGCAAGTCAGGATCAAACTGGTTCAAAATTCAACTGAGACAGACGGTTCAATGGTCTGACTTGCCGGATCGACCTGGTTGATCGGTTTGACCGATTTTTTTGGAAAAACAGTAGGTTGGTATTAAACCAATCCAAGAAAAAGCTACTGATTTACGAACTGAGAGGTTCAACTGACCGGTCCGATCCGATTTTTAAAATACTGCTCAAATAATTACCTCTTCATGTATCTCTGCAATACGGTGCAGCACTTGCTGTGAAAGGATGGAAGATTTGTAAGAGTCCACAAGGGTTTCAATCGCTTTAGCGACACTTGTAGGCATAGCCTGGAGCCCTTCTTCCACATCCTGATGAGAGTAATTAATATTAATTAAGATTAGGATTGTCGATCGGCAGATGTAGAATTGCTTGAAATTAACAAGGAAAATCATATTTAGATCGCAAAAACAATGCTAACATACCTGATCGAAATCCTTGTTAATTGTCCTAAGATAGTGATCGGAGGGATTAGTCAGCGACGGACACGGGAAACCATTCAAAGCAAAGAACTACAAAACAAAGAGGATCCAAAATTACTCTCTCATTCGAATATATAAAAAACTGACATTTTTTTTTGTGATACCCAACGCGTAATGGTGTATACACTGCATTGCATACCATTTGAATCATTGATCACAACTTTCACGCACAAATCCACACACCTGCCCGTGGTTCGCTTCCGAGATGAGTCCGGTAAAACTGACACTTATTTATATTGCTTTCGCTTAACTTTTTAAAAGGAAACACAATCGTCTCAAAATTGAATCAACTATATATCTAAAAATATTTTAGATTAATTATCTCTTATTCCTTATTTTATAATCGAATAATGCTATTAATTCCGCTAAAGTGTTTCTCCAAACTATTCTTTCTTATATGACAGTTTACGTGATATATTAAATAATAGACTTAATTACAACTTGATACTCTCAACTATTTCAGTTTTTCAACTTGATATCTTAAATGTTTTTTGGGATAAAACTTAATACTATGAGAAAAAATTGACAAAAATATCAATGTTCAAAACTTAAAACTATTCCCTTCCTTCATCACAACCTCCACCCCCCCCCCCCCCCCCCCCCCCGGTTGCAGCGAAGAGGGGGGGGAGGGGGGGGGGGGGGGTTGGACAGGTGTGGTTTTAGTTTTTTTTAATAGGGTATAATAAGCTTAAATAATATTATTCTAGTATTTTAATTACGTTATTCATTACCAAAAAAAAATTGTGTGGTGTCATCTTCCATCATATGACAAATTTTAACCAAAAAAAAATCACCACCCAAAATTTTTAAAGTTAATATTAATATTAATATTAAATATTTATTTAAAAATTGTCATGTCCGATCTTACGTCAAATGTCATATCTTCCACTATATAAATTGACTTCAAAACGGTTCAAAAAAGAGTCATCTAAGCCGTATGTATATCAAGGTCCATTTTATTTTTTTTAAAAAAATTATGTACAAAATTGTTGAAATTTTTTTAATTTGTTGTATATATAACCACATAAGTTAGAAGATATATTTAACTATAATTGAATAATATTCTTATTATACGTTAGTATACGTGCAAAGTACGTGTATTTACTAGTATATAACAAGGATTGGTTTGGAGGAACAACTTTGGAGAGATTAATAACATTGTTCTTTAATTATAAGTTTATTAAGATTGCTAACCTCATTAGCTAAGGAAGTTGGTCCGAAGTAGACAGTTTTCCCGTAGGCAAGCAAGCAAAGGCTGTGGAACATTTCCAACATCTCCCCGCTGGGCTGATGGACCGAGGCCACGACCGTCATGGCCTCGCGGCGGGCCAGCCTGGCGATCCGGCCGAGCACGTGGTAGGAGGCCGCGCTGTCCAGTCCGCTGGTGGGCTCGTCGAGGAAGAGCAGGCGCGGCCGGGTGAGCATCTCGACGCACACGCTGACCCTCCTCCTCTGGCCTCCGCTGACGCGGCCTATCCTGGTGTCCCCCGCGGCGAGCAGGCCCATCTCTCGGATGGTGTCTTCGGCCCGGGACCTCTTGTTGGGCCCGGAGAGGGAGGGAGGGAGCTGCAGCTCGGCGGAGTAGTAGACGGCCTCTCGGACCGTCAGGGTCGTCATCAGGACGTCCTCTTGGGTCACGTAGGCGGAGCTGCCGAATGCAAGCGGCTGCTTCTGACCGTTGATCAGGATGTCCCCCGTTTTCTCAAGTTTGGACCCCAGTCGTCCTGCAATTATCCAAGTTTTTTTTTTAAAACAAAAATATATGTATTCTTAGACTTTCACTACAGATATAGATTATAGACTTACATGACAAACAAAAAAAAAAATGTTAGATCAATATTTATCTTAATTACCATGCTATTTTTATACGGAAAATATAATTTGTCCGCAGGAGAGCTGGTCCGTTCGCAACGTAGCCGTGCCCTATTGGCCTCCTGTATTCGGGGGTCCCATGTCGATTGACCTGCCAATGGAACGGCGACACATGACAGACGGGCTGGTCCGCAGGCGAACAACATAGCCGTACTCATTTTTATAATACGATATGTTAAAATCTACTCTACCAACATTACAGCAAATTTATAAAATTTGACTAAGGGTGTGTTTGGTACGAGAAAATGTGGGAGGAAAAAAAAGTGGAGGAGGAGGAAAAAGGGGAAGGAATGATACACTTTCTCTTGTTTGGTATAAAAGAAAAACGTCCAAAAGTGGGAAGAGAAGTGAATCATTATCTTAATTTACAATTATACCATATAAGAATTATATTATTTTAAAGTAGTTCAATAAAGTCAAATGGTAATAAATCTTGTTAATTGAGGATATAACTGTTAAACCGTATATTTTTATTTTTCTTCCTTCCACTTCTCTTTCCATACCAATAAAGGAAAGTGTATCACTTCCATTTTTTTTTTTCCATCCTACCAAACACAAAGGAAGAAAATAGTCTTTCATTTCATAAGAATGGAAAGTGTATCTTTTGATTTTTTTCTTCTTTTCACTTTTCTATTCTTCCTATCAAATACAGCCTTATAAGCAAAAGTTTGTACATGAATATTTTGGTTCCCACCTTGAAGGGTTTTTTTTTTTTTTGTTCTTAATTTGGATGTTAACTAAATAGTCGCGCAAACGATGAGTTAATGAGACTATAGTTTGGAGTTCTCTAAGTTCAATTCTATTTTTTTTTTTTTCTTCTTTTTCAAATTTTGTATATATTTTATATTGTACATCAATAGATTTTGGACCCCACTGTCAGTCCGTAACATAAAAAAAAATAGAAAATTGCAGAGAGAGCACTATACTTCGAAAAAATTGTTAGGAGAGCAATGAATTTCGATAAATTGCAGTGGAAGACCCTAAACGTCCTTTAAAAGGGTGTATATTTGCTTAGCAAATAAAATACCCTTTCAATGGGCGTCTCCATACTAACTTCCATCCGGTATCATCTACATATGTAATTAATAGCTTGTCAACAGTTTTTATATAATTAACAGTTTGTCTTTCTTTTTATATCATCATTTATTCACTACAAAACTAACCAACTCCTCTGCTGAGCATTTATTCACTACTTACGTGTGGGATGGGCAAAGCTAATTCCCAAATGCCCAGAAACGCTCTTTTAAAGAACGTTTCTCAATCATTGAATTTAATTCTTCTAATACAAAACCTGGTCGCTAATCCGATGTTAGCATAGAAACTCTCTTTTGAAGGGCGTATATGATGCAATGTTTTAAGATGCCCTTTTTAGAGGTGTTTTATGTCTTCTACTGTAATTTTACTAACGTCTATGCTCTCAACAAAATTTCAAGCAATTCCATTGCTCTATATGCAATTTTTCGAAAAAAAAAAAATCTGACATAGCAAACTAAATAAAACTATATAAATACACATGTTTTATATGTACTTTATATATTATTATTAGAAAGACTAAAATGTTACTATAACTATTATCAGAAAGACTAAAAGACTGTTTATGAAGACCAAATGACAAATCTCGTACTTAACCTATCCGTTCTATTAACTTTGATGAATAATTTTATTTAGTAGACATATCCAAGAATATATTTGGAAGAATTATTTTTTTATTTTTTTACTGTGAGGCTAAATTTATTCAATAGTTGTTGACCTGCTAAAGTATTGAGGAGGGTAGATTTGCCGCAACCAGATGGTCCCATGATTGCCAGGACTTGACCGGGCACGGCAAAGCCACTAATCCCACAGAGGATAGGGACCTTCTCTCCCTTCCGACTATACGCGGACACGCACAAGTCCTCCCAAGTAAGAGATACGGACACACCACCTGCACTACCACCATCACCTCCTCCGTCTTGTTCTCGCTGCCGCCGGTCCTTCTCCATCGTCGTCTCAACTTGCATTGAGTAAAGGAGAGGAGTCGGACTGGCGGCGCTACCGAACGGAGACGACGGAGGGACACGGAGCGACACGTCTCCTTCGGCGCCGTCGGCTTTCCGCTGCTGTTGCTGCTCAATACCACGAGAGGCCATAGATATTAATGGAGAGGAGGAGAAAGTCCAGTAGTGAGAGCTAGCTGACGATAACAAAAGAGAATGAATGGCACGTTAAGTAGAATAGTTTCACACAAACGGTTGTTAAGAGACTTAAATAAGGACGGAAGGGGGACACACGGACACTAATTTGTACTATTAACAACAACTGACCAATGAGAACACATTTTATATATGTCATATATACATAACAGGATCAGCGAAGGCCACGAACTCTAACTCTATGTATGGAGGTGATTAAAAGATGAAGATGAACTATAGTACAACAATCGTTGTTATTGTCCCTTGTATTAAAATGAGGGACGTGACCGATGAGGCGCGCGAGATCCAACACAGAGAGGAGCAACACAATTATCTTCTACTATATAAGTTAGGTTTCAAAACCCCGCAAAAGTGAGCCGTCTAAGCTGTATATATCATAGTCCACTTTTTTTTTTAAAAAGTACTGACGCATAGAAGTTGAGGGATACTGTGATGCAGACTGGACAAGCTGTATAGACGACAGAAGGTCTACCACGAGATACTGTGTTTTTGTAGGAGGAAATCTGGTCTCATGGAGAAGCAAGAAACAGTCAGTGGTAGCACGGTCGACAGCTGAAGCAGAATACAGGGCAATGGCTCTGGGAGTGTCAGAGTTGCTGTGGGTGAAAGCATTGCTGACAGAGTTGCAGCTGGATAAGGGAGCACCATTGCGTCTTCTGAGCGATAGTCAAGCTGCAATAAATATAGCTAACAATGCAGTTCAGCACGACAGAACGAAGCACATCGAGATTGATCGATTCTTCATCAAGGAGAAGCTGGAACATGTTGGAGTGGGTGGGGTTCCCAACCTATGTGGAGAAAGCCCCGGAGTGCGACGAGCGCCGTTCGTGTGTCGAAGAAGCTCGGGAAGTAGACGTGGAGCTGCTGCTGTTGCTGCTGGAGCTGCTGGAAGCAGGGGATCCGAGTTCGGGCCGAACTCGGTCCCATGGCGAGTTCGGGCCGAACTCGGTCTGGCCGTTCCAGGGTTTGGCCAGTAGGTGCTGGTTGCCCCACACAGAGTTCTGGCCGAACTCTGTGTGTCGGGGGGCTGAAGCGGATTTCAGGATGAGTTTTCATCATTGGATTTAATCCAACGGTCCAGGTTGGTTGCGGGATTAGGGAGATATATTGAGTTTTCTCAACCCTAATTCATTATCGTATTACCGCATTGGACAATACAAGTTTGAGAGAGAAGGAGGCAAGAGTGCCATTACAACTTCGGAGAAGAAGACGGAGGATCGAAGGTCGTTTTCGAAGGAGATCGTGTTTCGGGTAATCTCTACTCGTCGTTCTCGTTCTTCGTAGCCTTGTGATCATTGTTCTTGTCTCTGAGTGTTGTGGGGATCCGATTTGGATCGGGAGGAGTTTGTAGAGGGTGTAATTCTTCTATTCCATTAGTGGAGGCTTCTCAGGGTTGGACTCCGATCGTCCCGTGGTTTTTCCCGCAAGGGTTTCCACGTCAAAAATTCTCTGTGTCTGCGTGATTGTTTTTGTGTGGCTATTTTTGGGTTCGTGCGTTGTTTGCTCGGTCCTCTCGCAGGT
This sequence comes from Iris pallida, assembly GCA_029216955.1. Classification (NCBI taxonomy): domain Eukaryota; kingdom Viridiplantae; phylum Streptophyta; class Magnoliopsida; order Asparagales; family Iridaceae; genus Iris; species Iris pallida. The sequence continues at coordinate 26,575,406 of JANAVB010044218.1, forward strand.
ACTCTCCGGTTTGGGGAAAGGTTTCCGCGCTTCTTTCCCAACAGAGTGGTATCAGAACATAGGTTTTGTTCTGGCTGATACCAACAGAGTGGTATTAGAGCTTTGGGTTCAAAGGGTGTCAGGAGTTGACAGAGGAACCAGAGAGGAGAGATGGACGCGAAGCCGGTGCGCATGGTGAACCTTAATGGCACAAACTATCATTATTGGCGGAGCAAGATGAAGGATTTGCTATTTGTCAAGAAGCTGCATCTACCTGTGTTTGCATCCGAGAGGCCCAGTGATAAATCCGAGGAGGACTGGAAGTTCGAGCACATACAGGTGTGTGGGTACATACGGCAGTTTGTTGATGAGAACGTGTACAACCACGTTGCCAATATTGAGCACGCGAAGACGTTGTGGGATAAGCTGGAATCCTTGTATGCGAAGAAGACCGGGGTAAACAAGTTGTTCCTGATCCGAACGATGATGGGTCTGCGGTACAAGGATGGGGCGTCTATTACGGATCACTTGAGTGATTTCCAGGGCGTGGTTGACCAGCTATCTTCTATGGGAGTCAAGTTCGACGACGAAGTTCAGGGACTGTGGCTGCTGTGTACCTTGCCAGACTCGTGGGAGACCGTACGAGTATCTATGATCGCTTCTGCTCCAGAGGGCGTGGTCAGTCTGGAGTTTGCCAAGAGCGGGGTGTTGAATGAAGAGATGCGGAGACGTTCTCAGGGCACTTCATCCACATCCCACCACTCAGAGGCACTTGTTTCAGAGAGCCGCGGAAGGGGCAAAAGCAGGGGTCCAGGTGGTGGCAGAGACAAGAGCAGGGGGAAGTCCAAGGGTCGGTACGAGGACTCAGAGTGTTACCATTGCGGTAAGAAGGGCCATATCAAGCGAAATTGTTTCGCTTGGAAGAAGGAGAAGAAGGGCGACAAGGGGAAGCAAGAAGAGAACACTACAGCGGCGGCCTCGGTACATGGAGGCGATGTGATCGTCGTAGGTGATGAGGTCATTACTAACCTCGCCTGCGATGACAATTCTTGGCTGGTGGACTCAGGGGCTTCAGCACATGTATCTCACAATAGGGCACTGTTTGCCACTTACACGACAGGCGACTGTGGCGTGTTGAAGATGGGCAACGGAGATGTGTCGAAGGCGGTTGCCATTGGAGATGTGCATTTGAGAACGAAGACGGGTGCGGTTCTTGTTCTCAAGGATGTTCGTCATGTCCCTGATATCCGTTTCAACCTGGTGTCGGTTGGAAGGTTGGATGACGAGGAATTCTTCAGTCTCTTCGGGAATAGTCAGTGGAAGCTTTCCAGAGGTTCGATGGTGATTGCCAGAGGAAGCAAGAAGTCCGGTCTCTACTATATGGAGGGGAGCGCAGAGGGGGCACAGGAGGTGAACGCAGTCAGTGACGCGTCTACCGAGTTGTGGCACAGGCGGCTCGGCCATATCAGCGAGAAGGGGATGAGCTACTTGGTGAACAGGAAAGTGATTCCGGGGCTCAAGTCTACAAAGTTGGAGAAATGCACGCACTGTTTGGCTGGGAAGCAAAATAGGGTGTCTTTCCAGAGTCACCCAAGTTCGAGGAAGCCGGCGTTGCTTGAGTTGATTCACTCGGATGTCTGCGGTCCTATGAAGGTAAAATCTCTTGGTGGTGCTTCTTACTTTGTGACTTTTATTGATGACTGTTCCAGGAAGGTTTGGGTCTATGCCTTAAAGACCAATGATCAGGTGCTGCCTACTTTCAAGGAGTTTCAGGCCTCCGTTGAAAGGGAGACGGGCAAGAAGTTGTTGTGTGTTCGGTCCGACAATGGCGGCGAATACATCGGTCCCTTTGATGCGTATTGCAGAGAGCAAGGGATACGACATGAGAAGACTCCGCCAAAGACACCTCAGCTCAATGGTGTAGCGGAGCGCATGAACAGGACACTGATGGAGAGGGTGCGGTGTTTGCTGTCAGAAGCAAACTTGCCGGGCAGTTATTGGGGTGAGGCTCTTCTCACAGCTGCTTATATTATTAATTTGTCTCCTAGTGCTCCTTTGCAGGGTGATGTGCCTGACAAAGTATGGTACGGCAAGGAGCCGTCATACAGTCACCTGCGGGCGTTTGGTTGTAAAGCTTTCGTGCATGTACCGAAGGACGAGAGGACCAAACTTGAGCCGAAGACGAGGCGATGCGTCTTTGTCGGCTATGGTCGGGATGAGTTTGGCTATAGACTCTACAACCCAGTGGAAGGAAAGCTCTACAGAAGCAGGGACGTGGTGTTCGTCGAGGATCAGACCATGACCAACACTCAGGATTCCGAGACGCCTTCTGAGGCTGAGGAATTGCCTGAGTTAGAGTCATTTCGCTTCGAGCAGTTTCCAGAGGACATCGCGGAGGATCCAGTTATGGGGGAGCCGGTACATGGAGTTGCTCCCAACCTTGATCATCAGCCTGCTGATGGTGGTCAGGGTGTCCCTCAGGAGGATGAGCATGCCGGAGAGGTAGTTCCTGAAGGGGAGGAGGCTGTCGGTATACAGCCAGCACCAGTGGCTCCACTGAGAAGGAGCAACAGGGATCGTCGACCATCTACGAGATACTCACCGGATGAGTATGTGCTACTGACTGACGGGGGAGAGCCCGAAAGTTTCGCAGAGGCTATGGAAGACGAACACAGGCAGGAGTGGATGGTGGCTATGCAGGAGGAGATGAGTTTCTTGCACACCAATTCTACTTATGATCTGGTACGGTTGCCAAAGGGCAAGAAGGCTTTGAAGAATCGATGGGTGTTCAGAGTGAAGTAGACGGATGATGCTACTCGCCCTCGATACAAAGCGAGGCTGGTAGTCAAGGGCTACGGTCAGCGGAAAGGCGTGGATTATGATAAAATCTTTTCGCCTGTCGTCAAGCATTCGTCTATTCGGGTGGTGCTAGCATTAGCAGCCAGTTTCGACTTGGAGGTCGAGCAGATGGACGTGAAGACGGCGTTCCTCCACGGTGATCTTGAGGAGGAGTTGTACATGGAGCAGCCGGAGGGATTCTGTGAGAAGGGCAAGTCACATTTGGTCTGCCGGTTGAGGAAGAGCTTGTATGGTCTGAAGCAGGCTCCGAGGCAGTGGTACAGGAAGTTTGAGTCATTTATGGGGGAGCATGGTTATGCACGAACGACGTCGGACCATTGTACATTTGTGAGGTATTTTGCCGATGATGATTTTATCATCTTATTGCTCTATGTTGATGATATGCTATTAGTGGGTCGGAATGCCACTAGGATAGCGGAGTTGAAGCGCCAACTGGGCGCGGCCTTCTCTATGAAGGATTTGGGCGCAGCGAAGACTATTCTTGGGATGGAGATCAGCCGAGAGAGAGAGTCCAAGCTGCTACACTTGTCCCAAAAGAAGTACATTCATCGGGTACTTCAGCGTTTCGGGATGGACGGGTCGAAGAAAGTGAGTTCCCCCCTCGCGGCTCACTTTAAGTTCACTGAGGAGCAGTGTCCATCTACCGAGGACGAAAAGGAAGATATGGAGCGGGTTCCATATGCTTCAGCTGTGGGAAGCCTTATGTATGCCATGGTGTGTACGAGGCCAGATATTGCTCATGCAGTTGGTACGGTTAGCAGGTATCTTTCGAATCCTGGAAGGGTACACTGGAGTGCGGTCAAGTGGATTCTACGATATCTTCAGGGCACTGCTGGTTGGAGACTTTCCTTTGGTGGTGACGAGCCGAAGCTGGTTGGGTATACCGACGCTGATATGGCTGGAGATGTAGACACGAGGCGATCGACTTCAGGCTACGTGATGATGTTTGCGGGAGGAGCAGTGTCGTGGCAGTCGCGGTTGCAGAAGTGTGTTGTCTTGTCGACGACGGAGGCGGAATACATTGCGGCGACGGAGGCTTGCAAGGAGCTGTTGTGGATGAAGAAGCTGTTGCAGGAAATGGGACTGAAGCAAGAGCAGTACACTTTGCTTTGCGACAGTCAGAGTGCTATCCATCTTGTGAAGAATCAGACGTTTCATAGCCGGTCCAAGCACATCGAGACTCGGTATCATTGGATACGGGATGTGGTTGAGAAGAAGGACGCGGAGCTTGAGAAGGTGCATACAGATGACAACGGAGCTGATATGTTCACGAAGATTCTACCAAGGGGAAGTTTGAGTACTGCAGGCAGATCGTCGGGATGACGACGTCCTCCCCATAGTTGTGAAGGGGGAGATTTGTTGGAGTGGGTGGGGTTCCCAACCTATGTGGAGAAAGCCCCGGAGTGCGACGAGCGCCGTTCGTGTGTCGAAGAAGCTCGGGAAGTAGACGTGGAGCTGCTGCTGTTGCTGCTGGAGCTGCTGGAAGCAGGGGATCCGAGTTCGGGCCGAACTCGGTCCCATGGCGAGTTCGGGCCGAACTCGGTCTGGCCGTTCCAGGGTTTGGCCAGTAGGTGCTGGTTGCCCCACACAGAGTTCTGGCCGAACTCTGTGTGTCGGGGGGCTGAAGCGGATTTCAGGATGAGTTTTCATCATTGGATTTAATCCAACGGTCCAGGTTGGTTGCGGGATTAGGAAGATATATTGAGTTTTCTCAACCCTAATTCATTATCGTATTACCGCATTGGACAATACAAGTTTGAGAGAGAAGGAGGCAAGAGTGCCATTACAACTTCGGAGAAGAAGACGGAGGATCGAAGGTCGTTTTCGAAGGAGATCGTGTTTCGGGTAATCTCTACTCGTCGTTCTCGTTCTTCGTAGCCTTGTGATCATTGTTCTTGTCTCTGAGTGTTGTGGGGATCCGATTTGGATCGGAAGGAGTTTGTAGAGGGTGTAATTCTTCTATTCCATTAGTGGAGGCTTCTCAGGGTTGGACTCTGATCGTCCCGTGGTTTTTCCCGCAAGGGTTTCCACGTCAAAAATTCTCTGTGTCTGCGTGATTGTTTTTGTGTGGCTATTTTTGGGTTCGTGCGTTGTTTGCTCGGTCCTCTCGCAGGTACTCTCCGGTTTGGGGAAAGGTTTTCGCGCTTCTTTCCCAACAGAACAAGGGATACTGAAGATTGACCATGTCCGCTCAGAAGAACAAGTTGCAGACTGTCTGACTAAGGGTCTTAGTTCATTAAGTCTGTCAAAGTTATGTAACAAGATGGGGATGATCAATATCTATCGCCCATCTTGAGGGGGAGTGTTGAGAATCAATAAGGGACTTTTAGTCCCACATCGGAATATGTTATATGTAGAGGAGCTAGACTCCCTATAAGTAGTGAAATAGTCCATCAATAAAATTATCCAACTATTATTTTCTACAGTTTTAAGATGTCCTTTTTAGAGGCGTTTTATGTCTTCTACTGTAATTTTACTAACGTCTATGCTCTCAACAAAATTTCAAGCAATTCCGTTGCTCTATATGCAATTTTTGGGGGGAAAAAAATCTGACATAGCAAACTAAATAAAACTATATAAATACACATGTTTTATATGTACTTTATATATTATTATTAGAAAGACTAAAATGTTACTATAACTATTATCAGAAAGACTTACGAAGACCAAATGACAAATCTCGTACTTAACCTATCCGTTCTATTAACTTTGATGAATAATTTTATTTAGTAGACATATCCAAGAATATATTTGGAAGAAATTTTTTTTTTTTTTTTTTTTTTACTGTGAGGCTAAATTTATTCAATAGTTGTTGACCTGCTAAAGTATTGAGGAGGGTGGATTTGCCGCAACCAGATGGTCCCATGATTGCCAGGACTTGACCGGGCTCGGCGAAGCCACTAATCCCACAGAGGATAGGGACCTTCTCTCCCTTCCGACTATACGCGGACACGCACAAGTCCTCCCAAGTAAGAGATACGGACACACGACCTCCACTACCACCATCACCTCCTCCGTGTTGTTCTCGCTGCCGCCGGTCCTTCTCCATCGTCGTCTCCACTTGCATTGAGTAAAGGAGAGGAGTCGGACTGGCGGTGCTACCGAACGGAGACGACGGAGGGACACGGAGCGACACGTCTCCGCCGGCGCCGTCGGCTTTCCGCTGATGTTGCTGCTCAATACCACGAGAGGCCATAAATATTAATGGAGAGGAGGAGAAAGTCCAGTAGTCGTGGTGTTCACTGGGCCGGTTCGGCCCGGGCCCGCCCGTGGACCGGACCGGCCCGCCCCCCTATAAGCCCGGACCGGTCCGCCGTGGGCCCGAACCGGCCCGGCCCCCCACGCTCTATCGGTTCGGGTCGGGCCCCCCCCCCCACAGCCCGAGCCCGGTCCGGACCGGTCATATATTTTTTTTTTTTAAATAAATAGGCCCGGCCCGGCCCGCTGGGACCGGTCCAGCTGCAGCCGACCGTTGGAGGCTTTTTTTTTTTTCAAAGTTTTGACCGTTTGGGGGGGGGGTTCTTTTACCAAAATACCCCTCCCATATAGTCGTTATTAAAACGTTGGGAGGGGTATTTTGGTCTTTTTTGGCCTAAAATTACCAAAATAATCCCAAAAAATTCCTATAAATAGCCCAAAAATCTCATTTTTCATACACAACTCATTCCTCACAAATTCTCTACATCTCTCTACGGTGCTCTGGTGTTCTACGACTTTTCCTCCCCGGTGCTCTACGGCTTCCCGATCTCGCTCCCAACTCCATTCCGGCTCTACGGCTTCCCGATCTTCCTCTCAATCTCTTACTTTCTTCTAACGTAGTTTACTTTATTTTATTTTATATATGGCTGGTGAAGGTTCAAACCCACCTGATCTTGCTGGACAGACATACCACTATTTTAGTTCTTTTTTTGACGGTACTGAAATTCCACCTGAGCAAGTTGCGACTAATCCGATTCCGGAGGGGTGCCAACAATCTCCTCCGGAAGTCGCTAGTACAACCCAACGTCCTGAAAAGAAAAAAAGGTCTAAGTATTGGGATTATTTTACTTTAATTTTTGAAACTAATCCTGATGGTTCTTTGGTTTTAGATGCCAAGGGGGAACCGAAACCGTACAAGGCGCAATGCAAGAAATGTTGCAACCAGTACGCATGGAAGAAGGGCGGTGGCACCGGGACCATATCCAGACACTACGACACTTGCTACGGGAAGGACACACTTCAAGCGTCCCAAACCCAAATAAGCTTCGGCGCCACCGGTTCTTCAATTGGTAACTTTACTTACTCAGCTGCTCGGCATAAAACCGAGTTAACTAAACATATTATTCGTGACGAACTTCCTTTCACGACGGGTGAAAGCGAATCTTTACGAGATTATGTATCACTTTCTCTAAACCCCTCCTTTACTAAAGTGAGTAGGCAACAAACTCGAAAGGAGGCTATTCGTCTCTTCAACGAGCAGAAAGCCGCTTTGAAAGCGGAATTTCAAAATATTAGTAAGTTGGCTATTACTTCTGATATTTGGACTACTAAATGGAGTTATGCTTATATTTGTATTACTGCACACTATATAGATGCACAATGGATGTTGCAAAAACGCATCATCTCTCTTAAACTTATAGAATGTCCACACACGGGCACTGTAATTTCAAGTGAGATTTCAAGACACGTGCGTGAATATGATATTCACGCAAAAAAATTTTCTGTCTCTTTGGACAATGCATCAAACAACAATGCTGCTATGTCTTCTTTGTCAGTAATTTTAAGCCTATTTTAGAAGGTAGACTTATGCATGTTAGGTGTGCTTGCCATATAATTAACTTAGTTGTTAAAGAATGTTTAAAATTTTTTGAACCCCATTTAGACACTCTGCGACAATGCTTGCTCCACCTAAACTCGTCTCCAAGTAGACAACAAAGTTTTGCATGCGCTTGCGCACATTTTGGTATGACTTTTAGAAGATTTGTGAAGGATATACCAACTCGGTGGAACTCCACCTACTTGATGTTGAAATCTGCAATTCCTTTTAAGAGTGCTATTTCATATTATTGTACTTCGGATGTCACCTTTGACTATCAGGTTACTGATGATGATTGGGTAGCAGCTGAAAGTGTTTGTGAATTTTTAGAAGTGTTTTACAATGCTACATTAACTCTTTCTGGTGTTTATTATCCCACATCTTGCTTAGCTTTACTTGAACTTTGTAACATGTCTTATTTATTTTCTAAATATAGAGATTATCCAAATTTTGAAATTGCGGTGAGAAATATGGAAGCCAAATTCAGGAAATATTGGGGTGAAGTACCTCTTTTATATTGTTTGGCTTCCATATTTGATCCTACAATCAAATTGGATGGCGTAGAGGTTTTATTAGAAGGATATGGAGAATATATGGGTATAGACGTTACTGACATGAAGACAGAAGTTAAAGTGGCTTTGGACAGGTTAGTTATACTGTACGAAGAAGGAGCAACGTTGACCCGACCAACTCAGGGGGGGGCTAGTAGTAGCTCCGGCTTGGCGTCTAAGCTATCAGCAGCCGGTCGCATACTACAAAGGAAGAAACAAAAGCAATCTTCCCAACCTACTCAAGAGTTGTCTGCTTACCTTAACTCTTATCAAGACGAAGATGAGACTCCAGATCACTTCGCCGTTCTAGAATGGTGGAAGAGACACGACAAGAGATTTCCTGTGCTTTCTAACATAGCACGTGATCTACTGATGGTTCCGGTGTCGACGGTAGCATCGGAGTCCTGTTTTAGTGCAAGTTCGAGGATGTTGAGCGATAGGAGGAGCCGCTTGAAGCCCGATATTTTGGAAGCGATCGTGTGCGTACAAGATTGGTTGGCTGCCGATAAAAGAACACAAAACCAGAAAGATGAAGAAGATCATGACATCCACGAGCTGGATTTGGAATCGCTTTCATTGCATGAAGGCGAACAACAATGAGGCTACGGTGCAAGGTATTAGGTATGTACATTTAAACTTATACATTTCAATTTTAAATTTTAACTTATACTTTTAAAAACTTTTTTTTTTTTTTTACTTATACTATTCAAATTTTTTAACTTATACTTTCAAAAACTATTTTTTACTTTTAAAAAAAAAAACATTTTTTAACTCCGCCTATGCCAAACAAGCATTTGCCGGTCCCAAGCCCGGATAAAGGAAGAGGGAGAAATATTTTTTTAAAATTTTTATAAATTTTTATAAATATTTGTAATCTTTGTATAAACATTTGTATTACAAACTATTACTAAATTATAAACATTTTTGTATTACTAAATTATAAACATTTATATACATATTTTGTATAAACATTTTATAAACATTTGTATTAAAAAGAAAACATTTTATAAACATTTTATAAACATAAAATTATAAACATTTTATATATTTGTATAAACATTTGTATTACAAACTATTACTAAATTATAAACATTTTTGTATTACTAAATTATAAACATTTATATACATATTTTGTATAAACAATTTATAAACATTTGTATTAAAAAGAAAATATTTTATAAACATTTTATAAACATAAAATTATAAACATTTTATAAGCATTTAAGTTACAAATTTTTAAATTTAAAATACAAAAGAAAATGATTAAAAAACCAAATTAAAAACAAAAACCGTAAAAAAAAAACTGGAAAAAAAAAAAAAATTAATTCAAAAACCGGGCCGGTCCGGTTAAACCGGCCCGAACCGGCCCGAACCGTCCAAGCCCGGACCGGCCCGACCCTATAATGTCCGGTCCTCTGGGCCGGGCTGGGCCCATTTGCAATAAACCGGGCCGGGCTAAGCCCGGACCGAAAATTCACGTGGGCCGGTCCTGGACCGGCCCGAAACTGGTCAGGCCCGCAGCCTTCGGACCGTGGGCCGGCCCGGACCGGACCGATAACATCTTGATCCAGTAGTGAGAGCTAGCTGACGATAACAAAAGAGAATGAATGGCACGTTAAGTAGAATAGTTTCACACAAACGGTTGTTAAGAGTCTTAAATAAGGACGGAAGGGGGACACCCGGACACTAATTTGTACTATTAACAACAACTGACCAATGAGAACACATGTTATATATGTCATATATACATAACAGGATCAGCGAAAGCCACGAACTCTAACTCTATGTATGGAGGTGATTAAAAGATAAAGATGAACCATAGTACAACAATTGTTGTTATTGTCCCTTGTATTAAAATGACGGACGTGACCGATGAGGCGCGCGAGATCGAACACAGAGAGGAGCAACACAATTATCTTCTACTGTATAATTAGGTTTCAAAACCCCTCAAAAGGGAGCCGTCTAAGCTATATATATCATAGTCCGTTTTTTTTTAAATTACTGATGATAAAAATTAACTTACTTATCCAATTACCTGTAAAAACTAACTTTCTCTCTTTTATTCCCTACAAATATTTATTCAAAAACAAAATTTAAAGAATATTTTTTTAAAAAATAAAAATTTCAACAATCGTTTAACAAATCCTAGTTCAAATATATTAAAATATTTCAACAATATCGTGAAAAAATTAACCATAACAAATTATAATTATAATTTAATTAATAAAAAAATTAGTTAAAATATAAATATATATACAATAAATTTTAATTTTTATTTAAATATTTAAATTATTTTCTGATAAAATTAGAAAGAAGAAAAAAAAATGAATTGCGCATCTTCTAGTAAAAATTAAAGAATTATAAATGGTATATGCTATAGTTGTTGACAGTAAAAAAAAAAATAAAAAAAAAAAAAAAAAAAAAAAACCCTTAAGAGCAAGTGCTAAGAAACATGTTATGTTCCTGGTTCCCACGTAAGAGAGAGGACCAAACACAAAAATTTTCTTTACAAAATATTAATAAAAACTAAAGAATCAGAAACGACAACAAATTAAAGAGTTATAAATGGTTTAAACAAAAAATTACATCATTTTATATATTATGTTCTTTATAGCACAGATAATACTTTACAACAACAAAAATTCAACTCTCCGACCAATTTCTCCAATTGTCTCATAAATATCCAAACAACTCCCCGTATTTGCAGATGAGGAGGTTAACATATTGAAAAATGTACTAGTGAACGGGATCGATCGAACTCACCTAAACCAATACAGTATTCATATGAGCAAGCAATTTATTAAGTGATCTGTCAATTATAAACTATAATCGATTAACAAGTCGAGGGGGATTACAAGGGGACCATCCAAATTTGACATTATTTACGGGAACAATTTAAGATTTTTTTTAACAAAGCAATCCTTTTGTAAAAGGGAAAAAAAAGGTTCAACGAGGACATGATAATAAATAATGAAAAAATTTGAGTGGCACCCTACTTTCGTTACGCTTATTTAAGGTGCACTCTACATGTTTACATGAACGTATGACACTCTCCACTTTCAACGTTTTTCGTCCAAGACTAACAGTTGACCAACCAATTTTTTTTTTTGACGAAAATACCCTCCTGTCTGTTGTCCTCTTCCCTGCGTCAACTGTCCGTCTCCCCCCCCCCCCCGTGCTTGGCCCCCCTCCACGGCGTCGCCGCACCCCCCCTCCCCGACGTCGCCGCACCCCCCCTCCCCGACGTCGCCGTACCCCCCCGGCCATCACCACCACCATCATCACCACCATCAACCATCATCACCACCACCGACCCCCTCCCTCCCCCCCTCTCGCTCCGCCCCACCCCCCCTCCCGCTCCGCTCCCCTACCCCCTACCGCCACCGCATCACCATCATCACCAGCAGCCGCAGCGACGGTGGCGGCTAGGAGGCGGGAGCTGGAGGGGGGCGGAGCGGGGGGGGGGGGGGTGTCGGTGATCGTGACGATGGTTGATGGTGGTGGTGGATGATGATGGTAGTGGTGGTGATGGCCGGGGGGGGGAGCGGAGGCATGCCGCCGAGGTCACGGAGAGGGGGGGTTAGCCACGGGGTGACGGGGAGGGGGGGGGGGCAGCCACGTGTGACGGGGAGGAGGGACACACAAAAGGAGACGAGGACATTTTCGTCCAAAAAAATTGGTCAAAGTAGTCAACTGTTTGTCTTGGACGGAAAACATTGAAAGTGAGGGGTGTTATACTGTCACGCCCCAGAACCAGAATACTGGAGAGCGGGGGCAGACATAGCCAGCTACGTATATTGAAATAGAATGCATCTCAACTATACGGTCACGGCTGTCTAGATATGAGGGTTTACTACAAGCCAACAGTCTCTTAGGGTCAAGCCTATTGTCTCAATCTCAAGCAAGTAATATATTTACAAGATGTTTGACCACCAAATATACAATAAAAGGCGTCCCAAATATTACATATCAGCTGATCATGAAGCTAGTCGTACAAAATGCGAGGACTAGCAAGAGTTTAAGTCATACATGATCAACCCTAGGATTTGTTAATCATGTTTACAGCCCGTAGGCAGACAGTAAGTAAAAGTGCATCGAGCTAACAGGTGCTCGTCGGCTAAACGCCTCAAAAGAATAACTTTACAATAGAGTGAGCGAAACAAAATAGAAAACCCACTCGTAGCCCGGGTTCCTTCTAGTCGCCACCATCGGGCTGGAAGCTTGGTAGATCCTCGGGAGCTGCTCCAAAATCTGGCCACACAAAACCAGCTGGGTCAACCCCAGAAAGAGCAAGTGCCACAAGGGGGCCACGAAATAAGAACAAAAGCCAGCATTTAGCACAAGAAAATCTAATATTAAAACTAAAATTACGAAAACATGTCAGGATAATATACGACGAGATAACCATGTGTAAGACCCAGTTTTCTGAAATTGGGGTATTTTTAAAAATTTATTATTTTTATTACTTATTAATGGTGTTTTAGTCATGATATGATTTTTGATAATTTTAGTTAATTTAAAACTATTTTCTAAGTCATGGCTTATGACTTTGTGATTTTACTAGTGTAACCCTAGTGTAAACCCTAGAGATTTCATAACCTAGAAACTAACCATGATCATGTGACCCTAGCTATAGGTTTAGAACATCAAATTAGGGCTTTTTAGCCTAAAGGGTATTTTAGTAATTTTCTAGGATTTATTAGGAATTATTTGGATTTATGTGTTTTTATTATTATTTAATTATTTGATTAGTGTCATGTTAGTCCCTAACCTAGTTTACCCTAACCTAGAGATTAGTCACTAACCTAGGAGGCTAATGTTAGATGTTAACCTATGTGTAAATATCTAGGTTTGATAATATCTAGATATTTTATTTTTAGATATTTTAGAACCTAGAAATATCTATCCCCTTAGTCAAAGACTTAGGAGCTAAGTTTTGCTAGGTGGATAAACCCTAAATATCTACCCCCTACCCTCCATGGCAGCCAACACCCTACCCTCCCTCTATATAATCATACCCCCTCATCAAAAGCCCCTTTCCTTTACACCAAAAATCAAATTTTTCCCACAACTTCACACCCTCACCACTTAATCATTTGGACTCCAAATTGAGCCTAGTTTCTTGCATTAGACTCCCCTACACTAGAGGATACTAGTTATGGCTTGCTAGCGAGGATTTGTGGAGCTTTGGACATTGGGAGTTGAAGGGGGTTTTCATTCAAAAAGGCCTAATATTGAAGATTTTGCACTCATAGGTAAATACCTATAAACCTAGCTAATATTGTGATTTCTCTTCATAAATGCATGCATATAGGTATACCCTAACTGTGGGTCAAGTTTGGTAGGAAATAGGCTTGGTTTGGTGTCCGTATCGGACACGTGTCTGTGTCTTAATTGCAGTGTTTGGTGAAATGCCACTTAGGATTAAACTTTGTTATTTTGTAAAACAAATTACACTTTTGTGAAGCCCTAGACATGTAGGACACGAAACAACTTGACTGAGAACATTTCTGTGCTGTGTCCGTGTCCAAAATGGACACGAACTCGCAGCACGAGGCCACGCGTGCATGCCCTGCTACTCGACACTTAGCACGGACACTGTGGGACACGTGGACACGTGAAAATTGACACAGAGGAGGGGGCAACCTCTGACATGCCCCCCCTCGAGTTTGAGATACGTTGGTGTCGTGTCGAGAGAGCACGGACACGTGCACTGGTCGTGCACTGTCAGCGAACACGCGCGCGGGGGCCAACTTCGCGCATGTCGTGTCGCGTGGACACGACACTTGGGCACCTCATGGTGACACGAGTGTGTAGCCCATCATGGGGCGAACACGTGGACACGAGCACGTGGTGTGTCATGTCCTGTGTCGCGAACACGAGACGCACGACCGCGTGCACGACGCGGTCTGAAACGCGCGTATCAGTCGTGTTTTCACGACTGATACGGTCTTCGTACCGTGTCCTGGATCAACGTGGACACGGTGCAGGGTGTTGGACACGTGCACAACCCCTAGGTGAACATTCGTGCACGAGCACGAGACACGAGAGTGTGTGTGTCGTGTCCTAGGGTGATTTGCACGCGTGCACGATACTGTGTGTGTGCGTGTGTATCAGAGTTTATCCGATTGGGTTTTGTGAGTCGTGGACACATCGAAATGTGTCGTGGTGTCGTGTCAGTCCCCCTAGACAATAGAGGACACTAGGGGCTAGTGTTACCAACCCTTGGGTTCGAGCCTTAGCTCGGTTTGGTGAGTGTAAATCGAGTTACCTATATTACCAATGCACAGTCCCTATTTTCCTGATTTTAGGATATTTTCCAGTTTTGTAAAAACGAATTTCAAAACCAATTTTAATATGATTTATACATTATATGAGCGTATTTTAGTACATATATACGTAGTATATATGTATATGCGAGTGTGGGTGAGTTTTGGGGATAATTGGTAGTGTGTAGGTGTAGTTGTGTGTGTATATACATAGGAGTGTATATATGTACTATGTGTGTGTGTGTTTGGGGGCTGGATTTGGTTCCAGGAACCCCCCCTCTCCTTTCCTGTCCCCTCTTCCTGTCTCTCTCTCATTCTCACTCTCTCACTCTATGTCTCTCTCTCTTCCCTCTCTATATATATATGTAATATATATAAGTTATATATATATATATATATGTATATATATATATATATGATATATATATATTGTATTAGATATACATAGTGTCATTATATATATATATATGTGAGTGTGGGTTTGTATTATATATAGCATTCATATTTTGACATATGGGTAGTAGGTAGATAGAGTCTATATATATAGATATATAAATATATGTATAACTACTAGGTATAGGTTCTATGAAACCCCATGACTATGGCCAAGATTATTAGCCTATGGCTTGGGGCTAGTCCTAATGGCCCAAAACCCAACTTGTTGACCCTTGTTGACTAAGGGTTGACCAAAGTCAACCTTAGGTCAAAGTTGACCTAGTTAACCTAGAATTGACTAGGATTGACCTAAAATGACTAGTTTAACTAGTTGACTAGTAAGACATAGTTTGACTAGGTAATTGACCATTGTTGACCAAAGTCAACTATAGGTCAAACCTTGACCAAATTGACCTAAAATGACTTGGATGAACATAGAAGGACTATTTGACTTGAGTTTGACTAAACTAGATGATTAGGTTGACCATATGGATTATGAGGGTAATCCTATATAGATGAAGATATGTATGGGGTTAAGTTAGATACCTAGAGTCGAGTCATGACTTGAGTTGGAGAATAGGATTAGCTTGATTACAGGATTAAGGTTGGTATTGTACTATATATATTTCATGTGATATACTTTATTGTAGTATAGTATCTTAGGTATTCTAAGACATGTTAGCCTATGATGGTTTGAGTTAGCCTTATAGAGTTTGACTGGATGTTGACCATTAGTCAAGATTAACCTAATTGTCTTATTGACTAGTCTATGATTAACCAAAACCTTAGTTAGTCTAAGATTGACCTAGACTTTGACCATGTTGACTAGTATTGACTAATCTGACCATTATTGACTAAGCCCTAGATAACTTGACTAGTTTGGCTAGAATATTTGACCAAGGGTTGACTTTAACCTAGATTAGACTTGTTTAACCTTGTTTGACCTAGTATGACTTAGTTTGACTGTAGTGTTGACCAAGTTTGACTTTGACCTAGATTGGCTTAGAATTCATATAGATTGCATCGTAGATTTCATTTACCTTCATTTTGGACATGTCATAACTGTATTGCTCTATTTTAGGACATTGTGACCCTGGTACAAACATCTGATATTACACTACTCTTTCCAGAGTAACAGGCGAGTACATTCTCTGATAATTCTCTCATTTATTTGTCGATTACTGTATTTCAGTTCTAGTTAGTTCTATGTGATTCTCTGTATCAACACGTATGGATATTTCTTGATTCATGTATCGACACATACCTTACTTGCTGGCCTCTATTACTGGAGTCATTAGTATCATTCCGGAATCATTTCTGGAATCATCACGTATTGGCCAGACTCATCTCAATTCTTTTTGTCGATTTTGGATTCATTTGCTGGGCGGGGAAATATTGAGTAAGACATGTAGACATACCCCAAATCCAGAATCTCCTACTGGAATCTACCGGAAGCATAGCCATCTCTTGCCCGATCAGTGAGAGATGTGCCTGATACCTACAGCCGTTTGCATGTCGACCTCGGTATTTTAAAACACACTGTTAGATCATAGTTGGACTCACCCTGGTTTCATTGATCACTGTTGGACTCATCTTGTACTGAAAATCATCTGGTATCGGATTATATGGACTGGACTCACACTGGGATTACTTTAGACTTATATCGTACTGTCTGGACTCGTACATATTATTCTAGTTCAGTTAGCTTTTATTACAGTCTTCATTGCCATGATTCTTCTCTTGTTTTAGTTACCTTTCTTTTCTTGTATCTTACTGCCTCTCTATGCCATCATTACCTGTATAGAACTGCCATGCTCATCAATAAAACTGTCTATAACTGCTTTATAGTTCTTTGTCATTTACTTTGATTTTTCTAGATGAGTTGTACTCGTTCCCGTCCTATTAGACCTGTTAAAAATATTACAGATGATAATCCTGAGGACACATGCCCTGCTTACCATGGACCTGGCGAGGGATTAGCTACCTTTGGTCCCGACTCTCAGGAGTGATTCAGGAGATTAGCTAGTAGACTACTTTAGCTTTCATGTTTTGGCTTGATGTATTAAAGTTAAGATATTGAGTCTGTATTAAGTTGGTTTGAGGTATTGGTGTATTATTTTAGTAGTTAGTTGTTGTTGTCTTTAATTCCTTAGGTATAACTTCTGTGTTATCTTTTCATGTTTAGACTGTGTTTGAGTAGATCATACCCTTTACTTGCCCTCCATTTGGAGCTGATATCTGGACAAGTACTTTTTATATTCACTACATGAGATTAGTTAGCAACCTAGGACAGCTTACTACCGCCGACACTGCGGCGTAGGCTGGACGTACCCACTTCTCGTGCCCCTATACCGGGTGCGGGTCGTGACACATTTTTAGTGGTGCCCCCATGCAGGTCTCGTCGACTAAATTGTTTGGTTACGTTATTGTACCAAGCATGCTTGCAATTAGGAACTTTAGACAACATTAGGAATGACGCTTAGAACACCTAGAGGAATACTAGGATTGCAACATAGGAAATACAACACATGCTTGCTATTATAATTAGATTTTCTTGTCTATGATTGTTTTGCTTTAAAGAGTCCTTATAAGTCTTTTTATTGTAATTAGATGGTGCTTACTCGTTCATCCCGGTATGTCTCACCTAAGAATGACACACTCCCCATCCAGTCAGCTGACCAGTTGACACCTCCACCTCCACCTACCACCTTCCCCCACTCCACAGATCCATAAACCCAGATGCCTCTACCACCTTCCACCTCACAGGCCCAGCAGGACCCAATACTTCCACCACCCCCTATCACTATACCTACCCAGGCTTCCGTCACACTCGACGGGAACCAACTGCTCATTCTGATCCAGGGGTTCCTAGCAACCCATCAGGAGCAGACCACCCTACTCCGCCAGAGCATGGAGCATTCTGAGGGACGTACCGTGGTCCCACCACCTGTAGAGCCGCGGCAGAGAGCAGGGACGATCAAGGACTTCATGGGTCTGAATCCCAAGGAGTTCTTAGGGACCGAGGGCATAGTAGTAGCAGATGACTGGTTAGACTCGGTAGAGAGGAAGCTCATTGGAGTTAGGATGCCGGATGACCTCCAGATCGAGGCAGCGGGATTTTTGCTGATAGACTTGGCAGGAGTTTGGTTCCGGAATGAGCCGTTATTCGCGAGAGGGAGAGCCACTTGGATCAGTTCAAGACCCAGTTCAAGAAGAAATTCTTCTCGACCACTGCTAGAGTAGCCATGGGGCTACGATTCCAGAACATCCAGCAGGGGAACCGTTCTGTCGACGAGTATGCGGCAGAGTTTAGTCGCCTGAGCCGTTTCGCTCCTAGCCTAGTTGCTGACCCTGAGGAGATGACGCGTAGGTTTTGCCGTGGTCTAGTTCCAGACATTGGCATTCTTATAGTGGCAAACGGTATGACTGACTACTACCAGAGCTTAGAGTTAGCCCGGAGTATCGAGAAGCGTCTTCTATCTTGCAAGAGGCCGGCTTCTGTACACATTGAGGGACCCTCCAAGCGTCAGGCTTTCCAGCAGAAAGTGCCGACGCTACACCAGCAGACATATCGTCCTCCCACACCACATCATTCGACCCTGCCAGTTAGAGCCCCGGGACCCCGGCAGCAGAGGTCATTTCAGTAGGTACAGCATCAGTATCGGGGTCAGGCCGAAGACGATCAGTTGTTCATACTGCAGGAAGCAGGGACACATCAGGGAGCAGTGTAGGAAGAGGCTGAAGGTTTGCTATACCAGTGGGTCTGATACTCACCAGAAGATGGATTGTCCTATTGCACCTCCTTATATGGGGGCTAGGCCACCTGTAGCTCAGCACCAGAGGGGTGGAGCTTTTGCGATGACGGTCGAGGAGACCAACGCTGCAGGTGACGGGTTAGCAGGTTTGTCTTTCCTGTCATTCCTTTCCCATCTTGTTGTATGATTCCATTAGTACCTGTCAGGATATGCTTGTGATATGCTAGATAGTGTAGTTACCCTGTTCAAGACTGTGGAATCACGACCAGTAGGACTATGATTGCATGTTATCTTTTGACTTTGATTGACTGGGGGTTTGACCTAGAAGGAGTACGACTATCTTAATTTCGAGGACAAAATTTCTCTAAGGAGGGTAGACTTGTAAGACCCAGTTTTCTGAAATTAGGGTATTTTTGAAAATTTATTATTTTTATTACTTATTAATGGTGTTTTAGTCATGATATGATTTTTGATGATTTTAGTTAATTTAAAACTATTTTCTAAGTCATGGCTTATGACTTTGTGATTTTACTAGTGTAACCCTAGTGTAAACCCTAGAGATTTCATAACCTAGAAACTAACCATGATCATGTGAGCCTAGCCATAGGTTTAGAACATCAAATTAGGGCTTTTTAGCCTAAATGGTATTTTGGTAATTTTCTAGGATTTATTAGAAATTATTTGGATTTATGTGTTTTTATTATTATTTAATTATTTGATTAGTGTCATGTTAGTCCCTAACCTAGTTTACCCTAACCTAGAGATTAGTCACTAACCTAGGAGGCTAATGTTTGATGTTAACCTATGTGTAAATATCTAGGTTTGATAATATCTAGATATTTTATTTTTAGATATTTTAGAACCTAGAAATATCTATCCCCTTAGTCAAAGACTTAGGAGCTAAGTTTTGCTAGGTGGATAAACCCTAAATATCTACCCCCTACCCCCCATGGCAGCCAACACCCTACCCTCCCTCTATATAATCACACCCCCTCATCAAAAGCCCCTTTCATTTACACAAAAAATCAAGTTTTTCCCACAACTTCACACCCTCACCACTTAATCATTTGGACTCCAAATTGAGCCTAGTTTCTTGCATTAGACTCCCCTACACTAGAGGATACTAGTTATGGCTTGCTAGCGAGGTTTTGTGGAGCTTTGGACATTGGGAGTTGAAGGGGGTTTTCATTCAAAAAGGCCTAATATTGAGGATTTTGCACTCATAGGTAAATACCTATAAACCTAGCTAATATTGTGATTTCTCTTCATAAATGCATGCATATAGGTATACCCTAACTGTGGGTCAAGTTTGGTAGGAAATAGGCTTGGTTTGGTGTCCGTATCGGACACGTGTCTGTGTCTTAATTACAGTATTTGGTGAAATGCCACTTAGGATTAAACTTTGTTATTTTGTAAAACAAATTACACTTTTGTGAAGCCCTAGACATATAGGACACGAAACAACTTGACTGAGAACATTTCTGTGCTGTGTCCGTGTCCAAAATGGACACGAACTCGCAGCACGAGGCCACGCGTGCATGTCCTGCTACTCGACACTTAGCACGGACACTGTGGGACACGTGGACACGTGAAAATTGACACAGAGGAGGGGGCAACCTCTGACATGCCCCCCTCGAGTTTGAGACACGTTGGTGTCGTGTCGAGAGAGCACGGACACGTGCACTGGTCGTGCACTGTCAGCGCACACGCGCGCGGGGGCCAACTTCGCGCATGTCGTGTCGCGTGGACACGACACTTGGGTACCTCATGGTGACACGAGTGTGTAGCCCATCATGGGGCGAACACGTGGACACGAGCACGTGGTGTGTCGTGTCCTGTGTCGCGAACACGAGACGCACGACCGCGTGCACGACGCGGTCTGAAACGCGCGTATCAGTCGTGTTTTCACGACTGATACGGTCTTCGTACCGTGTCCTGGATCAACGTGGACACGGTACAGGGTGTTGGACACGTGCACAACCCCTAGGTGAACATTCGTGCACGAGCACGAGACACGAGAGTGTGTGTGTCGTGTCCTAGGGTGATTTGCACGCGTGCACGATACTGTGTGTGTGCGTGTGTATCAGAGTTTACCCGATTGGGTTTTGTGAGTCGTGGACACGTCGAAATGTGTCGTGGTGTCGTGTCAGTCCCCCTAGACACTAGAGGACACTAGGGGCTAGTGTTACCAACCCTTGGGTTCGAGCCTTAGCTCGGTTTGGTGAGTGTAAATCGAGTTACCTATATTACCAATGCACAGTCCCTATTTTCCTGATTTTAGGATATTTTCCAGTTTTGTAAAAACGAATTTCAAAACCAATTTTAATATGATTTATACATTGTATGAGTGTATTTTAGTACATATATACGTAGTATATATGTATATGTGAGTGTGGGTGAGTTTTGGGGATAATTGGTAGTGTGTAGGTGTAGTTGTGTGTGTATATACATAGGAGTGTATATATGTACTGTGTGTGTGTGTGGCTGGATTTGGTTCCAGGAACCCCCCCCTCTCCTTTCCTGTCTCTCTCTCATTCTCACTCTCTCACTCTATGTCTCTCTCTCTCTTCCCTCTCTCTATATATATGTAATATATATAAGTTTATATATATATATATATATATATATATATATATGTATATATATATATGATATATATATATATATATATATATATTGTATTAGATATACATAGTGTCATTATATATATATATATATATATGTGAGTGTGGGTTTGTATTATATATAGTATTCATATTTTGACATATGGGTAGTAGGTAGATAGAGTCTATATATATAGATATATAAATATATGTATAACTACTAGGTATAGGTTCTATGAAACCCCATGACTATGGCCTATGGCCAAGATTATTAGCCTATGGCTTGGGGCTAGTCCTAATGGCCCAAAACCCAACTTGTTGACCCTTGTTGACTAAGGTTGACCAAAGTCAACCTTAGGTCAAAGTTGACCTAGTTAACCTAGAATTGACTAGGATTGACCTAAAATGACTAGTTTAACTAGTTGACTAGTAAGACATAGTTTGACTAGGTAATTGACCATTGTTGACCAAAGTCAACTATAGGTCAAACCTTGACCAAATTGACCTAAAATGACTTGGATGAACATAGAAGGACTATTTGACTTGAGTTTGACTAAACTAGATGATTAGGTTGACCATATGGATTATGAGGGTAATCCTATATAGATGAAGATATGTATGGGGTTAAGTTAGATACCTAGAGTCGAGTCATGACTTGAGTTGGAGAATAGGATTAGCTTGATTACAGGATTAAGGTTGGTATTGTACTATATATATTTCATGTGATATACTTTATTGTAGTATAGTATCTTAGGTATTCTAAGACATGTTAGCCTATGATGGTTTGAGTTAGCCTTATAGAGTTTGACTGGATGTTGACCATTAGTCAAGATTAACCTAATTGTCTTATTGACTAGTCTATGATTAACCAAAACCTTAGTTAGTCTAAGATTGACTGGTACAGACATCTGATATTACACTACTCTTTCCAGAGTAACAGGCGAGTACATTCTCTGATAATTCTCTCATTTATTTGTCGATTACTGTATTTCAGTTCTAGTTAGTTCTATGTGATTCTCTGTATCAACACTATGGATATTTCTGGATTCATGTATCGACACATACCTTACTTGCTGGCCTCTATTACTGGAGTCATTAGTATCATTCCAGAATCATTTCTGGAATCATCACGTATTGGCCAGACTCATCTCGATTCTTTTTGTCGATTTTGGATTTACTTGCTGGACGGGAAAATATTGAGTAAGACATGTAGACATACCCCAAATCCGAAATCTCCTACTGGAATCTACCGGAAGCATAGCCATCTCTTGCCCGATCAGTGAGAGATGTGCCTGATACCTACAGCCGTTTGCATGTCGACCTCGGTATTTTAAAACACACTGTTAGATCATAGTTGGACTCACCCTGGTTTCATTGATCACTGTTGGACTCATCTTGTACTGGAAATCATCTGGTATCGGATTATATGGACTGGACTCACACTGGGATTACTTTAGACTTATATCGTACTGTCTGGACTTGTACATATTATTCTAGTTCAGTTAGCTTTTATTACAGTCTTCATTGCCATGATTCTTCTCTTGTTTTAGTTACCTTTCTTTTCTTGTATCTTACTGCCTCTCTATGCCATCATTACCTGTATAGAACTGCCATGCTCATCAATAAAACTGTCTATAACTGCTTTATAGTTCTTTGTCATTTACTTGGGTTTTTCTAGATGAGTTGTACTCGTTCCCGTCCTGATTGGACCTGTTGAAAATATTACAGATGATAATCCTGAGGACACATGCCCTGCTTACCATGGACCTGGCGAGGGATTAGCTACCTTTGGTCCCGACTCTCAGGAGTGATTCAGGAGATTAGCTAGTAGACTACTTTAGCTTTCATGTTTTGTCTTGATGTATTAAAGTTAAGATATTGATTCTGTATTAAGTTGGTTTGAGGTATTGGTGTATTATTTTAGTAGTTAGTTGTTGTTGTCTTTAATTCCTTTGGTATAACTTTTGTGTTATCTTTTCATGTTTAGACTGTGTTTGAGTAGATCATACCCTTTACTTGTCCTCCATTCGGAGCTGATATCTGGACAAGTACTTTTTATATTCACTGCATAAGATTAGTTAGCAACCTAGGACAGCTTACTACCGCCGACACTGTGGCGTAGGCTGGACGTACCCACTTCTCGTGCCCCTATATCGGGTGCGGGTCGTGACACCATGGAACTATTCCGATAGCCAGGTTACAACCCGTAAACCAAACAAGGACCGGGGTTGTAACCCTTCATCTGAAAAGAACTTGGTTTCCCACCATTTATCGGCAAGATAATAATGCAAGAAATCAAGACAGGGAGCAATCTTGCATGGGATCAAGACATGACTAGACTGGTTATACCTCATTCAATCAATCACGGCCAAGCAGATCCTACGGCTTACTACTTTAACTAACTAGGGTTATCACAGGCCTAATTACTAACAAGATGCAGTGAGATTGTTCCACAGCCACAAGCCCTGCAGACCATCCAGGCTACCTAGGACGAAAGATTAGGGTTGAATTCAGGTGGGTACATCGTCCAAGAGACAAATGTACCCTTAGGTGACTTAGAGGGTGCAACACTCGACGATGCACTGGAAATGTGCCCTACTCGACGGCAGGCTACAGATCCCAAGAGCG
This sequence comes from Iris pallida, assembly GCA_029216955.1. Classification (NCBI taxonomy): domain Eukaryota; kingdom Viridiplantae; phylum Streptophyta; class Magnoliopsida; order Asparagales; family Iridaceae; genus Iris; species Iris pallida. The sequence continues at coordinate 26,599,280 of JANAVB010044218.1, forward strand.
CCCAGGTAACGGGATTGCTTGTAGCTGTGTCATCTCTTCATGACTACTGTGTTATTCTAGTTATTAACCTTAATCCATTTTAGTAGGAACTCCTGACCGTGGTACTCAGGAGTCCCATCCTAGACATGATGCAAGACAGGACAAGTGGATTAACAAGTAAGCAAGAAAGAACCACCCACGGTGTCAAGGCAGGTCAAGTTAAGTTATCAAGATAAATCATGCCAGGGTACTTGTCAGGAGTGCGCCACGACGGGCCACTATCAAGTCAGGTTGGTCATGTCAGGAGTGCACCACTACGGGTCACTGTCGTGTTATGCAAGTTCCTTGCCATACCAAGCCATGTACAATAGTCATTCCAAACATATTAAGTAAGGGGTCAGGGGAGCAGCGTACGAAAAGTCACGCACGCTACAGGGAGCAGCGTAGGTGAAAGTCACGCACGCTCAAGGGAGCAGCTGCGTTAAAAGTCACGCACGCTCAAGGAAGCAGTGTACGTGAAAGTCACGCACGCTACAGGGAGCAGCTGCGTGAAAAGTCACGCACGCTCAAGGGAGCAGCTGCGTGAAAAGTCACGCACGCTCAAGGAAGCAGTGTACGTGAAAGTCACGCACGCTACAGGGAGCAGCTGCGTGAAAAGTCACGCACGCTCAAGGGAGCAGCTGCGTGAAAAGTCACGCACGCTCAAGGAAGCAGTGTACGTGAAAGTCACGCACGCTACAGGGAGCAGCTGCGTGAAAAGTCACGCACGCTCAAGGGAGCAGCTGCGTGAAAAGTCACGCACGCTCAAGGAGACACGCTTCCAACAGGAAGCGTACTCAAGCCTGCGTACGCAGCGCTAAAGAGCGCGCGTAGCTCAGTGTGCGTGAACTAAGAAGCTCTGCATACTGCTCACTGTCTTCTCCAAACAGCAAGAACACCATGGCAGAACCCAAAACTTCACAAGTTCATAACTTGGCCATCCGAACTCCAAATCCGGATTTCCAAAGTTCCAACTTGGGTGAAACTGAAAGCTCTTCCACACAGAAACATCAGAACCCACAAAACTCCAACCGAAATAGATCAAAACGTGCAAAATCCGAAAATAGGAAGACTTAGATCTAGAACAATGGAGACTCCAAATCACAAAAATCCAAGAACTAATGTTGATCTCCATGTGCTAAACTAGCAAATGGACAAAGAAAAGAGGGTCCTCATTTAGTGGCAAGATGCACTTGCCTAATGGTTGGGGAGTTGTGTGGAGGAAGAAGAAGAAGAAGAAGAAATTAATGGTGGTTATGAAGAGAGAGAAGAGGTAGGTGGGGATATAAAGAGGGGAGTTGTGGTAGGTTGAGGGTGTAGCATAGGGCTAGGGTGTTCCAACACATAAAACCGAACCAAACCGAACCATCCCCAATAAAACCGAGCCAAGCCAAAAATCCAAATACGAGAAATATCGAAATTCCACAAGCTGAGAAAAAATAAAAATACATGCCAAAATCCAGATACGAGTATAAATACAAAATACGAAAAATACGGAAAATAAGGGTGACACATACATTCATGTAAACATGTGGGGTGCACCTTAAATAAGCACAACAAAGTGGGATGCCACTCAAATTTTCTCATAAATAATTAATATAAGAAATTAAAAAATGGATATAACAAACAATTAAGTCTCAAATGTTTTTATAAGCCTTTATTATTTTTACAAGCTTCCATTTCGTGAAAAATTATAATAGTGGGTTGCTGTTGTATAATTTTATGATTATACATTACTTTATTGTAGAACCAACATCTTGACATGAGATATTTTTGGAAAGTCACTTTACGTTTTAAATAAAGTAAAAAAAAAAAAAAGACTAAATTATAATTTGGTACCCTCAACTATCCGAGATTTTAACTTGATACCCTCAACTTTGATAGGTGCTAACTTAATACTCCCTTCCAACTAATATTTTTAACTTGGTACCCTCCGTCAATTCAGAATTAAGATTTTAGTAAAAAAAAAATAATATCCCTAAATTATCCCCCTTTCCATTCCACCCCGCCTCCCCCCTCTCCACTACTGCCTAACCATAACCCTAACTCCCTTCATGCATCCGCCGCTCTCCTCCCCCCCCCCCCCCCCCCCCCCCCCCCCCCACCCCACCCACCCCCACCCTCCCATGCACCGCCCTCCTCCCCCCCACCCACTCGCCACCGCCCTCATGTCGTCCGCGCCCCCCCTCATGCGTCACCTGCGACCCTCGCCCTCGCGCCGTCCGCACCCCACGCGCCGCCCCTCACCGCTTACGACCCCTCGCCCTCGTGCTGCCCGCACCCAATGGGAACACGCCGCCCCTCGCCACGCTGTCCCGCGCACTCGTCTGCGCCGCCCCTCGCCGTGCCCACTGCTGCTACTACTCACCTGCGTCGTCCCGCCCACTGCTCCCGTCCGGCTGCCGGCGCCGGATTTGGAGGAGGGGTTGCCGGAGAAAGTGGGAGGAGAGAAAATATAGAGAAGTTTTTTTGTCTTTTTACTCCTTCGGTTAACACCGTTAGGGGAAGGAGGGAGAGAGGATATTAAGTTAACACCTATCAAAGTTGATTGTATGAAGTTAAAAAATTATAATAGTTGAGAGTATCAAGTTATAATTTAGCCAAAAAAAAAAACAAATAAATCAAAACTCCAGTATGCTAGACAAACAACAAAATTCGAACACAACCTGAGTTCAAACTTTTTTTTTATTATTATACATTGGGAAAGCGACCCGAGAAACAACGATTAGGTTGATCGCGATCATGGGAAATATAATTTTCACAAAACGTGTGCAATTTTGGAACCTAGTCTGTTCCTCCAGACAAGATGTACTCAAATTTTATTTGCGAGTGTTAGACTATGGCCCAGGCCCACTGGGACCTTCATTCGTGGTGATATTGTCTACTATAAGACCTCGTTTGGTTAACGGAAGTAAAATTAATTTTCTTATATTTTTCATGGGCATACAAAATCAGAATTTATGTCAGATTTTTTTTTTTTTTCTGTGTTTGAGAAAATAAAATAAAAATAAGAAAGATCATTTAAATTTTTTTCCAGTGTTAGGTTGGTATAAGAAAGAAAAATATATCAATATTTCAATCATATCCAACATAATTATAGTTAACAGAATACAAAGAGTTAATTCCTAAAATAGACAATAGTACATGGCTATTTTTGTCCTAATTATTGGTAATAAATGCTGGAAAAGAAGGAAGAAAAATAAATTCATGGATTCGGAGAGGAACTAATTTTTTTTTCTCTCACTAAAATGCTTGTCAAGTTTGTGCTACCAAACAACCAAAATGAACATTTTTTTTTCATGGTTCTTTAAATTAGTGAACCAAACGAATGCCTAATGGGAAGTAAGTAACGTGTAGGTGTAGCTAATTTAGGGGTGAGCATTATTCGGTTTTGGACCGAAAATCGAACCGAACCGAATAAGAGGTTCGGTTCGATTTCAGTTTTGAAAATGCTAAATTTTTTTATTCGATTTCGATTTTGGATTTCGGTCCAAAATCGAATAAAAAAATTATATATATATATATATATATATATATATATATATATATATATATATATATATATATGTGTGTGTGTGTGTGTGTGTGTGTGTGTGTGTGTAAGTATTAATATATATAGGTATATACCAAAAGTATATATTAAATATGTCTAGGTATATTTAGTTACTATATATATAAAAAAAACGTAAAAAGAACTAAAAAATCGAATAAACCGAAAATCGAACCGATTTAATTCGGTTCGATTTGATTCAGTTTTGGCCTAATTCAGTTCAGTTTCGATTTTGTTTATTCGATTTTGGATTATTCGATCCGGTTTAAACGAATTAACCGAACTTGGTCGGTGAAATCACCCCACCGTCCTCCCACATTCCCATCAAGCTTGGTCGGTGAAATTGGCCTGCGGACTTCTTCATTGCCGTGTGAAACATGCAACCAAAATTTTCCGGGGTTGGGCGATTGATGGATGATCGCACGAGGACAAGGAAATCCCATGGCCAACGTTTACTTCTTAGTCCAATTCCGAAGTCTTTCTTTTAGTTAGAATTTGATGCAATACACAGAAATTAAAATGGGTACGTCTCAGCCAACCGGACGGTCTGCGAACATGATTACACTCATCCTCACGTTGTCAAAATATTTCTCATACCACTCAAGGTCTGATTGATTGTCGCTAGTTGGGACATTTTTTTTTTTTTTCCTAAGAAAACTTTGTATCCAAAGCATTAAGAGATATTTATATTGCAGTGAGAGAAAAGAATCTGATAAAATTTTAAATAAAGAATTGAATCATCTATGCTAAAGATGTTTTACTTAAGGGTGTGTTTGATAAGAGAAAAAAGTGGGAGGAAGAAAAAATAGATGGAAAAAAGTGGGAGGAATGAAACATTTTTTCTTGTTTGGTACGAAAAGAAAAGTGGATGGAAGGAAAAGTGGAGGGATTGGTTTTCCCTCGTAACCTACGAAAATCAGTCACCCCAAAAGTGGCAGAAAAAGTGAAAGAAAAAGTGCATACCCATGTTAATTTACAATTATACTCTATAGAAATTATATTAAATAAAGTAGTTCAATAAAGTCAAATGAAGAAAATAGTTTTTTCTTTACATATGGTTGAAAAATAAATCTGTTTGATTTTCCTCCCTTCCTCATTTTTATCCTTTCTATCAAACACAGCCTAAATTTTCACTAAACCTTTAATCCTCTCACTAAACAACCCTAAACCAAGGACTTAGAAACGTCCTTGCTATGCCCGCCTATAATTATTTTTTAAATAGCAACAAACTAAGGGCCTTTCCAATGTAAAAAAACAACAACTTAAATATCCTTAATAAGCACGTTTTTGTATTTTTATTTATTTATTTATTAAATATTTGTTCTTTAATCCATTTTTTTAGAAAAAAGAAGAGTAAATTGCAAAAAATCCATCGTTAAATATACGTCTTTTGCGTAGAAAGACCTTTTAAATTTTTTTTACAGTTTACCCCTCCTTAGATTACAAATCGTTCGATTAGACCCCTCCAGCCGAATTTTAAAAAATTTATACCTAAAATACCCCTGTCCCCAATAACCCCCTACCTCCCCCTCGGGGGGCAGCGTCGGCACCGGCGATCCCCCAGCCCCCCCGACCCCCCCCGCGCCGGCGATCCCCCAGCCCCCCCGACCCCTCCGCGCCGGCGATCCCCCAGCCCCCCCCGACCCCCCCCCCCCCCCCCCCCCCCCCCCCGCCAGCGATCCCCCCCCCTCGCCGGCGATCCCCCAGCACCCCAGACACCCACCCCCCCGATCCCCCCCCTCGCCGGCGAGCCCCCAGCCCCACCCTCCTCGCCGGCGAACGCCCTCCCGACCCACCCCCCTCCTCCTCCCTCGTCGGCCCAGACCCACCCACCCCCCCCCCCCCCCCCCGATCCCCCCCTCGCCGGCGAGCCCCCAGCCCCACCCTCTTCGCCGGCGAGCGCCCTCCCGACCCACCCTCCTCCCTCGCCGGCCCCGACCCCCCATCCTCCTCCCTCGCCGGCACCGACCCCCCTACTTCCTCGCCGGCCCCGACCCCCCTCCCTCTCCTCCCCCCGTCCGACCCCCCCCCCCCCCCCCCCCCCCTCCCCCTCCGCCTCCCTCGCCGGCGAGCGCACCCCCCTCCTCCTCGCCGGCGAACACAGCCCAAACAGCCGAAGAAGGAGGGAGGAGGGGTAAAATTGTCATTTGGGGACAAAATTAGCATATTTCATACTTTTGAAAATTTTAAGAACATGGGATCTTTTAGTGCAAAAAACGGAAATCTAATGAGGGTTTTTTTTTTTGCAATTTACCCAAAAAAGAATTATGAAAGTTTATAGGATTGAAATTAGAGAAAATTTGAGTGATATGTATAGTGTTCTTGTAGCTAGGTTGGTTAGATATGTTTGTGGTAGCAGGTTTTGAGATTGGAATCAATACTCTTTTACATCAAAATCTAAATATTTCAAAAAAAAAAAAAAAATACTGTTCCTACTAAGATGTAAACTCAAGACCTTCCTTCCCCAAAGATCTCTCTTAACCGACTGAGCTATAACGACATTATACATATTGTCCCAAATTATTTTATTTTAATATAAAACTTATAAAATAATAATAATAAATGACCTTACTAAATACTTTTTGTTGATACAAATAAATGCACATTCTTGACGCAACAAAGGACATTTTATTTTTTTCCTTTTTTTTTAATGTTTCTGTTTTGGTTAGTATAAAATCAACTAAAACGTCCTTTATAAAGAGGTTTGGTTTCTTTCTACGAAATTTTGGTAAAACAATTTTTTTTCTTATTGAAATTTTAGAAAAGTTCATGCTCTGGGTGAAAAATTATGTTTTTTCCTACCTAAAGCACTTGAGCCATTAGCCTACCAAGCTTGTCCTGACTCATAAGTGGCAAGAAACTCGTTCTTTTTTTTTTTTGAAATCACACTCACACACACACAATTGGGGGGCTCGAACCTTGCCGGTCCCTCCGGGTGTCCGCTCTAATACCACTAGGCTAGAGAGCTCGGACCAAGAAACTCGTTCTTCACTAATCTTTTCTTTTGCTCTTATCACTCCATTAGGTCTCGCTTCCTTCACCTCCTCTTCCTCTTCCTCCGCTTTACGACCTCTGCCACCCAGTTGAAGACCGGGTATTACTCCGAGACGTGCCGCCGGGATGCCGACTACATCGTAAGGAAGGTGATGAGGCAGGCCATGGCGATCGCTGCCTCCGTAATGAGGCTCCTCACCACGTGTGGCAGTTGTTCTCCTCAATAGCAACATAACACACCAGTTTTGTAGTGTCATGCTGCTTGCTCTCTTCGTCGTGTGTTATGTTGTTATTGGAGGAGAGAAATGTCTCACCACTGTTACGTGGATTATTGGGTGGTCTGACCTCACCACGTGGCAATGGTGAATGGTGAGCCCGGCCACTAATTTCTTGACACTTGACATAATCTATTATATCATCACATTTCTTTTATTTTTAGGTCAATTTTTTTAATATTTTTGAAAGAAAAAAAATCTATTTTTTTTCTAATTATATGCCAAGTGAATTTCTATATATTAAATATATATTTTTACAATTTTTAAAAAAAATTATGCCAAATATTATGTCAAGTGTCAAGAAATTAGTGGTCGGACTCAACATTCACCATTACCACGTGGTAAGGCAAGACCATATAATAATTTCTCCAGTGCCCAGGGGATGTATCGTGCGCCGCAATCTCATCGTCATGGCGGCAAGAGATGTAGTCGGCCAGCAAACGTTTCTCTTTAGTATGTACAACTTTAATTGCATCCCTGACTTTTCTATGGTTTAGTACTTAGGACAAGTGTTAATGGCATTACAAGAATTATTAGGAGGTAACATATCTTTTGTGAACTACCAAAATTTTAAGAGTTGTGTGCATATCCGGAAGTGTTAAAATTTTGTCAAAGTAGTTTGGCATTGTTGTACATATTATGTCAAAATTTTGATAGTCCATATAAAATTAGAGCCTTAAAAAATTTAATAGTCCTAAAATAACAAAGAGTAAAAAAGTAACTGTAGGCTGGTTAATAGACAGTAATTTCTTTTGTACTGGTTAGGAAGATATCTAACATTAGTCTTCTGGCATCTAGAACTTTGCTTCTAACTTCCACTTCAGTTCGTACTCGATATTGTGAATTAAACAAAGTAAAACATTTCTTTTCAAATATACCTTCACATATTTTACTAATTATAATTGTTCATTAAAGTTAGTAAGTACAATTACTCCTAAATAGTCGTACAGATAATTATAAAATAGTATATATAACAATAAATTTAAAATAATTAAGTCAGCCTTTTTAGTCTGCAGCTGCATTTTAATCTATCTAATAATAACATTATTAAATGTACTACTATTATTTGCTCTTCTCAACTAATAAGTACGAAATAAGTGGAAGGTTTTTTTCTAAGGGCACTAACAAAATTGTTAAGGGACATCACTTACTTGGGGGCAGCCCAAGAAGGTGGAGAATTTGCTAGGGGACACCCAAAATTTGCTAAGGGACAACCCAACCCCCCAAACCTTTCTTTTCACTTTCATTTTCATTCTACACTCTCTCTCCTCAAGAAGAAAAAAAGAGTTCTCTCCCTCTCCCTCTCCTAAAACCCTAATTTTTTCTTCTCCACCACTCCATTCCCAATTCCTCCACCAAGATTTCTTCCACAACCTTCGTAGATTCGAAGAGATGACACGCAAGTCAAAGCAATCGGAATCTAGGTACGTTCTTCCCTAATTTTTTCGAGGATTTTGTACATTCTATTCAAAATCCTAGAATATTTTTAATTCTTGAAAAAAATTTGATAAAATAGGTTTAGATTCTCTTTATGGTTCTCTTCCCTAATTTTCGAACACATGAAATCCATATTTTATGTTGAAACCCTAACCCTAGAACACGACAAACTAGCATCTCGTTTTGGCAGTTCGGGTCTCATAACAGTAGGACTGCTAGGCATGTGGCAGTCCTAATGTAAATCAGGACTGCCACAGTCCTGCAGGACTATGGCAGTCCTGATTTACATTAGGACTGCCACATGCCTAGCAGTCCTACTGTTATGACATATGGGGGTGGGTAACTGCGTGATGCTCATATGCGGGGGATAACTGCATGTCCTATTTCATTTTCTATTATTTAATAACTGTAGGTTGTCATGCAGTCCACCGGACGCTAACAAAAGAATACGGTCCACCGCGTCAAAGCGGAAGGAACGTACGGGACGTCCTCTCGAGCGTCCGATAACAATTTTCGAACCGGCTTCCGAAGCTCGGAGAGGTTGCCAAAGTGAGACTAGTGTCGCGGTCGCCAACAAGCTTGATCGCATCGACGACGTGGTCGACTTCCCCTTCATGAACAATAGGGAGTCTCGTTCAAAGGCCCGGCATGATATATAGTTGGATCTGGATATTTTTCTTGTTTCAAACTTAAGTTAGATGTGAAATAGTTATGTACTTGTTTAAAACTTAATTTGGATGTGGAATGTTTGTGTAATGCCTATAGTCCGTATTACGTATCTTGGAATACGTGTTAGTATTTTCTCTTGTATTGCATATCTCTTGGCTTGGCTCGGTTTATTTTGGGTTGGTTCGGCTAGGCTTGGGTTGCCTTGGTTCATCATGAACCAAGGGGAGAACCCCTACCTACCACCCCCATCGTCCTTTATTAACCCATTCCTTCATTCTCTCTCTTCATTATTCTTCTTCTTCTTCTCCACATTTACTCTTCCACCTACCAGGGAAGAGAGCTAGGCAAGTGCAACTTGTTTCATGATGGATCTCAAGTTTTATTGTTTCATTCTCTTCTTTACTTGATTCTAAGCCTCTTTAGAACTTGGCATCTTTGAATTTGATGGATAGATTTTTGTAGATCTAAATTTGTAACTTTTTGGTTTTTCTTGGTTTTGATCTCTAAAACTTGGTTATTTTCGAAAACTAATAGTTCTATGTTGTAGAGAATTCAATTTCATGCAGTTTTGGCTTTGTTTCGCTTGATTTCGACATCGGATGAGGAAGTTATGGCCATAGCAAGTTTTTAGGACTTTCATGGCTGAACTTGCTGTTTGGGGACGATGAACCCCATGTGCCGGGAACCCCATGCGCCCGGGAGGCCATGCGCCGTGAAGTTCTGACAACGCATCCCTTAACTCCGAGCGTGTCATGCGCGTAGGTTCCCTACGCGAATGTACTGAAGACGCAACGCGAGTTTTCCCATGCGCCGATGGTGCAGGAATCCCATGCGCCGATGGTGCAGGAATCCCATGCGCCGATGGTGCAGGAATCCCATGCGCCGATTATGCAGGAATCCCATGCGCCGGAATTGCTCTATTTTACTGTTTTTGCCTGTTTAAGTTATTTTGTAGCTAGAATCTTGAAAAACTCAAAACATGAAAGTTGTAGATCTTTTCCTTGGCTTCAAGAATATGTCACTAGTTATTTTATGTAAGTTTCTCTCATTCATGATAATGTAAGATTATAACCCGATAGTGGCCCGCCGTGGCGCACTCTTAACCAGTAAACTGACATAATATATCATGACATGCTGTTAAGACAGCTAGTCTGACATGACAAGTATGAAAGACCTGGACACCGTGGACGACTGTGTTTGTACAAATAAACTGATACTGTCTTGCATCATGTCTAGGATAGAGATCCCTGAGTACCACGGTCAGGGATACCTACTGCAATTGACTAAGGCTAATAAACTAGAATAATTCAGTAGTCATGAAGAGATTTCCCAGCTACAGGCAATCCCGTTATCTGGGCGCAATAACGGACTTGTAGTATATCGACGAGTAGGACACATTTCCAGCACACAGTCAAGTGGTGTACCCTTCATAAACGGTCATTCGACCCGGATAACCTGGATGATCTGCAGGGCTTATGACTGTTAGGATAATCTCGTTGCATCTTGCTAATAACTAGACCTGTGATAACCCTAGTTAGTTAAAATATCAAGTAGTACTCCTTGCTTGGCCGTGATTGATTGAATGAAGTTTATTCCATCTTAGTCTTATCCTGATCCTGTGCAAGATTGTGACATGACATGATTATTGATGCTTGCCTTAACAATAACGATCGGGGGTCCAGTTCTGTTCAGGCGAAGGGTTACAACCCCGGTCCTTGTTTGGTTTAAGGGTTGTAACCTGGCTACCGGAGCAGTTCTGTGTCCTTTCTTCGTTTATTGTCTTATTGCACCCCATGCCATGCTCGCTATGTTTTACCTTACTACTACAAGCATGATTAATTATTTATACCGGCCTTAACAATAAATATCGGGGGTCCAGTTCTGTTCAGGCGAAGGGTTACAACCCCGGTCCTTGTTTGGTTTAAGGGTTATAACCTGGCTCCCGGAGCATTTATGTGTCCTCTCTTCGTTTATTGTCTTGTTACCTTATCAATGATTATTTATGCTGGCCTTAGCAATAAAGATCAGGGGTCCAGTTCTGTTCAGGTGAAGGGTTACAACCCCGGTCCTTGTTTGGTTTAAGGGTTGTAACCTGGCTTCCGGAGCAGTTCTGTGTCCTCTCTTCGTTTATTGTCTTCACTGTACCAACAGTATTTGAGACGAGTTTCTATTCCAGTGAAGGGTTACAACCCCGATCCTTGTTTGGTTAAGGGTTGTGACCTGGCTACTTGAATGGTTTCCTCATACTCAGTTTACTGTTGTTATCTCTATTATTATCAGTTCTTTATTTATTATCTTTAATATTCTATTGTGATATGCTGGTTTTAGTTCCTAAGTGAAGCCTCCTTTGTGGCACTTGCTTTTTCTGGGGTTTGACCGAGCTGGTTTTGTATGGCCAGATATCGGAGCAGCACCAGAGGATCTACCGACCTTCCAGCCAGATGGTGACCAACAGGCTTAACCCTGACAACGAGTGGGTTTCTTTTTGTTCTTCCACTTTATTGTAAAATTATTCTTTTGAGGCGTTCAGCCGGCGAGCACGTGTTAGCTCGTATTGTATCTTTATTTACTGTCTGCCTACGGGCTGTAACATGATTAACAAATCCTATGGTTGATCATGTATGACTAAACTCTTGCTAGTCCTCACATTTTGTACGACTAGCTTCATGATCATCCGAATATGTAATGTATGGGACGTCTTACTATTGTATATTTGGTGCTCTGACATCTTGTTACTATTATTTGCTTGCTTGAGATTGAGACAATAGGCTTGTTCATGACCATAGGAGACTGTTGGCTTGTAGTTAAACCCTCATGTATCTAGACAGCCGTGACCGTATAGCGAGGTGGGTTGTACTTCAATATACGTAGCTGGCTATGTACGCCCCCGCTCTCCAGTATTCTGGTTCTGGGGCGTGACATGGTTTAGTGGTGGCCCATACAGGTCTTGTAAATCAAGGTATGTGAGGGTTTGCCGAATAGATGTCTTAATCAGTACTCGTCCTTGATCTCTGCTCGTATCTTCTGAATCCCTGTAATCTTGACATGATCCCATGCTTGTATCGTTGATCTGTCCTGGTCCTTTCTTATTGTTTCCTATGTCATCTTCTTCAGCGGCATTGTTCCTGGACCTGCCGATCAGCAAGGCGGAGCACCTCCTGCAGACCAGCAGCAACCTGGAGATCAAGCCCAGCATTCAGAAGTAGCCTCCAGAGTCATGCCTACCGAAGGAGAACCACCAGTTCAGCCCGTCCAGCCTGCGGAGCCTGATGATGGCACTTTTGTGGGTCTCATCAGGTCCCTATTAGCTTCCCAGGATCGTCGCAGAGATGCCTTGCACCAGGCTGTGGCAAATGCTTTGACCAGAGGAGGTCATCAGGGTAATAGCGCGGCCAACAGCTTCAAGCGCTTGAACCCTCCCTTCTTCGACGACAGTGAAGATGCGATCGCTGCAGATGCATGGCTTCAGGACACAGAGGTGATTCTAGAAGCAGACAGGACTCCAGAGAACGAGAAGGTGGCCGTGGTGCGCCTGCAGCTATTGGATCTTGCCCGCAGCTGGTGGGCGGCGCAGGCCATTGGATTAGTGGTCCCTATTGCTTGGACAGTATTCAGAGATTCCAGACTAAGTATTTCGATGCTATAGCTCGATACGATCTACAGACGAGGTTCACCAATCTGAAGCAGATGGGCCGGACGGTCGGCGGATATGCGGCCGAGTTTTCGAGACTTAGTCGGTTTGCTCCCACCTTGGTAGCGACCAAGTTCGATAGAGCCCAGCGGTTCCAGCAGGGGCTTCATCTGGAGATTCTATTGGCGGTGGAGCAGTTTGAGCATCAGACTTTTGATGCAGTGTTGAGAGCAGCCCGGAGGCATGAGTATACCTCCCAGAGGATCGTAGATAGGACCGGAGGTCGGAAGCGATCCCACAGCCAGATGAATCAGTCTTCAGCACCAGCCCCGACGGCCACGGCTTTGACCATTGGAGCTCCGAGGCGGGCGGCCTCAGTGACGTAGGTTCAGCATTCAACCCCGACGTACCCTCAGCAGCAGAAGCGAAAGCAGTCTTCCGCAGTGGGATGTTCACACTGCGGGAAGCCAGGGCATGTGATATTAGAGTATCGCAGAGCACAGGGTTTGTGCTTGGTTTGTGGTGCCCCGGACCACAGGGTTGGGAATTGTCCGAACATGGGGAGTTCATCAGCCTTCTCTAGTCCTTCAGTTAGAGGACCAACACCAGTCCAGCAGCAGCAGCTGCTGCAGTACCCGTTCCCAAGGCCATTGCCGACGCAGGCCCAGGCATTCCAGCAGCAGAGACCGCAGCAGTATGCCCAAGCCCAAGCCCTGATCCAGAGTAGACAAAGGAATTTTCAACAGAGGGGACCCGCACCCAGAGGACATGGTCAAATGCTGGCTTTGACCATAGGAGAAGAAGGAATAGCACCAGGTGAGGTAGTGGCAGGTACTATTCTCGTCAACACCTTTCCAACTTCAGTATTATTTGATTCTGGTACCTCGCATTCATTTATGTCTGCACGATTCGCGACACGGGTAGGACTGGAGCCCGAGTCATTATCAGTAAGACTCAATATACTTACTGGTAACGGAGTTGTGGGAGTAGATAGAGTATTTTTCTCTTGTCAGATCGTAGTTAGCGGTAGAGAATTTCCTGCTAGATTGATAGAGTTCCTGATGGCCGATTATGATATAGTCTTAGGGATGGATTGGTTGAGGGATAAATATGCTAGGATAGACCGCCACATTGGCAGGGTTAGTTTTAGCATTCCAGGCGAGCCGAAGTTTTCCTTCTCTCGAGGCGAAGTTGAACCTTCTCCTCCAGTATTGCGGATGGCAGTAGCAGTAGTGCAGTTTCCTCGGATAGTCGAGGAGTTTTCAGATGTTTTCTCCGAAGAGCTTCCAGGGATGCCGCCAGAGTGGGAGATCGAGTTCACCATCGACTTGATTCCCGGAACAGCCCCAGTGTCAGAGAGAGTCTACAGGATGGCGCCATTAGAGCTGGAGATATTGTACAAGATGATTGAAGAACTCAGAACCAAGGGATTCATTCGTGCTAGTGGATCGCCTTGGGGAGCCCCGATGCTTCTTGTGAAAAAGAAGGATGGTACGTCCAGATTATGTGTAGATTATCGTACCTTGAACTCAATGACAATCAAGAACAGATACCCTCTTCCGAGGATAGATGACTTGTTTGATCAACTCAAGGGGGCAGCAGTGTTCTCGAAGATTGACTTGCGGTCAGGATACCATCAGATCAGAGTCAGAGAGCAGGACATCCCAAAGACAGCTTTCAGATCTAGGTATGAGCATTGGGAGTTCCTTGTTATGCCATTTGGAGCAACCAATGCGCTGGCTGTATTCATGGACCTCATGAATCGCATCTTCATGCCTTATTTGGATCAGTTTGTGATTGTGTTCCTAGATGACATCATGGTCTACAGCAAAAGTGAAGCAGAGCATGAGCAGCATCTCAGAGTTGTTCTCCAGATTCTCAGGGAGCACCAGTTGTATACCAAGTTCAGTAAATGCGAGTTCTGGCTCGATCGCGTTTCGTACTTGGGTCATATCATCACCTGAGGAGGAGTGGAGGTAGATCCCCAAAAGATCGTGGCTATTGAGTCGTGGCCAGTGCCTAGTACAGTCGCAGAAGGATGTGCAGTTTGCTTGGACAGCGGAATGTCAGGATTTCTTTGAGAAGTTGAAGCGAGGCTTGATGACGGCTCATATTCTCACGCTTCCAGATGAAACCGGAGGATTCTCAGTATATTGCGATACTTCAGGCAGAGGTCTAGGATGTGTTCTGATGCAGCATGGGAAGGTAATAGTTATGCATCACGACAACTTCATGATCATGAGAGGAATTACCCAACCCATGACTTGGAATTGGCAGCAGTAGCGTTTGCACTTAAGTTGTGGAGGCACTACTTGTACGGAGATAGGGTGGAGATTTTCACCGACCACAAGAGCCTGAAGTATGTGTTCACACAGAAGGATCTCAACATGCGTCAGAGGAGGTGGCTGGAGCTACTTGTGGATTATGATGTCAACCTGCAATATCACCCAGGGAAGGCCAATGTTGTTGCAGATGCATTGAGCAGGAGAGCCGGAGTTTATTTCCTAACAGTGCAACCAGAGCTGTTAACCGATCTTCAGAAGATGGGTATAGAAGTTGTTCTCCCTTCCAGTGTGACATTGATGGCCAACATGCAAGTTCAGTCCACTATAGTCGAGAGGATCCGGATGGCGCAGTCGGCAGATTCTGTCACCCTCACTTTTCCAAGTTAGGGGTAAAATAGTAATTTTCCATTTTATAATATTTTTGAGAATTTTATTTCATGAATATTATTATTTAATTATTAAAGGAGTCGGATTCGAATTTTATCGCATTCCGAGTTAATTCGGGACCCCGGTGAATTTCGACTTGAGTCGTAATTAGCATGTTATTTAACCATGGCCCACCACACTTAACTTTTAGGTTTAGGTGTTTGGACTAATCCCATATGAGTATCTAAGCTTAATTATGATTTTTATTTAATTTTAGCAATTTCCGAAACCAAATTTGAGACTTAACTTAGCCTAGAAGCAAGGGAGGGGCAAACTTGTAATTACAAGTGCCCCTACCCTATCCCTCCATGGCTGGCCACATAAGGCCACCCCTCCACCTCTCATTTCTTCACCACTAAGTCTTCTTCTTCTCTCTTCATTTCTTTCTTCCAACTCCTTCTTCCTCCAAATCTTCATTTAGGTAATCCTTTAAACTCTCATTTAAATTCTCCTATTTCATTTATTCTTTCACATAAATTATAGGGGAGACCATTCTCTACAAGTTGACCCTAGATTTGATAGGTTTCCCTAAAATCTAGTTTAAGGATTATTTATGGTTTTATCCTTTTAGAGTGGTATATATATATATATATATATATATATATATATATATATATATATATATATATATATATATATATATATATATATATATATATACATATACATGTGTATTTGTGTGTCTATATTTATATATATAGATATGTATGTGTGTGTCCATGTGAGAGAGTGTGTCCATGTGTGTGTGTGAGTGTCCATATATATATATATAGATACATATAAGTGTGTGTGTGTCTATGTATATATATATATATATATATATATATATATATATATATATATATATATATATATATATATATGTATATGTATATATATATATATATATATGTATATGTATATATATATATATATATATATATATATATATATATATATATATATATATATATATATATATATATATATATGTATATGTATATATATATATATATATGTATATGTATATATATATATATGTATATGTATATATATATATATATATGTATATGTATATATATATATATATATATATATATATATATATATATATATATATATATATATATATATATATATATATATATATGTATATGTATATATATATATATATATATATATATATATATATGTATATGTATATATATATATATATATATATATATATATATATATATATATATATATATATATATATATATATATATATATATTTTATATATATATATATATATATATATGTATGGGGTCATGTGAAAAATATATATAAAAAAAAAAATATATATATATATATATATATATATATATATATATATATATATATATATATATATATATATATATATATATATATATATATATATATATGTATGGGGTCATGTGTATATATGTGTGTGTATTTGTATGTGTAGAGAGGGAAGGGAATGAGGAAATGTATGTGAGTGATATATATATATATATGTGAGAGTGATAGAGAGGAATTAGAAGAGAATTAGAGAGATCGAAAGGGAGATTAGAGAGGTTTATAGAGGGAGTTAGAGAAGGAGAAGAGTGGGAGAATGGAGGAATTTGTGAACGGGAAAGGGGGGACACCCACATCAGCTAGGGGACTGTTTTTCCTCCCCAAAACAGCCCCCACAGCAGCAGCAACACAGCCATAGCAGCAGCAGCAGTAACAGCCATTGCAGCAGCAATAAACCCCCCTTTAGGCCCCTTTTTGACCCCCAAATCAACCTATAGATACCCCTATATATACCCATATATATATACATATGTATACCTATATATATAGCCTTATATAACCCTAATTAGCCCACTAAATAACCCCCCAAAGATTGTCCCAAGAGGGTGTGAAAAGTGAGAGTTGAATGAGTGAATGAGAGGGTGAAAGGTTAAGTTAGGATTTGGTGATAGGGTGAATTTGAGTTCCGTGATTCGGAACGCGTCAAAACTTGGGGGAACTTAGATAATGTGATTTAGATTTTGTGGGTAGGCTTCGAAGTTGGAGTTTGGGTTGCGTGTGGGTTTGGGGAGACGGTATCGCACCGCACCATTCCGTATCTTGAAATATTCAAGATAACGGGTAAACGGGCGATACGGACCGTAAGATGGGCTTGATGTCCACTTACCCTAGAAAACTTGGTAGGTAATGGTTGTATAGGCTAGTACCCTACTATCCTAGGAAGCACGGAGTGGAATTCCTAAGGGAAGGCCACTTGGCGTCAAGTTAGAACGGTTTAAGGGTAAATGTTAAGGGGTAATCGGGTAATTTCGAGATACGGAGTTCGGGTATTCGGATTGACTTGAAACTTGGGTGGCATGTTGGGTACACCCTACAAATGTCATATTTGAGCCGATTTTGGCTCAGTTGACCCAGAGTTGACTTTTTACCCAAAAGTCAACCGTGAGTCAACACTTTGTCTAGATTTGACCAAATCCAAAACAGAGTTGACCAGTTGACCAGTTGACCAAAAGTCAAATGTTGGTCAACATTTGACCAGTTTGACCTAGGGTTGACCTAGAGTTGACCAGAGTTGACCAGGGTTGACCAGTTGACCAAAAGTCAACTGTAGGCCAACTCTTGACCCCGTTTGACTTTCTTCGACTTGTTTTAACCTGTGATGACTGGTATGACCTAGGATTGACTTGGTCTGGCTTAGATTGACTTGATATAACTTGATTTGACCTAGATTTGACTTGACAGGACTTAGTGTGACTCAGTGAGACCTAGTTTGACCTAGATTGCATATCATTCATTGTGAATCATTCTTAAACTTGTTTAAATCTAAATTAACATACAGTATCTCATCTTTAGGTTTCTGATTACCGCTCTGAGCATTGATATACCCAACATCTCATGACAGCAGGCGAGTACATTTACTGATAGTTTTTATTGTCTTGATATCTGCTATATCTGATTCAGTTGTAGTATCTTACTCGATTCCAGTCACGATAGTTCACGGACTAGTATACGTTGGATCATGACATGAGATGTTGTTCCTGGATTTTCTTGGTATATATGTACATTTCCTGTCTTATTCCCAGTACTTGTATAGACACCGATTCCTGAGAGGGAGTAGCTATCCTCTTAGGGAATCCCGTGTCATGACGTGTCATATCCAGTCCATTATACTACTCGGGGATGGAGAATTATTAGGGGTTATGTGATCAAAGCCCCCATGTCACTATTTTGCTTGTGCCACTCTCACCTCACGTAGAGTGTAGCAGATACCTCCATGTCCATGTTATCCAGGTTGGCCGGCATGACTTTCCGTTGAGGTCACCGCGGATTGCCGGGCCAAGTGGATAATCCTACCATGATTCCCTTGCCGATCACATATCGCTCTAATAATTCAAGGCACATTTTATATTTACTTATCTTATCATATATCCTGTTCTGTTCTACATTCAGTACTTTCTCACTATGCCATGATATTCAGTTACTCACATATTCTACATGCCTTTATACTGTACCTTGATTGGAGACTAAGTTCTGCTCGGGAAAAGGGTTACAACCTCGGTCCTTGTTTGGTTTAAGGGTTGTAGCTCAGCTTTCGAACGGTTCCCAAGTCTTCATATATCTTTGTCTTGTAGTTCATTATACTGTCTCTTATAGAATATGTCAATTCACATGGAACTGCTGTTAGTGCTTGTACTTGCTCATTTTTCTGACAGGATACCGTTATGATATATTACAGATGACTCTGAGGCAGACTGCTCGACCTATTATGGGCTCGAGTCAGATGGAGTAGCCCAGGACCGTGGCCTTATAGTAGAGCCACTAGATTTTGTACTCCCGGAGTAGTATAGATTAGCTATGTTTGACTGGACTGCGATCCAGCTAGTATTATCAGACTGTAGCTTCTATGTTATATTTTGAGACCCTGTGATGTTGTATATATCTGGGCTTATGTTGGACACTGGACTTATTTACTATTTCAACTATCATATATTTCCTTTCGTGCTATCTATCCTAGTTTGTTTTTGTGATTGAGACTGTATTGCTATGTCACCTCCATTCGGAGTGTATATACTGTACAGGTACCTTTATACTGTTTAATATAGTTTTGTAGACAACCTAGACAGCGTTCTACCGCCGATGCTGCGGCGTAGGCTGGACGTAACCACGTACTCGTGCCCCTAATCATGGTGCGGGTCGTGACACGTTTTTGTGGTGGCCCATGCATGTCTCGTGTCGCAATTAGTGCGATCTCGTAATGGTGCTCGACTTAGAGTACTAATTACGAGCCTGCGATTAGGACGTAGGACCTAGGATATGATAGGAGTTTCTCAATCACACCTAGGAAAACTTCCGATCTTTTGATTATCATGATTACTCCCCTTGTATTAAATTAATTGTCCTTCTTTGATAATATCTTCTCATGTGCCATATTGATCTCTTCGCTTCAATTCGTCTCCAGGATGACGAAGACGCACCCGCAGGCCACTAGATCGAGTAGCTTGCCCGAGAGATCTGACCAGGCAGAGGAGGAGGTTCACGAGACTGTCCCCAGTGATTCCACTATCCCGGAGACCCCGACAGTTGCACAGGGAGGTCTACCACCTCCACCCCAGAGGGTTTCGGCCGTTGTTCCAGAGATACTGCCGCCACCACCTCCGATACCGACGGATATACACCACATGTTCCTTCTCATTCAGCAGATGATGGAGACACAGCGAGCCCAGGCAGAGGCGTCGCAGCACCAGTCGGAGGCGTCACATCGTCAGATTGAGATGCTGAGGTAGAGTATGGAGAACTCGTATCAGCTTGTACTGGCAGCAGTGGAGAGAGTGGCACCGGGTACGGTACAGGGCCCTACTGGCCAGCAGCCGTACCAGCAGCAGTCCAGGCCGGGAACAGTATTAGACTTTAGGAAGATGAGCTCCAGGGACTTCACGGGCATGGAGGGCATCCTTTATGCAGACGACTGGCTAGAGGATGTACAGCGGAGCATGGAGCTGGCAGAGCTTCCTAGAGCACTTTGGGTTTCGGCCGCAGCCAGCCGATTCTTCGACATTGCGCTGACATGGTACCGCACGGATCCTCGTGCGTCGGTGAGAGGTCTGGCATGGGAGAACTTTCGGAGGCTCTTTAAGGAGAAGTTCTTCCCGGACGTGGCTCTTATAACATTGGAGGGCCAGTTCGTGGGTCTAGTGCAGGGGAACTCGTCGGTGGACGAGTATGCAGCGGAGTTCTTCCGCCTTAGCAGGTTCGCTCCTGATATGATCCAGGATGAGGGACAGAAGGCTCATAAGTTCCGTAGGGGACTTATTCATGCAGTGCGCACCCGTACCTCGGGTCGTCGTGACGCGACGTTCGATCAGATATTGATGGACACGCAGATTGCAGAGGAGGACTTCGGCCTCAAGCCGAAGAGGAGTGGTGATACTATGGGGACGAGTTCCAGTGCGGGACCGGCCAAGCGCCCCCACTTTCAGCATCAACAGAAGCCATTTCAGCAGCAGCCTCTGTTACAGATTCAGCAAGCACCAGCGCGTGCCCAACAGCACCAGGGACAGGGCCAGAGACCGGCTACTCCGTACAGCTTCTGCGGGAAGTCGGGGCACAATAGAGAGGCTTGTAGGAAGAGGTTGGGCGTCTGTCTATACTGCGGGGCGCCTGACCACCAGCTGAGGGATTGCCACGCTAGTAGAATCCGAAGAGACCAGGACAGAGTACAGCAGGCTAGAGGAGGCCAGCAGGGGCGCGCTTTCGCCATGACAGTTAAGCCCACTCAGGCAGTAACAGAGCAAATAGCAGGTTCCGATATTTCGAATCTCATTTCCGTATTTGCCTTCTTATAAACTGTCACGCCCCAGAACCAGAATACTGGAGAGCGGGGGAATGACTCAGCCAGCTACGTATTACGGGTAGATGAATACCGTATAATACGATCAATGCTGTCTAACCAGACGAGGGGGTGTATACTACATGAAAGTCTTACTATGGTCACTTCACATCTATTGTCTCAATCATTCAAAACAAGAAACAGAAATAGAGAACATGTAAGATAAAGCAGTAAGGCGTTCCAAACGCTTAGTCAAAATGTTCTTGAGATCTGGCTTTACAAAACATAGCCAGATGGTATAGTAACATATACACAATTGTTATCAGCTGCAGTCTGACTTAATTACAATTATGTAAAAGTAAGTGCAAGACAATCCGACTAACATGTCGGTGCCAAACGGTTAAGTATAAAGTAAATAACAAAATGAGCGGTGGAGTAAGGAACCCACTCGAGTCCTCCTGCGATCATTCCCCTAGTATTGACCATCTTGGAGGTAGAAGTAAGCTGGATCCTCGGGGACTGGCTCTAAATTTGGCCATGCAAAACTAGAGAGGTTAGACCTCTAATAGCAAGTACCACAAGGGAGCACGATATGAAGGATTAAACCAGTAAGTAAGAGAATATAATAATAGATCTCTGCTTTTTACTAGGATTCCCATAACATCACGACACTTCGAACCAAGTTGG
The DNA here is from genome assembly GCA_029216955.1 of Iris pallida. Classification (NCBI taxonomy): domain Eukaryota; kingdom Viridiplantae; phylum Streptophyta; class Magnoliopsida; order Asparagales; family Iridaceae; genus Iris; species Iris pallida. Next base: position 26,621,080 of record JANAVB010044218.1, read on the forward strand.
CCCGTCATGTCCTGACATTCTGATCGTCTCAGTTAGGCAACAGAGTAGGTACAGTACACAAACAAATCATCTTGAACGGCCAATCAACTACTATGGCTTGCTATTGTGAGTTCCCAAGTTATCCTGGAATCATGCAAATAGGGATTCCTCAGTTCTTACTATATGCGAGCGAGGCTTGTCTATCCAATCAATCAATTGCGCCAATCATGTAATTAGACGAGTCCCAGCGGGACGTCCGCCGTTAATATAGCATATACAATAATATAAGCAGATACTGTTCCCTGTCCGTGTGACAGATTTACAGTATCTGTGGGAACCAGCCGGCCTGTCGGGCACTACTAGTCCCAAGAGGGCTGCCATGTAAGAACTCGGGAATCCATTCTCTCCATGCCATCATTATTTTATTTGACTTAATGGTCTCTACGTTGAGTGAAGTTCCATGCCGTGGATCATGGTCATTCAAATGAGTACTTTCGTACGGGGTACGATATGCACAACTCTACAACGATACCCGTACGGCTAGGTTGTAGGTCTTACATAGCGTGATGCAACAATCAAATCTAACCGCGGAGTAATCATGCCTTGACCATAAAGTACACATGCTATTTTTATAAGATAAATAAACAAAATAAATAAATAAATAATTTGAAGCCTGCATGTGCCTGTATGCCAATATTCGGGATCGGCTAATCGAGTACAATAGTTCATTACATGAACGTGTCTCATTCATTCAATTCAATAAGACGACTAGCCAGTCTCTTAGTTCCAACTAGGAACGCATGATCAATTTTAATCAAGATAACCATTATTATCAATGGTATCAAGGCATGAAAGTCAATTAGTATTACATGGGGTCGAGTCTATAACTCTCAGGGTTAAGTTCCAGTCTTACTGGGTATCCATAAACCAATCAAGACACAAGGAGCATTCCATATAACAATCTGTATTGACAATATTAACATATCATGATTTTATCAAGTTCATGCCAAAAGGCATAAGGATATAATAGAAGAATTATCATGCCATCATTAAATGAATAAGTTATAGAGCAAATAGTAACACCCAGGTTAGAAAGTCACGCCAACAAGTCTATGATAAGGCCAACAAGTCACGCCAACAAGTCTAGGCTAAGACCAACAAGTCACGCCAAGTCTAGCAGGTTGGAGTGAACGTGTAAACAGCGTGAGCGTGAAAAGTGGTTCACGTTGGCACGCACAGTGTGAGCGTGAAGGGAAATTCACGCACTCATAAGTGAGCGTAAAAAGTGACTCACGCACGTACAGCGTGAAAAAGTCATAAGAAATTCACGCACGCACGCAAGGACGTGAGCGTGACTAAAAATTTACGCACGCTCATGAGAACGTGAGCGTGACTAAAAATTCACGTTGACACATAAAGACGTGTGCGTGACTGAAAATTCACGCAGACACGTAAAGACGTGTGCGTGACTGAGCCTTTGTTCCAAGCCAGAAAATGAAGTTCCCAGCCAGAAAGCACGCCAGGTTGGAAGATCAAAACCCATGAACAACCGAGAATATAACAACTTAGATCTAGGAGAAACCAGCCAAAGAAATCAAAAATGCTAAGTAGTAAACTCTCTCAGAATCATGAGAGGACGAGAAATGAACCATAAAAATTGTTCTCCAAGCAAGAAGCAAGATTGCACTTGCCTGCTGATGGGTTGGTGGAGAGAGTGATGAGAAAAAAGAAGAAGTAATGGTGAAGAATGTGAGTTATGAGGAGAGAGAAGGGGATGGGGGCTTAGATAGGAAGGGTGGTGGTAGGTGGGGTTATTGGGTCGGGTTCCATCGGGTCCATCCAAGGCCAACCCGAGAACAAAGCAGAGAGGTTAAAAAAATAAAATGCAGAAATAAAATACAGGAATAAAATTGCAGGAAGTAAAATTGCAGAAAATAAAATACAGATAATTAATTAACATAAAATTAAAGGAATTTAAATACAGGATAATACATGATAAATACTAAATAAATATACATGAGTTGTACATGAATAAAAATACGCATTCTGGGAACGGAGAGTGACATCTCTACCCACCTTAGAAAAATTTCGTCCTCGAAATTTCAAATCCAAGCAGGTAGAAATATCGGAGCTAAACTAATACAAGCAATTCTAGTGAGCAAGCAATCATTTTTACCATATCAAAAGCAAGTACTATATATGTAAATTCATCATTCTACGATATCAAGTAGCTCTACCCATAAGGTGACAAGCATGAAGAATCAGGACAATCAAGGTATACAGAAAGAGATATACCTTGTGAGTCAAACAGGTGTGGATACCGTGATCGGATATCATCCTTACGTTCCCACGTTGACTCTCCCAAGGAGTGATGACCCCAAGCAACACGGACAAGATTAATTGTTCGGTTCTTAAGTATCTTCTCTCTTCGGTCCAAAATGGACACAGGCTGTTCCTCGTAAGACATGTTGCTACCAACAACCAGCTCAGAATGATCGAAGACATGGCTTGGGTCCGATACATACCTACATAATTGAGATACATGAAACACGTCATACACCTCTCGTAACGAAGGTGGGAGGGATAAACGATAAGCAACATCGCCTATCCGATCAAGGATAACAAATGGGTCCACGTACCGCGGACTCAATTTCCCGCGAACGCCAAATCTAATCACCCCACAAGTAGGTGAGATCCGCAAGAATACGTGGTCCCCAACAGAGAACTCTAACGACCTACGATGCTGGTCCGCCCAATGACGATGCCGGTCTTGCGCAACTCGAAGTCGTTCTCTAATTCCCTTAACCACTTCAACCGTCTGAACAATCATTTCTGGGCCTAACATCTTCCTCTCTCCGATATCATCCCATGCAAGCGACGATCTTGACTTCTTACCATATAGTGCTTCAAATGGCACCATCTGGATACTGGCTTGATAACTATTGTTGTATGAGAACTCGACTAAGTGCAGGTGACTCTCCCAAGACCCTCCAAAATCTAAAATGCAAGCTCGTAACATGTCTTCTAAAGTCTGAATCGTTCTTTCTGATTGCCCATCCGTCTGCGGATGGTAGGCCGTGCTAAATCTTAACTTGGTACCCAGATTATGATGTAAGCTCTTCCAGAAATGTGATATAAAGCGGGTATCTCGATCCGACACAATACTGACAGGAACTCCATGCTGCCTGACTATCTGTTGCATATACAACTCTGCCAACTTTTCTGTAGATTGTCCTACTCTGAAAGGAAAAAAGTGTGCTACCTTTGTAAGTCGGTCCACTATTACCCAAATAGCGTCCTTACCACTTGGTGATCTCGGTAAACCGGTCACAAAGTCCATTGTAATATGCTCCCATTTTCATTCCGGGATAGGAAGCGGTTGCAATAATCCAGCTGGCCTCTGCTGTTCTGCCTTTACTTGCTGACATACCAAGCAACGGGAAACAAATCTAGCTATCTCCCTCTTCATCCCGTTCCACCAGAAATGCTGCTTGATATCTTGGTACATCTTGGTCCCTCCACGGTGAATAGAATACTGAGAACTGTGAGCTTCTGCCATAACCTCCTGTCTGATATCTCTACTAGGCACACATAGACGTGATCCAAACCTAAGTGTACCATCTTCATAAATTCTCATCTTCTTCCTGAGTCCTGACTCACATTCTGTCCTAAGTTTCTGAATCCTTGGGTCTTGTGCCTGAACTGCCTTGATTCTGCCTACCAAGTCGGATTGAACTTGCAGACTTGTTAGAACTCCTATATCACTAGGAAGTATAACTTCGATGCCCATCTCCTGAAGGTCTTCTAAGATATGCCTCTGTGTTGTTAACATAAATGCGTTGCCTCTCCTGCTGAGAGCATCTGCTACTACATTAGCCTTGCCTGGATGATACTGAAGCTCCACGTCATAATCCTTAATCAGCTCTAACCATCTTCTCTGCCTCATGTTCAGCTCCTTCTGAGTAAAGATGTACTTCAGACTTTTATGGTCTGTGTACATCTCCACTCGGTCACCATATAAGTAATGCCTCCATAGCTTCAGAGCAAACACTACTGCCGCTAACTCCAAATCATGAGTTGGATAATTCTTCTCGTGGTTCCGAAGCTGCCTAGATGCATATGCTATCACCTTCCCATGCTGCATAAGGACACGTCCAAGTCCTTTACCTGACGCATCACAATATACTGTAAAACCTCCGGGTCCAACTGGCAATGTAAGAATAGGTGCTGATATCAATTTCTGCTTCAAAGTCTCAAATGATGCCTGACATTCTGTCGACCAAACGAATGGTACATCCTTCCGGGTCAAGCGGGTCATGGGTGCTGAAAGTCTTGCAAAGTCTGACACAAACCTTCTGTAATATCCTACCAATCCCAAGAAGCTCCGCACATCTGCTACGGTCTTGGGTACTGGCCAACTTTCTACTGCTTCTATCTTCTTGGGATCTACTGCTACTCCAGCTCCTGATATGATGTGACCCAAAAATGAAATGTGATCCGACCAAAACTCACACTTGCTGAGCTTGGCATACAACTGGTTCTCTCTCAGAACCTATAACACTTTCCTGAGGTGGTCTTCATGCTCCTCTTCACTAGCAGAGTATACGAGTATGTCGTCAAGAAACACAACGACAAACTGGTCTACGTATGGCATAAAGATGCGATTCATCAAATCCATGAATATTGCTGGAGCATTGGTCAAACCAAACAGCATTACTAAGAATTCATAATGCCCATACTTCGACCTGAATGCTGTCTTGGGAATATCTTCCTTCCGAACCCTCACCTGATGGTACCCTGAACGAAGATCTATCTTGGAGAAAACTCTAGCTTTGCTCAACTGATCAAACAAGTCGTCGATCCTGGGTAATGGGTACTTGTTCTTTACTGTTGCCGCGTTAAGCTTCCTGTAGTCAATACACAATCTGGATGACCCATTCTTCTTTCCCACAAGTACCACTGGTGCTGCCCACGGCGATATGCTAGCTTGGATGAACTTCTTCTCCTTCAGTTCCTCTATATGCTGATATACCTTGGCCTGCTCTGAATTCGCCATTCTGTAAACCCGATCTGATATCGGTTTAGTTCCTGGTGCCAATTTTATACTGAACTCAATATCTCTAACCGGTGGTAGACCTGGAAGTTCTTCAGGAAATACGTCTAGAAATTCTTCAACTACCTTCGGAATCTGAACTTCTTTCATTGCTGCTATTACTCCCTTCTTCTGCTGAGTTGCCTCTGATCTGACTAAGGTGAACCGCTTCATGCCTGGAATATCAAAAGATACACTCCCTCTACGACAATCTATTGTCGCATGACTGTCTTTCAGCCAGTCCATGCCTAAGATAACGTCAAAATTTTCAACAGAAAATTCTATCAACCGGACGGGTAAGGAATGCCCGCAAACTACAACACTACACGCTAGAATAACTCTACTAACCCCTACGAGCCCATTACCAGTGAGTATATTCAACCTCCCTGGCAATGCCTCGAACTCCATTCCTAGTCGTATCGTAAATTGTGCAGATATAAATAAATGGGATGCTCCCGAATCAAACAATGCTACTGCGGGATATGAGGCGACGAGAATGTTACCTGCCACAACATCTCCCGATGCCAATGCCTCCTCCAAGGATAAAGTGAATGCCTGCCCTCGACCTCCTTGCTGGTTTCCATACTGCGGTCTAGCCTGATGTTGTTGCTGGCCCCTGCCTTGATGATGCTGGGGTGGTCTATGCTGGTGTTGCTGCATCGGCGGCCCCTGCTGTCGAAACATCTGAGCCTGCGGACGCTGTGCCAACGGCCTCACTGCCATTGTTGGTCCTCGATACTGGCCTGTCCCTGGTGCTGGCAGAGCAGGAAACTGCTGCCCTGGTCCTCCTGACCTCGAATTCATGGGACATGTGGCAACTCGATGGTCTGGATTTCCACATATCAGACACAGTCCATTTAATGTCCGACACACATCTCTAGTGTGCCCCATCTTCCCACAATAAGTGCAGCCCGCCGGGGGTTGCTGGTTCTTCCTCTGTTGCTGTTGCTGCTGCCTGGGTGGTGGTGCTGGTCCTCGTATTGCCACATCGTGGATACGAATGCCAGTGGATGGTGTTGTTGTTCGGGGCGCTGCTCCCCCTCCTCCTTCAATCTGACTGTGGGATCTCTTCTGACCCCCAGTCCTTACTGCAAGCCTATGAATGGTGATCTCATGCCTTCGAGTTGCCGTCAATACTTCGCCAAAAGTTTGGTAATTGTGCCCCTCTATCAATTGCAAGAGTTCAAGATGAAACCCTTGCTGAAATCTCATGGCCCTCTGGCTCTCTGTCGCTACCATCTCTGGGGCGAATCTACTCAATCTGCAGAACTCCGCTGCATAAGCATCTACAGTCTTGCCGGTCCGTCTGAGGTTGATAAACTTCTGTTGTAGCTCAAACTGTGCCACAACTCCATAGTACTTGGTCTTGAATCTGGCAGTAAAATTGTCCCAAGCCACAGGACGTCTGATGCCCACTTCCTCTGATTCCTACAAATTACGTGCGAGATCCTGAAGTAACAACTTTACTAGATCCACACGTTCCTCTGCCGGTACCTTAGCTGCTATTAGAATAGCCTCCATGTCCTTAAGCCATGCATCTGCTGAGATGGCGTCCTCCGTGCCCTCGAAACGGCGGGGATTGTACTTGCAAAACATGGCTGATGCTCCTGAATCAGTCCTCACTCCTCTTTCCAATGTCGTCTGTAATCCTTGGTTGAGCAACACATTCTGCTCTTGTAGCTGAGTGTGCATGCACTGCTGGGCCAACATCTAATGTTGCTGAGTAGCCATCATTCCTCTCATGATCTCCAGAAGGGCTGGTATGTCCACTTGGGTAGGTGGAACTGTCGGTGGTGGTGGAACATCCGGATACTGCGATCCAGCTGCTGGTTCCACTATCACTTCTTCCTGGATAGCCTCTTGAGTTAGTACCGGCCCTTGTTGCTGACCAGCATGGTCAGGTTGTCCATGTTGCCCCTGCTGTTGTCCAGCTCTGACCGATACGGACGAAGTGTCCCTAAGAAAAGGGACAAGAGAACAATCAAACAACCGGACATGAAGGATCAATGAAGGCAAAGGATACCGGAATGTCAATCAAGGGTTGAGGATAACGAATCATGAGATCAAGGGGGAAACACGTGTGATTGAGACATCCTATAAATTAAAACACCCCACAAGTCTGAAATCAGACCTGCATGGGCCACCACTAAAACCTTGTCACGTCCCAGAACCAGAATACTGGAGAGCGGAGGAATGACTCAGCCAGCTACGTATTATGGGTAGATGAATACCGTATAATACGATCAACACTGTCTAACCAGACGAGGGGGTGTATACTACATGAAAGTCTTACTATGGTCACTTCACATCTATTGTCTCAATCATTCAAAACAAGAAACAGAAATAGAGAACATGTAAGATAAAACAGTAAGGCGTCCCAAACGCTTAGTCAAAATGATCTTGAGATCTGGCTTTACAAAACAAAGCCAGATGGTATAGTAACATATACACAATTGTTATCAGCTACAGTCTGACTTAATTACAATTATGTAAAAGTAAGTGCAAGACAATCCGACTAACATGTCGGTGCCAAACGGCTAAGTATAAAGTAAATAACAAAACGAGCGGTGGAGTAAGGAACCCACTCGAGTCCTCCTGCGATTATTCCCCTAGTATTGACCATCTTGGAGGTAGAAGTAAGCTGGATCCTCGGGGACTGGCTCTAAATCTGGCCATACAAAACCAGAGAGGTTAGACCTCTAATAGCAAGTACCACAAGGGAGCACGATATAAAGGATTAAACCAGTAAGTAAGAGAATATAATAATAGATCTCTGCTTCCCACTAGGATTCCCATAACATCACGACACTTCGAACCAACCTCCCAACCAAACAAGGACAGAAGTTGGCCCGTCATGTCCTGACATTCTGATCGTCTCAGTTAGGCAACAAAGTAGGTACAGTACACAAACAAATCATCTTGAACGGCCAATCAACTACTACGGCTTGCTATTGTGAGTTCCCAAGTTATCCTGGAATTATGCAAATAGGGATTCCTCAGTTCTTACTATGTACGAGCAAGGCTAGTCTATCCAATCAATCAATTGCGCCAATCATGTAATTAGACGAGTTCCAGCGGGACGCCCGCCGTTAATATAGCATGTACAATAATATAAGCAGATACTGTTCCCTGCCCGTGTGACAGATTTACAGTATCTGTGGGAACCAGCCGGCCTGTCGGGCACTACTAGTCCCATGAGGGCTGCCATGTAAGAACTCGGGAATCCATTCTCTCCATGCCATCATTATTTTATTTGACTTAATGGTCTCTACGTTGAGTGAAGTTCCATGCGTGGATCATGGTCATTCAAATGAGTACTTTCGTACGGGGTACGATATGCACAACTCTACAACGATACCCGTGCGGCTAGGTTGTAGGTCTTACATAGCGTGATACAACAATCAAATCTAACCATGGAGTAATCATGCCTTGACCATAAAGTACACATGCTATTTTTGTAAGATAAATAAATAAAATAAATAAATAAATAATTTGAAGCCTGCATGTGCCTGTATGCCAATATTCGGGATCGGCTAATCGAGTACAATAGTTCATTACATGAACGTGTCTCATTCATTCAATTCAATAAGACGACTAGCCAGTCTCTTAGTTCCAACTAGGAACGCATGATCAATTTTAATCAAGATAACCATTATTATCAATGGTATCAAGGCATGAAAGTCAATTAGCATTACATGGGGTCGAGTCTATAACTCTCAAGGTTAAGTTCCAGTCTTACTGGGTATCCATAAACCAATCAAGACACAAGGAGCATTCCATATAACAATATGTATTGACAATATTAACATATCATGATTTTATCAAGTTCATGCCAAAAGGCGTAAGGATATAATAGAAGAATTATCATGCCATCATTAAATGAATAAGTTATAGAGCAAATAGTAACACCCAGGTTAGAAAGTCACGCCAACAAGTCTATAATAAGGCCAATAAGTCACGCCAACAAGTCTAGGCTAAGGCCAACAAGTCACGCCAAGTCTAGCAGGTTGGAGTGAACGTGTAAACAGCGTGAGCGTGAAAAGTGGTTCACATTGGCACGCACAGTGTGAGCGTGAAGGAAAATTCACGCACTCATAAGTAAGCGTGAAAAGTGACTCACGCACGCACAGCGTGAAAAAGTCATAAAAAATTCACGCACGCACGCAAGGACATGAGCGCGACTAAAAATTCACGCACGCTCATGAGAACGTGAGCGTGACTAAAAATTCATGCACGCTCATGAGAACGTGAGCGTGACTAAAAATTCACGCTGACACGTAAAGACGTGTGCGTGACTGAAAATTCACACAGACACGTAAAGACGTGTGCGTGACTGAGCCTTCGTTCCAAGCCAGAAAATGAAGTTCCCAGCCAGAAAGCACACCAGGTTGGGAGATCAAAACCCATGAACAACCGAGAATATAACAACTTAGATCTAGGAGAAACCAGCCAAAGAAATAAAAAATGCTAAGTAGTAAACTCTCTCAGAATCATGAGAGGAAGAGAAATGAACCATAAAAATGGTTCTCCAAGCAAGAAGCAAGATTGCACTTGCCTGCTGATGGATTGGTGGAGAGAGTGATGAGGAAGAAGAAGAAGTAATGGTGAAGAATGAGAGTTATGAGGAGAGAGAAGGGGATGGGGGCTTAAATAGGAAGGGTGGTGGTAGGTGGGGTTATTGGGTCGGGTTCCATCGGGTCCATCCAAGGCTAACCCGAGAACAAAACAGAGAGGTTAAAAAATAAAATACAGAAATAAAATATAGGAATAAAATTGCAGGAAGTAAAATTACAGGAAATAAAATACAGATAATTAATTAACATGAAATTAAAGGAATTTAAATACAGGATAATACATGATAAATACTAAATAAATATACATGA
>JANAVB010044218.1:26636033-26921033 GCA_029216955.1 Iris pallida
TGTAGCTTCAATGTTATATTTTGAGACCCTGTGATGTTGTATATATCTGGGCTTGTGTTGGACACTGGACTTATTTACTATTTCAACTATCAGATATTTTCCTTTCGTGCTATCTATCCTAGTTTTTTTGTGATTGAGACAATATTGCTATGTCACCTCCATTCGGAGTGTATATACTGTGCAGGTACCTTTATACTGTTTAGTATAGTTTTGTAGACAACCTAGACAGCGTTCTACCGCCGATGCTGCGGTGTAGGCTGGACGTAACCACGTACTCGTGCCCCTAATCAGGGTGCGGGTCATGACAGATTCCAAGCTTCAGCGACTCAGAGCAGAATGTGAGGCAGGACGAAGACCAGAGTTATGTATATGAAGACGGTACACTTCGACACGGAAAGCGTCTTTGTGTACCCAGTGGAGATATCAGACAGGAGATCATGACAGAGGCTCACAGTTCGCAGTATTCCATTCATTCCGGCGGTACGAAGATGTACCGTGATATTCGTCAGCACTTTTGGTGGAATGGCATGAAGAGGGAGATAGCCCAGTTTGTCTCTCGATATTTGGTTTGTCAACAAGTTAAAGCCAAACATCATAGGCCAGCTGGACTTCTTCAGCCCTTGCCAATTCCAGCATGGAAGTGGGAGCATATAACCATGGATTTCGTGACTGGATTACCTAGATCTCCGGCTGGCAGAGATGCTATTTGGGTTATTATAGACAGGCTCACGAAGGTGGCTCATTTTCTTCCGTTCAGAGTCGGTCAGCCGACGGCTCAGCTAGCAGAGATGTATCTCAGGCAGATCGTCAGGCTTCACGGTATACCAGTCAGTATCACCTCGGACAGAGATTCAAGATTTACGTCGCACTTTTGGCGTAGCTTGCAAGAGAGTTTGGGAACTCGCCTCCAGTTCAGCTCCGCTTATCATCCGCAGACTGATGGCCAGTCAGAACGCACGATCCAGACTCTCAAAGATATGTTGAGATCTTGTACACTCGACTTCGATGGTTCGTGGGAAGATCACCTGCACCTGGTGGAGTTCTCTTACAACAATAGTTCCAAGCTAGTATACAGATGGCACCGTTCGCGGCACTGTATGGTAGGCCGATCCTCGCTAGCATGGGACGATGTCGGAGAGAGACAATGCTTGGTCCGGAAATGATTGCTCAGACCGTTGAAGTGGTCAGAAGAGTCAGAGATCATCTTCGAGTTGCCCAAGATCGTCAGCGTCATTGGGCCGATTCTCATCGACGACCCCTTGAATTCTCGGCCGACGACCATGTATTCCTGAGGATTTTGCCTAACCGTGGCGTCATTCGTTTCGGCGTACGGGGGAAGCTTAGTCCTAGGTATATAGGGTCGTTCGATATTCTGGAGCGAGTAGGTGATGTATCCTATCGTCTCGCTCTTCCATCGTCGCTAAGAGAGGTGCATGACGTGTTCCATGTATCTCAACTACGACGGTATATCCCGGACCCGAGCCATATCCTGAACCATTCGGAATTGGTTGTTGGTACCAACCTTTCGTATGAGGAGAGGCCCGTGTCTATATTGGACCGGAGAGAGAAGATACTCAAGAACAAGACTATTAGTTTAGTCCGAGTTGCTTGGGGTCATCACTCTTTGGGTGAGTCAACGTGGGAGCGTGAGGATGATATCCGATCGCGATGTCCCGCCTGTTTGACTCATAAGGTATAGTGTCTTCCTTATGCCTTATGCTTTCAATTCCTTGCTTGAATAAATGACTGCATGATAGACTGCTTGTTATAGCTTATGATTATTATAGCTTGTCTTTGCAATTCTAGCATCTTGATTAAATTCCGAGGATGGAATTCTTTTAAGGAGGGTAGAGTTGTAATGCCTGTTGTTCGTATTACGTATCTTGGAATACGTGTACGTATTTTCTCTTGTATTGCATATCTCTTGGCTTGGCTCGGTTTATTTTGTGTTGGTTCGGCTAGGCTTGGGTTGCCTTGGTTCATCATGAACCAAGGGGAGAACCCCTACCTACCACCCCCATCATCCTTTATTAACCCGTTCCTTCATTCTCTCTCTTCATTATTCTTCTTCTTCTTCTCCACATTTACTCTTCCACCTACCAGGGAAGAGAGCTAGGCAAGTGCAACTTGCTTCATGATGGATCTCAAGTTTTATTGTTCCATTCTCTTCTTTGTTTGATTCTAAGCCTCTTTAGAACTTGGCATCTTTGGATTTGATGGATGGATTCTTGTAGATCTAAGTTTGAAATTTTTCGGTTTTTCTTGGTTTTGATCTCTAAAACTTGGTTATTTTCGAAAACTAATAGTTCTATGTTGTAGAGAATTCAATTTCATGCAGTTTTGGCTTTTGTTTCGCTTGATTTCGACTTCGGATGAGGAAGTTATGGCCATAGCAAGTTTTTAGGACTTTCATGGCTGAACTTGCTGTTTGGGGACGATGAACCCCATGCGCCGGGAACCCCATGCGTCCGGGAGGCCATGCGCCGTGAAGTCCCGACAACGCATCCCTTAACTCCGAGCGTGTCATGCGTGTAGGTTCTCTACGCGTATGTACTGAAGACGCAACGTGAGTTTTCCCATGCGCCGATGGTGCATGAATCCCATGCGCCGATGGTGCAGGAATCCCATGCGCCGATTGTGCAGGAATCCCATGCGCCGATGGTGCAGGAATCCCATGCGCCGATGGTGCAAGAATCCCATGCGCCGATTATGCAGGAATCCCATGCGCCGTTGGTGCAGGAATCCCATGCGCCGATGGTGCAGGAATCCCATGCGCCTATTATGCAGGAATCCCATGCGCCGGAATTGCTCTATTTTACTGTTTTTGCCTGTTTAAGTTGTTTTGTAGCTAGAATCTTGAAAAACTCAAAACATGAAAGTTGTAGATCTTTTCCTTGGCTTCAAGAATATGTCACTAGTTATTTTATGCAAGTTTCTCTCATTCATGATAATGTAAGATTATAACCCGATAGTGGCCCGCCGTGGCGCACTCTTAACCAGTAAACTGACATGATATATCATGACATGCTGTTATGACAGCTAGTTTGACATGACAAGTATGAAAGACCTGGACACCGTGGGCGATTGTGTTTGTACAAATAAACTGGTACTGTCTTGCATCATGTCTAGGATAGGGATCCCTGAGTACCACGATCAGGGATACCTACTGTAATTGACTAAGGCTAATAAACTAGAATAATTCAGTAGTCATGAAGAGATTTTCCAGCTACAGGCAATCCCGTTATCTGGGCGCAATAACGGACTTGTAGCCTACCGACGAGTAGGGCACATTTCCAGCACACAGTCAAGTGGTGCACCCTTCATAAACGGTCATTCGACCCGGATAACCTGGATGGTCAGCAGGGCTTGTGGCTGTTGGAATAATCTCGTTGCATCTTGCTAGTAACTAGGCCTGTGATAACCCTAGTTAGTTAAAGTATCAAGCCGTACTCCTTGCTTGGCCGTGATTGATTGAAAGAAGTTTATTCCAGCTTAGTCTTATCCTGGTCCTGTGCAAGATTGTGACAGGACATGATTATTGATGCTTGCCTTAACAATAACGATCGGGGGTCCAGTTCTGTTCAGGCGAAGGGTTACAACCCCGGTCCTTGTTTGGTTTAAGGGTTGTAACCTGGCTCCCGGAGCAGTTCTGTGTCCTTTCTTCGTTTATTGTCTTATTGCACCCCATGTCATGCTCGCTATGTTTTACCTTACTACTACAAGCATGATTAATTATTTATACCGGCCTTAACAATAAAGATCGGGGGTCCAGTTCTGTTCAGGCGAAGGGTTACAACCCCGGTCCTTATTTGGTTTAAGGGTTGTAACCTGGCTCCCGGAGCAGTTCTGTGTCCTCTCTTCGTTTATTGTCTTGTTACCTTATCAATGATTATTTATGCTGGCCTTAGCAATAAAGATCAGGGGTCCAGTTCTGTTCAGGTGAAGGGTTACAACCCCGGTCCTTATTTGGTTTAAGGGTTGTAACCTGGCTCCCGGAGCAGTTCTGTGTCCTCTCTTCGTTTATTGTCTTCACTGTACCAATAATATTTGAGACAGATTTCTATTACGGTGAAGGGTTACAACCCCGATCCTTGTTTGGTTTAAGGGTTGTGACCTGGCTACTTGAATGGTTTTCTCGTACTCAGTTTACTGTTGTTCTCTCTATTATTATCAGTTCTTTATTTATTATCTTTAATATTCTATTGTGATATGCTGGTTTTAGTTCCTAAGTGAAGCCTCCTTTGTGGCACTTGCTCTTTCTGGGGTTTGACCGAGCTGGTTTTGTATGGCCAGATATCGGAGCAGCACCAGAGGATTTACCGACCTTCCAGCCAGATGGTGACCACCAGGCGTAACCTTGGCAACGAGTGGGTTTCTTTTTGTTCTTCCACTTTATTGTAAAATTATTCTTTTGAGGCGTTCAGCCGGCAAGCACGTGTTAGCTCGTATTGCATCTCTATTTACTGTCTGCCTACGGGCTGTAACATGATTAACAAATCCTAGGGTTGATCATGTATGACTAAACTCTTGCTAGTCCTCACATTTTGTACGACTAGCTTCATGATCATCCGAATATGTAATGTATGGGACGCCTTACTATTGTATATTTGGTGCTCTGACATCTTGTTACTATTATTTGCTTGCTTGAGATTGAGACAATAGGCTTGTTCATGACCATAGGAGACTGTTGGCTTGTAGTTAAACCCTCATGTATCTAGACAGTCGTGACCGTATAGCGAGGTGGATTGCACTTCAATATACGTAACTGGCTATGTACGCCCCCGCTCTCCAGTATTCTGGTTCTGGGACGTGACATTTTGAAACTTAAGTAGTTGTGATGAATTATTGTAGTTGTGATGAATTATTGGGATGAATTATTGTAGTTGGATTATTGTGATGAATTATTGTGATGAACCTTAAGTTGGATATGGAATATTTATGTAGTTGTGATGAATTATTGTTGTTTATGTACTTGTGATGAATTGTTATTTTTTATGTACAGAGTATCAGTATCAGTACTGCCACCCACTTGGCAGTCCTACACTAAAGTAGGACTGCCAGGGTGCTGGCAGTCCTGACTGAAACTTGCTGCAACAGCAAGTTTGAGTTAGGACTGCCAGCACCCTGGCAGTCCTACTTCAGTATAGGACTGCCTGGGGGGTGGCAGTCCTACTTATCAAACTCTGTGAGGAGCTCCTCAACTGAAAACTCTTTCACATAGTATGCTAAGTAGGACTGCCAGCACCCTGGCAGTCCTACTTCAGTATAGGACTGCCAGGGGGTGGCAGTCCTAGTTATCAAACTCTGTGAGGAGCTCCTCAACTGAAAACTCTTAATTTAGCAGGGAGAATGGTCATTCTCCGTGTAATTTAGCACGGAGAATGGCTATCTGATCCAGTATAGGACTGCCACCAAGGGGGTGGCAGTCCTAATACTGGATCAGATAGCCATTCTCCGTGCTAAATTACACGAAGAATGACAAGTTTCAATTAGGACTGCCAGCACCCTGACAGTCCTCCTTTAGTGTAGGACTGCCAGGGGTGTGGCAGTCCTACTTTAGTGTAGGACTGCCAGGGGTGTGGCAGTCCTAATTTAAACTCTCTGTGAGGAGAGTTTGTATTTAAAACTCTCATAACAGAGAATTTCAATTAGGACTTCCAGCATCCTGGCAGTCCTACACTAATGTAGGACTGCCAGGCTCCTTGCAGTCCTACACTAATGTAGGACTGCCAGGCTCCTTGCAGTCCTATTTGAAACTGTAGCAGCCGAACGACCACAACGATTTGTCGTGTTTTAGAGTTAGGATTTTTAAAAATATGTGAGAATTATCATGTTCGAAAAATTCATTCATGAACCCTATAATGATTCTAAACCTAATATTTATGTTTATTTTTTCTGATTTTGAGTATGAGTGAAAATATTTTTGGTAGCTGATTGAAATTTGGAAAAAAATTTGTGCCAAACATGATTGAGATAGGAGAATTTTTTTGGGAATAATTCTCGGAAAGAAAAGGAAGAAAAATTTGGAAAATTTTTTTGGACTAGAGCTTAATTCTATGACCTAGAAATGTTGGGAGAGAAGAAAAAAGTAGAGGAAGAGAAGAAAAGAGTAGAGAGAGGAAGAGGAAAAAAAAAAAGTTATCTTTTATACCTATTGTTGGGCTGTCCCCAAGTAAAAAAAATTGATGGCAAACTTGTAATATTTGCAAAAAAAATTGGACTGCCCCCAAGTAAACTTGGTAGTGCCCTTAGAAAAAACCTTAAGTGGAATCCTGTCAAAATATGCTAATGAAAGATCATGAGAAGAAAAAAAGATGGGCCCAAAATGAAACTGGGATGGGCGAGACCGGTGAGGAAACATAAGTGTAGAGAGACGAAAGGATTGCGTGCAGCAGAGTGTGGCTGGTATTAAATCAATGAAAATCATAACTAAGACCACACCGTGCGGCTCCAAATCGTATAATAAAACATGTCGGGCTCTCTTATTAATATAAAAACAAACTATGAGGCAAACAAGCGGAGAGAGGGCAAGTATAATTGGTAGATAAGAAACCAACACCATATTCTTGTTTCGAAATTCACACAACTTAAATATAATACCATAAGATCAGGTGCACACTAATCTAATCAAGCATTCATTTAACTCTAATACAATTAAAAGGTTCAAATGAGAAAATAATCCGAGCATCAACAAATTTTCAAATTTCAGAACTGAATGATATCTTAAGGTTCGATATCAGTGCGGTGAATGCATAAAACAAACTGCGGTCCAAATTACCCCAAAAATGATGACATTTATCTAATATAAGGACTACTGAGCTGCAGCCACTGAAGGTTTGGATGCAGCCGAGAGCCTGGATCTTTTCTTGGCCAAGCTCTCACTCCTCTTGTCTCTCTGTTCCTTGAGCCTGGAAGCAAGAAGTTTCTGGTACTCGGCTGCCTCTGACTTGGCCTTGGAAATTCTCTTCTTCTTGTCAGCAATTCGTGCACGCTTCCTTTGCAGAGTCAGAGGAGTTACAAGCCTCTGAATCTTAGGTGCCTTACTGTTCTTCTTTCCTGCAAAGTAATGGATACAAGTGTGTAAGCAACGGCTTGTGTATTATCAAATTTACAAATAGGAAGCTTGATATGTTTATAATTACTCAGTTATATCAGTCAATTATCACGAAATGATGGCATGCAACCGGGATTGTTGTTCTGCAGCAAGCAACTAGTTTGGCTTCTAGGAACTAAAGAGGTTTGCAGAGAAGAGGAGACCTATAGAGAAAAAGGAAAGAAGAGGAGGAATGGAGAGAAGTTGTTTGCATACAGGCAAATTGAGGAAATAGAGAGGTATTCAGGTTTCACTCTTGCTTATGCCACCACTGCAGTGAGGGACTCAATTTCCAGGAAATATGACCCATAGGCGCAGTGAGGGACTCAGTTTCCAGGAAATATGACCCATAGGCAAAAATAGGAAAATGAACCATAGTGTGTACTTTGTTGCACATAATGACATTAGGGGTGCAACTCGGGCGGGCTAAACCCGAGTCCGATCGAATAAACCCGTTAATGGGTTGGGTTAGGAATGAAGACACTCGGATTCGGGCTTGGATTTGGGTTAAAATATTTGAACCCGATCAAAAATCGGGTTGGGCTCGGATTATGTGTCGGGTTACCCGAAGAACCTGAAACCCGACTTATATATATATATATATATATATATATATATATATATATATATATTGTTTCATACTTCTTAAATAAAGAGTTGAAAACCTAAAATTTTCCACTCAAACTCTTCAACTCATTATCCAAATCTTATTTTGGTTTGTATTTTGTAATGATCAAGACTTGATTGTTATTTGATTATGTGTTTAATATTACTTTTGTTAAAATTGTTTCAAATATTATATTAGAGCCCGATAAATCCGATGGATCCGGCCCCAACCCGAGCCCAGCCCGATCTTCCGGGCTTGGTCTTGGGCTTCATATGTTGAACTCGATGTCAGGTTGGGCTCGGGCTCGGACTAGGTTTATGATTTATCGGGTTGGGCTCGGGTTAACCTCAAGCCCGACCAAACCCGCCCGAGTTGCACCCCTAAATGACATGACGACCAATAGCTTGATGTTTAATCATGTCTCATCCTTAAATCGGCTATGTCCAGCACAAGTTATAAATGGGCAGACTTTACATCATAAGATTTTCTTACTAACTAAAATAAATAGTTAAGAAAAGCACGGAGAGAAGACAATCCAATAGCTAGTTCCTGGGCAAATCCATGGTCCATATAAATAAGGACCTCATTAACATGGACCATGGTTTGTCTCGTACACGACCTAACCCGAGTAGCGTAGTACATATAGCAGGTTCTCCTAGTAGGTTGGCTGACTCGTCGTGTTGTAATTTTGCTAGATTTAACTTGACGCCATAAATGTTAACATCTAAATTATTAAAACTCACTATCGTGTCTACTTTATACATGAATTTTTCTCATATCAGACCAAACAAAGAAGATTTTGTTTAACTGCATAACTGACCTGGGAATTTTCAAGTGATGATACTAAATCTACTTTCTAAATAACACTTCATCTAATATCCAAACAGACTTTCTAACATAATACCATACAAAAAAAAAGAGATCCAGTTCTACATCTATTTACAAAGTTTATGAGAAAAATAAACATGTTATTGGATTTTAAGAATCAGAAGCTAAGATCCTGATTTTCCAAATGGAATGTACCATTCCAACTTTCCAAATAAAATGATTGTTAAGCCTAAGACAAACAAAAATTTTACTTGCTCAAAATAAGGAACGTAAGCGCAAAATCATGGCCCTCAAATTATAACCATCCCTAAGATTTGATCCTACATAACACCATTAAAACCTTAAGATCATACCACACACAGTTCCTGATCCGAAATTTGGGGGTATAGTATTTGAATCCTCCCCTTCGCCAAGCAATTCCTATGGTGATCATGTCCTTTCTAAACTAGTAATCCCTTCCAATTACCTCAAAATAATGTTTGCTTTCAGCTATCCCCATTTCCAATCATTCAATCAAGCAACCTTTATTATTTACCGATTCCAGTAAATGAATGTCTCAAATGTGCGCCAATTACAATTCACCTCTATTGCCAGGAAAGTACCTCAATCTTTTCAGATATTTTGTCTTCACTCTTGTTTCATCTATACTCGGTTTTGGAAGTAATTCCAGATTGTACCATATACAGATGTGCAACTCATTACTGGTCTTATACACAACTTGCCACAATGTTGTTAGTATCAATGCTGAACAGTTATTACAAACATAATGAAACATATTGAACCATAAAATGCATGCAACATAAAACATTTTAAGAACTTTGTTCCTTTGAAACACATCTACAGTCTTTCCGCAATTTCAGATAATCAATAATTTGATTACCAAGAGTTCTAAAATGACTCCTACGAAGACATGCACATGAGTGGCAGAGTAAGATTCTCCTAATGACATATTTATAGCAAAGAATTTCCAAGAATCAGTGTTGTATCAATGTTCTGTCCTGCCATACATGTCAGACTATCCAAAATACAGTTTTACAAAATGAAACCGATTAAGAGTTGGTGAAAACAAAACTTCAAGAATCAGTGCTGTTATTGTTGTACCTGTGTCATGCCGTGCCTAGTGCCTACAGCACGACACAAAAACATACAAAAATAAACAGTTTTACCTATTTCATTTGAGTCGTCACAAAAACTCTACATCACATACACCGAGGAAGGAGTGCTCAAGAGGAGCAGAGAAATATACTCCTACGATGACATATACATTAGGAAGCTCAAAAACTCAGTGTTGTACGTGTAGTGTCATTCGTTTTTCTGGTATAACAGATACAACCCAAAATACAATCTTGATACCAGAAACTGCATTGAATTCATATCACAATGTGTGTATCGTGTAATATTTGTGTCCGTGTACACGAGGGCAGAGTAAATTACCCTACAAGTGATTCTAGATTACTATGTATCCTAGCAATAATCCTAAACTAGTTGCTCTTTATTCTCTAGATAGTGGAAGTTTCAAGTGTGTGTAGAACAGAACAATACATCATCTACAAACAATTATCACCAATTTATTACATAAGCAAAAAAGGATGTTTTTCAATAAACAAGAAAAGAAGGAAGTTTTTCGATAATAAACAACAATATATGAGCAAAAATAAATAAACAGCTCACCAGTTTTGGAAGTGAATGTTCTGCGGTACGTGTTCACATACTTGCGAACATCGTCCTCCTTGGAGAGGTTAAACAACTTCCGGATCTTTGATGCCCTCTTCGGTCCTCTCATTCTTGGCTTCTCAATGTCAGTCAACCCAGGAAGATCATTCTCTCCCTTCTTGACAATGACCAGATTCAGAACTGAGAGATCCTGACTAACGATGCAGCCACGAACTGATTTCCTCCTACGCTCTCCATTACGCCTTCCGTGCCCACGAAAGCAAGGAGTACCTATAAGAAAGGACCAACACCAGTTGTTAACATATAATCCAAGAGTAAAAATAAAATAAAAATGCACACCCATAGGCTTTAGATGTTGCACTATCATGCATCTGACTTAATAAAACCAACATGATCTTCTCGTTACAAACAGAAAGAAAAGAAGAAACGAAATAGTTACCTCTATGCAGCAGCAGGCGAACACGTCCTGGGGTCAACACTCCCTGCTTCATTGGAAACCCTTGTTTGTCACATCCTCCCATGATCTTGAAAACATAGCCCTTAAATTCCTGTAGAAGGAACAAAAAAATAAGATTAAATAATCTTTACACAATACGTGTAAATTAGTAAATCGTCCTAATATAATGGCAGGTAGATTTATTATACCTCACCGAGAGCATCTCCACTGACTTCCTGAGAGATCCTCTTGTCGTAAAATGCCCGTCTGTACAATCAATTAGGTTCCACCGTGTCACAGAAAAAGCATAACACATATACGAGTAACAAATAAAATCAAACAAAAAACATGCAATGGCATTTCGACAAGCAGTGAAACCCTGGTCAAAGAAATATATATTTATTAGCATATAATTCAAACAAACAGAACATCTTTCCAACTAACTTGTAACGATCAGTCAGGACATGATTAGCAAAAGTGAAACACATGGGGCAAGAGTTATTAAATATATTTTTCTAGCAAAAAGGACATTAGCGACAAGAAGTTTAGATCTCAGTAGTTAAGGCCAGTGACAAGAATGGCCTATCTTGGCTAGACATGGCAAAATGGTGTTGACATCAGTACGATATCCATACCTTAGATCATATTCATGAAACATAGATGACCACCTATGTAGCACGGACAGTCTTATCTTAGTAACGTGTCCCGTGCCGGATGTCCATGAAACCAAAACTCTCAAACAATCTTCGGACACATGTCAGGACACTCATACTTATGTGTGTCCTCGTATTTTCATCACAGTTTGTAGTATAGGCCGATACCGATACGGTTTGGCACGTAGATCAGATACCGACCAATATTGGATATTAGCCGATATCGACAATAGGAGTCTATTTTTCGGTCAATTCAGCAAAGACAATTGAACGAAAAAGATCAATCAGAAAGGTCGTAAAAGCATGTAAAAGATAAAAAAATTATCTATTGCATATTCCCATGTAAATCAATCGGCAAGGGTGAGTACTATTTCATTCAATTTCAAAACTAATAAAAGAAACAACACTAAAATATTTAAAATTACGCCTAAATGCATAAAATATATTTTGAATTTCCTAAAATGTTAATAATTTATTAATTCTGATACAAAACAATCAGATACTCCAATCCGAAAAGGCTGATATTGTCGATACCGCCGATCTCAATACTCATAGGAATGGTCCGATTCCGATATTGTGAGCCTTGATTTTCATTTGAGAACAGTAACTAGAATGGACACTCTCCGAATAAAGGCATGCATTGCTACGTCTTCATATCCTCATTTTGAAATCGGACACAGCCATATACGGACATGTCAAACACGCTTATAGTCTTTTGCTTATTTATAAAAGCCAAATATAGAAGTTAAAACTTAATACAGTTTTTGTTGTCATTTTAATTTCATATAGATCAGATAGGCATTTTCCAAAGATGTATATTATCAATTACCTAATATTATCTAATATTTATTGAACTAGGATATATAGAGAGAGATTGTGTGTTATCCTAGTTCTTTAGGAAAAATGTTTGCTGATGTCTGTGTCATTATTTTGTGTCCTTATCACTACCGATGATCGCATTCATGCAACATAGTGGACCGCTTAAAGAAAGCAACAAACTTGCACATCCAATACAGTACTTTAATATCTATAGTCGGACAACCAACCATCCAACTGCTGAAAGACCATCTGCATGCCTCCTACGGTCGGTCCTACTAACAAAAGGCTATAGTCCTGGGAAATTGACCTGTTAGCATGGAGCCGAATTTGTTCTGTACAAGGTTATTGACAGCATTACGCATTCGAATTCTAAGCATTGAGCTCGTTAAAGCTTGTTAAAAGCAATTTCCAAGCATAAAGCCTGTCTGAAGCTTATACCATATATCGCATTTCTACAGCATTCGTTGTCTAGGAACTAGACACGAGTCGACGACTATCCAAGGATCATATATACTCGTAGCATTCTTCAAGGCAGTATCAAATCCATACAATTCAAAAGATCAACATATAACTATCGATCCCCAAAGATTACCAAATGTTTCCACATCAAAGCATTCCCACTATTTATTTCTTGAATGTTGTTCCTTAGGGTCTGCTTGGCAATTGTAGGGGTAGCGGTTATGAGGTGTCCGATTTTGGGTGGTTTTTAAGTAGCGGCTTTTAAACCAGTCCAATCCATGCTTGGTAATTCACTAACGAGCGGTTCTGAAAGTTTTTTACACAAATAGATTTAATAGGGAAGGGTATCAGTAGTTATAATTATATTTATTTTGTGAGGATATAAATGGAATAAAAAAATAGAGCCGCTCAAAACCCACCGATTTGGGGTTTTTATAAAGCCACCCAAAAATACATTATACCGGTTTTGGGAGGTTTTTGAGCCGACCAAAACCAGTGCCTCAAAAAAATTAACAAGCAGGGGTTTTCATAAACGGTCGGTTCAAAAACACCTCAAAACCGGTGAAAACACCGTTACCAAGCAGACCCTTAGAGAGGTGTGGTTGAGAGTGAAAATACACGGCGCGCTAGAGTGAAATGACGGAAATTGGGGTATATGTGTTCGAGTTGAAATCTATACAGCCCAAATTCCCACAAAACACCGACTGCACCTTGTCAAACTTATTACAATCTGTCCAATTCTTCAACCCACTGCTTAAAACCTCCATAAACTCTATTGCAACAAAACCATAAAATATACTTTCGACCCCATTTTTTTTTCTATCATGATCTTTGAAGCAAGCGATCAGCTATCAATGGAGATCTACGAAACAAAAGCAACTGAAACTGGAATCGAGAAGAGAGAGTCTCACAGTTTCTGGTCGTCGTCGATCTCGAGCTTCTTCTGGCACCCGGTGGTCGGGTTCGCGATGTTGAACTGCAATATTTGGATCGCTAAAGTCAGTCCACAAATCCCTAAAAAAATAAACCGAAGAGAGACTAAAATTAGGGTTAGGGTTTTTTTCCCGGCGAGAAACCTTCATATTGTTGGACGACGAGAGCGATCAGAGTAGCACGCGCCGCCGAGAGAGAGACGGAGAGAAAGAGCGCCTAGGGTTTTTGCTCTGGAAGGAACTCCAAAATACGGCTGGAATGGTTTATATAGGGAACTTGGGGAGGGAACGATCTGGTGGTGCACTATCTGGACCGTCCGTTTTGGGTTGGGTTAGGCTGGGTTAGGTTCGGCTCGGTTCGGTTCGGTTCGGTTAGAAGGAGGGAACAAAAATAAGCCCAATCTGCATTCAGTAACTCTTGATTCAGGTCCATCCTAAAATGGCACTGGGCTGGCTGGACTTGGACAATTGATCAAATCCAGTTTGAATACATTACATGCTAGCCCAGACTAATAGATGCCGTCACGTGTCAACGGTTCACATGTGCAATCCTTCATCGGTTTGTGTAGCACTACTCTGAGGCCTCGTTTGGTTCGCGGAATGGAAGATAAAGGAAATCAATTCCTTGTCATTTCTTTCCCTTTGGAAAACTTTAATTCCTATTGATTTTCCTTTTCGATGTTTGGCAATGCCAAGGAATTTGGAAAGGAAAGTGAATACTTCAATGTGGGAAAGTGATTCCTTTCTTGGATGGATGGAATCACTTTCTCCCCTAATTTTCCTTCCATTAGGAATCACTTTCCTTTCCTCTTCACTTCCTTGTGCACCCAAACATAGGAAAGTAATCACTTTCCTTTCCCAACCGGGAGATTCCGCGAACCAAACGAGGCCTGAGAGTATTTCCCACCCTATTGTCTTGTTAAGTGTTGTGAGTCTTAGGTGGCTCCTATGTGGCATGAGCCACAAGACAATGTCTTGTTTATGTGGCAAAGTTATATCTCAAAAGACAATGAGATAGAAAAACTCTCTCCAATGGAAAAGTATTGAGAAGACAATAAAAAGTATTTTTTCCAACTTCCAAGACAACTTTTAAGACAACTAATCATTTCTTTCTTTTTTCTAATATTTTTTATTCATAATTGATGACATGGAAGACAAGACATTGTCAAGTGCATTGTCTAGAACAAGACAATCAACTTCACAATGTCTTCTTTAATTTTTGTCACATAAGCTTCACAATTGACTTGACAATTGCATTGAAGAAGAACTTTTGAATAAAATTTTGTCATTCCTATGTGGCATTAACTTTTTTTCAAAGTCACAATAGGGTTGGAGATGCTCTAATTGAAATTTGAAAATGACCTTAGTTGAGTTTAAAATAAAAAAACAATTATATTACAGTTAAACCTCTATAAATTAATAGATTTGAAACTAAGAAAAATTAATATTTGACTTAGTCAGTTTATATTTTGAACCAAAAAAATAAAATATTAATTTAGTGAATACTAAATAACTGATAGTTTATTAATATTTTAGTTGATCAATTAATTAGTATCTTATTAATTATCAAGGTATTTTTTAAACAATATTATACATTGTATTTAGTTTCACGTTTAAGAACTAACAATTTCATATATGTTTAACTAAATAAATTCATAAATCTATTTGTCTGTTGGTGCTGGTGTTTAAATTACACATGCACTTAAAATTTATAAGAATTCTACTAAAACTGGCCAAGAACATTCATCAATATTTTCAAATTCCTTTAAAATATATGCAGTTGCATATGTTTCAGTGAGATGATGCTGAACTTGTGTCCTGCTACTAAAATTTACATGAAAATGATTTTACCATCTTAGAGTTTGTTTAGATGGTATAATTTGCTGCTTCTACTTGTAACTAGTAAATACTAAGGCCTCGTTTGGTTCGCGGAAAGTAAATGAATGGAAGAAAAATCAATTTCTTAGCATATCTTTTCCTTTGGAAAATTACAATTCTATTGATTTTTTGTTCCGATGCTTATAAATGCCAGAAAAAATGAATACTTACTTCAAGGTGGAAAAAAAATGATTTCTAGCTTGTATGGATGGAATCATTTTTTTTTTTTCTATTTTTTCTTTCATATTAGGAATCACTTATCTTTTTTCATCAATTCCTTAACTATCCCTATGTTTTACACTTAATACAGAAACTATCCCTACTTTCAAACTAATTACGCGGACCACCCCTATAGTTCCTATTTTCTATAAAAATATAACACTAACTACCCCTATGTTTTATAAAATTTCTAAAGGAGAGGGGTGGTGAGTGTAATTAGTTTCAAATAGGGGTAGTCTCTGTAATACTCATGAAACATAGGGGGGGTTGGTGTATTTATTTCTAAAAATAATCACTTTCATTTCTCAATCTCATAATTCTGCGAAGCAAACGAGGACTAATAGCGAAAACTTGAAATAGTTATTTTGTATCAATTTTCAACTTAGTTGTAGTAGTTTTTTGACGTCTATATTTTTGTAACCAGTGCAGAATAGTGTACTAGTTTTATATTTCCGTCCTATCTCCCTTTGTAATGTATCTTACAAAGTCATTTCCAATATCCTAACTTCACGTATCCGTCCACTTCTTGATAAAATCATTTCACCCACCCAGAATGCATTTGTTCCTAGCCGTCATATTACTGATAACTATATTGTGGCACAAGAAATCCTTCATTCTATGAAGCAAACATCAAAAAAAAAAAATCATTTGCCCTGAAGATTGATCTCTCCAAAGCCTATGATCGTTTATCCTGGTCTTTCATCAAAAGTGCCCTTCAGGGAGTGGGCATTCAAGATCGTAGCAATGAGCTGATTATGAAGTGTGTTACTACTTCATCATTTTCTATACTCATTAATGGAAATCCTGAAGGTTTTTTCAGGCCTGGTAGGGGTATCAGACAAGGATGCCCACTCTGATCTCCTTTTCTTTTCATCATTTGCACAGAAGTTCTCTCTCGATTATTCTTCTGTTTTGAACGGGAAGACCTATTTAATGGTATCCGATTAAACAGATACAGTCCCTCTGTTTCTCATTTGCTTTTTGCGGATGATTTGCTTATTTTTGTTGAGGCAACAGAAGTTTCATTGATGAATGTCAATACTATTTTTCATACATTCTCATCTTGGTCTGGCCAAAAGATCAATTATGATAAATCAAGTATTCATTTTAGCAATTCAGTATCTGAGATAGATGGTCATCGACTTGCATCCCTTCTCCAATTATCCCTGATGAAAATAGACGATAAATACTTGGGATTTCCTCTTCTTAAATCCAAATCCAGGATCTCTACATACACCTCCATCATCGACAAATGCTCAATGAGACTTCAAGGCTGGAAGTCTAAATTACTATCACATGCTGGGAGAGCTACTTTAATCAAATCAACACTGGGTTCTATTCCAGTGTTCTTTACGTCTGCTTATCAGCTTCCAACTACTATTGTCACTTTCCGTTCCAAGAATACGTATTTTAATACATGTACTGCTTTAATGGGTTTATTTAATATTTATTATGTATTGTCCTGTATTTAAATTCCTTTAATTTTACGTTAATTAATTTTCTGCAATTTTACTTTCAGTATTTTACTTTATGCTCTGCTTTTGGTCCAGCCTAGTTGGTTTAATTCTGGTGGTTCATCATGAATCGAACCCAAACCCCCACCTACCACCACTCCTTCATTTAAAGCCCCATTCCCTTTCTCTCTCTCTCTCTTCATTACTTCACAATTACTCTTCTTCTTTCTCATAAACTCTCTCCCACGTACCTAGCCGCATAGGCAAGTACCAACTTGCTTCTTGATGGATCTCCATTTTTGTTGTTCCATTGTCTTCCTCTCAAGATTCTCAGATACTTTAGTATTTACAATTTCCATGGCTCATTTCATGTAGATCTTCTTTTTAGCCGCATGGGCTTATCCGCTTCCAGCCGCATGAGACTTTATAGCCCGAGCCGCATAGGACTTTATTCTTTTCAAGCCGCATAAGGCTTGTGATTCTGAGCCGCATGGACTCAGTCCACCCGCAGCCGCATAGGCTCGTGCTATCCCGGCCGCATGAGATTTTATTGTTCCCGCCGCATGAGTATGAATCCCAGCCGCATGGACTTAGGTTCCTTAGCCGCATATGTATGTTTTACTCATTCGCATGAACCAATGATTTTTCGGCTGCATAAACTTTAGCCCATAATGCCTTTTGGTTGATTCTGTCCCGAGTTGACATTAATTAGCATTGATTGTTATCTTGGCAATAATTAATATTGATTGTTATCTTGATTTATAATTGATCATGCGTTCCTAGTTGGAACTAAGAGACTAGCTAGTCGTCTTATGGAACTGAATGAAGGAGACACGTTCATATTAATTATGAACTATTGTAATCGATTGGCCGATTCCGAATATTGGCATACAGGCAAATACAGGCTATAATTTATTTATTTATTTATTTATCTTACAAAAACAGCATGTGTACTTTATGGTCAAGGTATGATTATTTTGTGACTAGTATTGATTGTTGCATTACGCTATGTAAGACCTACAACCTAACCGCATGGGTATCGTTGTAGAGTGGAGCATATCGTACTTTGTACGGAAGTACTCATTATGAATGACCACGATTCACGGCATGGGATTTCACTTAACATAGAGGCTACTAAGTTAAATAAAATAATGATTGCATGGAGAGAATGGATTCCCGAGTTCTTACATGGCAGCCCTCTTTGGGACTATTGGTGCCCGACAGGCCGACTGGTTTCCACAGATACTGTAAATCTGTCACACGGGCTGGGAGCAATATCTGCTTATTTTATTTATTGTATATTGGTGACGGACGTCCCGCTGGGACTCGTCTAATTCATGATTGGTGTAATTGATTGACTGGGTAGACTAGCCTTGCTTGCACATAGTAAGAAATGAGGAATCCTTTAACGTATAATTCCAAGATAACTTGGAACCCACAATAGCAAGTCGTAGTAGTTGCATAGCCGTTTAAATTGATTTGGTTGTGTACTGTACCTACTCTGTTGACTAACTGAGATGATCAGAGTGTCGAGACATGACGGGCCAACTTCTGTCCTTGTTTGGTTGGAAGGTTGGTTTGAAGTGTCGTGATGTTATGTGAATCCCAGTGGCAAGTAGAGATCTATTATTATATTCTCTTATTTACTGGTTTAATTCCTCATATCGTGCTTCCTTGCGGTACTTGCTATTAGAAGTCTAACCTCTCTGGTTTTGTATGGCCAGATTTAGAGCCGGTCCCCGAGGACTCAGCTTACTTCTACCTCCAAGATGGTCAATACTAGAGGAATGATCGCAGGAGGACTCGAGTGGGTTCCTAAATTCCTTGCTTGTTTTGTTATTTACTTTATACTTGTCGTTTGGCACCGACATGTTATTCGGATTGTCTTGTACTTACTTTTGCATAATTGTAACTAAGTCAGGCTGCAGCTGATAAACAATTGTGTATACTTTGCTACATCATCTGGCTATATTTTGTAAAGCCAGATATCAAGAACGTTTTGACTGAGCGTTTGGGACGCCTTACTGCTTTATCTTACATGTTCTCTATTTATGTTTCTTATTTGAATGATTGAGACAATAGATGCGAAGTGACCATAGGAAGACTTTCATATATTATGCACCCCCTCGTCTTTTAGACAACATTGATCATATTATACGGTATTCATCTACCCGTAATACGTAGCTGGCTGAGTCATTCCCCTGCTCTCCAGTATTCTGGTTCTAAGGCGTGACAAGGTTTTGGTGGTGGCCCATGCAGGTCTATTTCAGACTTGTGGGGTATTTTATTTATAGGATGTCTCAATCACACATGTTCTCCCTTGATCTCATGATTCGTTGTTCTCGAACCCAGCTTGACATTCCGGTATCCTTCGACTTTATTGATCCTTCATGTCCGGTCATTTGATTGCTTCTTGTCCCTTTCCTTAGGGGCACTTCGTCTGCATCTGTCAGAACTGGACAGCAACAACAAGGGCAACATGGACAACATGAC
The DNA here is from genome assembly GCA_029216955.1 of Iris pallida. NCBI lineage: Eukaryota > Viridiplantae > Streptophyta > Magnoliopsida > Asparagales > Iridaceae > Iris > Iris pallida. Next base: position 26,655,579 of record JANAVB010044218.1, read on the forward strand.
CAGATTGGTCAGCTACAAGGGCCAGTACTACCTCATGAGGCTATCCAAGAAGAAGTGATAGTAGAACCAGTAGCTGGACCACAGTATCCGGAGGTTCCAACGCTACCAATAGTTCCACCTACCCCTGTGGAAGTAGACAACCCGGCCCTTTTGGAGATCATGAGAGGGATGATGGCTACTCAGCAATATCAGATGTTAGCCCAACAGCGTATGCACACTCAGTTACAAGAGCAGAATGTACTCCTCAACCAAGGATTACAGACGGCTTTGAAAAGAGGGGCAAGGACAGATTCAGGAGCATCAACCAGATTTTGCAAGTACAACCTCCGCCGTTTTGAGGGCACGGAAGATGCCATCTCAGCGGACGCATGGTTTAAGGATATTGAGGCTATTTTGACAGCTGCTAAAGTACCGGCAGAAGAACGTGTGGATCAGGTGAAGTTGTTACTTCAGGATCTCGCACGTGATTGGTGGAAGTCAGAAGAAGTAGGCATCAGACGTCCTGTTGCTTGGGACGATTTTACAGCAAGATTCAAGACCAAGTACTATGGAGTTGTGGCGCAGTTTGAGCTACAACAGAAGTTTATCAACCTCAAGCAGTCCGGCAAGACGGTAGATGCCTATACAGCGGAGTTCTGCAGATTGAGTAGGTTTGCCCCAGAGATGGTAGCAACAGAGATTCAGATATTTGCCATTGATTGTAAAAGCACAGAACAAGTATATAGGACTGAACTTAGACTCACAATACAAACTCGCTTGTACAAAGAAAGCCTAGGGACGAAAACCTAGGTACATCAATCTAAGTACAATTATTTATTTTTGATTCTGGGGGGTGACGGTAGAGGCTCGGGAAAGCGACGGCAACTCTGCCTTACTCCTTGGACGATCGGACGTAGCCTTGGCTCTGGTGAAGAAATGCTCTCAGGATGCCCGGGAAGAATCCTCTGTGTGTGCCTTTTTCTCTCTGTGTATCCAGGTAATCCTCTCTCTCCGATCTCTCCAGTCTTCAGCCGTTTGCAAGGGAATGGCACCTTGCTATTTATAGAAGTGGGGGTGTGATCATTAGGGTTTACAATGATTCCCCCCTTGGAAAGTCGGCGGCCAATCATCTGGGCCATTAATTTTGATTACAACGAATCTGGGAAATTAATGTGGATTGTACCAAATCTTATGGGCAATTAATGTTGATTGCCATGAATTTTGATAGGCTCGGATCTCCTGCCACGTGTTCGATTTGTCTGATCTGATTTGATTTGGGGTAATTATGATGATTGTAACAAATCTGAGTTTGTTATGATTTGCTAGCAGCCATAATTCCGAGGAGGATAAGAACGCCACGTGTCTCAGCTGTTGCGAGGACCGTCACGTGTCTCAACTATCGTGAGTGGGATGTACTGACAGAGCCGCATGAGTGAGGTTTCTAAGTGAACCGCATACAGATGGCCCCTACTATCCTAGTCGCATGAAGGTATCAGCCGTATGAGGGTAGCAACTGTCACTCCCCGATCCCAATAGACGTATTCTTTCATGAATTCTGTACATGGTATCCCGTATTTAGCATCTGCATAATTCTATTTATTATTATTTAATGGTTGCATGTAGTTTTAAACATGTCATTAGTGGAATGGTTAGAGCATGTTTAGAGGTTAGGGTTTTCTTAATCCAACATAACCCCTATTTATATTCTCTTCCTCACTCTCTCTCCTCATTCACTCCTCTATTTATTTTCCTCAACCACCATCCTTAGGCAAGTACAACTTGCTCAAAAGTGGAGATTTGTACATTTTTCATTTTAGATTTTTCCTTTGATATTATTTGTCTATATTGTTCTTCTCTTCATTCTCTACAAGTTTAGTTCTTGGAGTTTTTGATTTTAATGGCTAGTTTGGTGTAGATCTAAGTTTCTAAAACTAGGGTTTTATGTATTTACATGGTTTTGATCTACCAAACTTGGTTATTTTTGAAAACTAATGGTCATAGGTTGTAGGAAATTTGATTCTACACAATTTTGACCTTTGAAAAGTTAGATTTCGACTTGTTTTGAGGAAGTTATGGCCAAAATAATATTTGGATATTTTCTATGTCATCAGTCCTGGTTTTGGCAGGGACGATGAATAGTGCCGCTGCATAGTGCCGCATAGTGCCGAGCCGTATAAGGATGCTGCATAGTGCCGCATAGTGCCGAGCCGCATGAGGATGCTGCATAGTGCCGAATAGTGCCGAGCCGCATAAGGATGCTGCATAGTGCTGTATAGTGCCGAGCCGCATAAAAATGCTGCATAGTGCCGAGCCGCATGAGGATGCTGCATAGTGCCGCATAGTACCGAGCCGCATGAGAATGCTGCATAGTGCCGAGCCGCATGAGGATGCTGCATAGTGCCGCATAGTGCCGAGCCGCATGAGAATGCTGCATAGTGCCGAGCCGCATGAGGATGCTGCATAGTGCCGCATAGTGCCGAGCCGCATAAGGATGCTGCATAGTGCTGAATAGTGCCGCATAGTGCTGAATAGTGCCGTATAGTGCCTATTTTGGCTGTTTTTGGCTATTTTAAGTCCTATTTGGCTGAATTGTGGCCAAAATTTCTCCTAACTCCCAACATGAAAGTTGTAGATCTTTGTCTTGGCTTCAAGAATCTTCATGACTAGCGAGCTCTTCACACCCTAAGTGCATAGTACCTTCTTGTTCTATTTTCCTCTTGTGTTTTGGTCCTCATTCCTGATCTAACTCCTATGCGTATGCTGGATAACCCTATGTATGTACTAAGGTACAATCTATGTGAGCATCGATGTGCTATCCTATGTGCTAAGTGTTCCTATGTGATACCTGTCAGTACCTCCAAGAGTCCAACATTTACATAGCAATTGGTCAGTAGCAATGACGTGGCATTGTTGTGTGTCGCATTACACCAAGAAGGGGGTACATACGTATGACTCTATGAGCCCGTAAGGATCACTTCTTGGAGTACTCGTACAATGTACGACATATAGGGGAGTGAGCATGTGACCACGATATGTGAACTCCGAGAATAACCTAGGGATTAACTAGGCAACTAACTTGGTAGATGCATTGGGTGGGAAGAATCCCGAGATCGTGCCATACTAGCCACCCCAGGACCAGTCCTGACGTGTCGGGTTGGCCACCACGGATATGGTTTCACTCGCCTATAGCGGATGGCTATATCCGACTCCTACGAGCTATGTGTTATATATTTTAGCGCGGTAGCCCTCCGGGGGACCGGTGCATAATCAATGTGCTATATGTCTTATGGTTTGGCTAGCCCTGCTGGGTTGACACGATCTGAGGATTCCTTTTAATCATTATCGCGGGGATAACTCCGCCAAATATAGAAAGCCGCATGAATGAATGGCCGCTTGAAAAATGACTTGACTGTGCCTTATAACTTCCGTTAGTAGCCAAGGGACATGGACTGTCATGGTGCGTGGTCCAACCCATGTCCTTGTTTGGTTGTTGGGTTGGACTATCGTGCTAGGACAGGCTGTGGACCGAGATTACGACCGGAAGCTTTTATTATTACTAGTATTATTATTATTATTATTTGCATGGGTTTTATCTCACACTTTTGTGCTTCCTTGTGGTACTTGCTATTCGGGGCTGACCCCGCTGGTTTTGTTTGGCCAGATCTCGTAGCAGCGCCTGAGGATCCAAACTTCCTCCCCGACGTCAATGGTGCATACTAGGAGCATGGCTGGCGGGGGACTCGAGTGGGTTTCTTCTTCACCACTCTAGTATCTTTACTTATGTTCTGGCATTTAGCCACCGGCACCTGTTAGCCGGCTAATCTGGATATTTTGTCTTACATAATTTGTAATTAAATCAGACTGCAGCTGAAAACAATTATGTACCTATGACTCTCTGGGCTAGCTAACTTATAAAGCTAGATCCCCATGATCATTTTGATGATGCGTCGGGGACGCCTTACTGCTTTATCTTAAATGATCATTATTTACTGCTTCTTGTTTGATTAATTGAGACCTAGATGCTCTGTGAGACCATAAGAGACTTGATTGTAGCATGCACCCCCTTGTCTCTTGACAGCCACGATCGCCGTATGACGTTTATATACCTCGTATGGAGTAGCTGGCCTAGTCCGTCTCCGTATTTCGGTACTGGGGCGTGACAAGGTTTTATTGGTGGCCCATGCAGGCCTGATTTTCAGACTTGTGGGGTGTTATTATTATAGGAGTCTCAATCAAAACTTGTTCCCTTTGAATCTCTTGCCTCGATTTCTCTTTCCTCATCTTGATTGATAACTTGAATTGCATCCTCGAATCTTCATCGTCCTGTCATTTAAATATCATGTATCTTTTCCTATAGGGGTGCTTCATTCTCAGTAGCTGGTGAGGCCAACATGGAGGAACGTCTAGTAGAGCATGGCTCGACGGGGCAGCAGCCGGAAGGAATGCCTTCTCCCGACCAGATCCGAGTGGAAGTGATATCAGAGCCAGTGGAGCCGCAGGTTCTAGAAACTCCCGCAACCCCTGCGGTACCGACAGCGACGACAGTACCTGATGCTGCAGCACTCCTGGAGGTCATCCGGGGATTCTTGGCCACTCAGCAGCGTCAGGTGGCAGCCCATCAGCAACAGCAGACCCAGCAGCAGGAACAGAATGTGCTATTGAATCAGGGGTTACAATTAGCCCTTGAGAGAAGTGTCAGAAATGATTCGGGAGCGTCAGGGAGGTTTTGTCGACTTAATCCGAGATATTTTGACGGCACGGAGGATGCCATCACGGCGGATGCATGGCTTCAGGATACTGAGGCCAATTTGACTGCAGCTAAGGTTCCCGCAGAAGAGAAGGTTGACCAGATCAGACTGTTACTTCAGGATCTCGCCCGCTACTGGTGGGCATCGGAAGAGGTTGGAATGAGGCGTCCTGTTCCTTAGGATAGCTTCAGTACCAGATTCAAGGCCAAGTACTTTGGCGTGGTAGCGCGGTATGAGCTACAACAGAGATTTATCAGTCTCAAGCAGGCTGGTAAGACGGTGGATGGATATGCAGCAGAGTTCTGCAGACTGAGTCGGTTTGCACCAACGATGGTGGCTACAGAGCCAGAGAAGGCTATGAGATTCCAGCAGGGACTTCATTTGGAGATTCTACAGCTAGTAGAAGGGCACGACTATCAGACTTTTGACGCCGTTTTAACGGCTGCTCGGAGGCATGAACTCACCCAACAAAGGTTGGTGACACGACATGGGGGCCAGAAGAGGTCACATCCCCAGAGTAGGGGCGGAGGAGCAGTGCAGCGAACATCGGCGCCAGCACCCGGCATCCGTATTCATGAGTCAGGAGCGCCGCGGAGGACGGCAGTATCAGAAATAACAGTACCAGCACGGCATCAGCCACAGAGGAACCAGCAGCAGCGCCAGGGGGCGCCCATTGGATGTACTTACTGCGGTAAGGGAGGGCACACTAGGGATATGTGTCGTTCAGCTAACGGATTGTGCATGAGGTGTGGCAGTCCAGACCACAGGATTGCCAATTGTCCTATGATGCAAAGGCCAGGAGGGCCAGTTCAGCAGTTTCCGACGTTACCAGCTCCGGGGGCAGCACCGAATCGAGGACCAGCATTGGCCGTAAGGCCGCTAGCCCAGCGTCTACCGACACAGGCTCAGATGTTTCGCCAGGCGCAGAACTAGGAAGGCCTGCAAAGGCCACAGCAACAGCATGGTCGAGGAAGGCAGCACCAGGGAGCTCAGCAAGGCCAGGGCCAGGCCTTCACCTTATCACTGGAGGATGCACTAGCTTCAGGCGACGTGGTTGCAGGTAATATTTCTGTTACCTCTTTTCCTGCAGTAGCATTGTTTGATTCGGGGGCTACCCACTCTTTTATATTTGCACGATTTGCGACACGTATTGGATTGGAGTTCGAGACATTGCCAGAGAGGATGAATATACTCACTGGTAATGGGCTCGTAGGAGTTAGCAGGGTATGCCTAACGTGTCCGGTCGTAGTGAGTGGGCGATTATTGCCCGCATCTTTGATTGAGTTCCCTATGGGCAACTTTGACGTTGTCCTAGGCATGGACTGGTTGAGAGACAGTCATGCGACTATAGATTGTCGGAGAGGTAGGGTAGTATTTAATGTACCTGGCATTGAGGAGTTCGTCTTTGTTCGATCATTAGAGGATCGACCCAAGGGCATCATTACAGAATCAGAGCAGGAGCAGATTCCAAGAGTGGTCAGAGAGTTTCTTGATGTATTTCCAGATGAGCTTCCAGGTTTACCACCGGTAAGGGATGTGGAGTTTTGTATTGAGTTGAATCCTGGGACGGAGCCTAAAGTCGGCAGAGTTTACAGGATGTCGCAGTCAGAGTTGGACAAGTTGCACCAGCATGAAGAAGAACTGAAGGCGAAGCAGTTTATCCGAGACAGTGAATCACCCTGGGCAGCACCGGTGATTTTAGTACCCAAGAAGGATGGATCGACGCGAATGTGCATTGATTACCGGCAGTTGAATGCAGTAACAGTGAAGAACAAGTATCCATTACCAAGGATTGATGACTTATTTGATCAATTGAGTAAGGCCTGCGTCTTCTCTAAGATTGATCTTCGATCTGGATATTATCAAGTGAGGGTCCGGGAGCAGGACATACCTAAGACAGCATTTAGATCGCGGTATGGACATTATGAGTTTCTGGTGATGCCATTTGGATTGACTAATGCCCCAGCCGTGTTTATGGACTTGATGAACCGCATCTTTCTACCCTATTTGGATAAGTTTGTAGTAGTGTTTATAGATGACATCCTCGTTTATTCCAGTAGTGAAGAAGAACATGAGAAACATCTAAGGACAGTTTTGCAGACCTTGAGGGAGCACCAACTTTATGCGAAGCTTAGTAAATGTGAGTTTTGGTTGGATCGTATTTCGTTCCTGGGACATATTATTTCTGGAGCAGGAGTGTCAGTAGATCCGAAGAAGGTTGAGGCAGTAGAGAATTGGCCAGTTCTGAAGACGGTAGCAGAAGTGCGTAGTTTCTTGGGATTGGCAGGTTATTATCGGAGGTTCGTGGCGGATTTTGCCAGGATTTCGGCACCCTTGACGCGTTTGACGCATAAAGATGTAGAGTTTGTTTGGTCAGCAGAATGTCAGACATCATTTGAAGAGTTGAAGAAGAGATTAATCTCAGCCCCGATCTTGACACTTCCAGTAGGATCGGGAGGGTTTACAGTGTATTGTGACGCATCCGGGAAGGGACTTGGGTGTGTATTGATGCAGCATGGTAAGGTGATAACATATGCATCTCGACAGCTTCGGGACCATGAAAAGAACTATCCGACCCACGACCTGGAATTAGCAGCAGTAGTGTTTTCGCTTAAGTTATGGAGGCACTATTTATATGGAGATCGAGTAGAGATTTACACTGATCATAAGAGCTTAAAGTATGTATTTACCCAGAGGGACCTGAACATGAGACAGAGAAGATGGTTGGAGTTACTGAAGGACTTTGATGTAAATCTTCAGTATCATCCAGGCAAGGCGAATGTGGTAGCAGATGCCTTGAGCAGGAGAGGTGGTGCATTCGTTTTAACCTCGCAAAGGCATATTTTGGAAGACCTTCAGGAAATGGGAATTGAAGTGATCTTGCCACAAGATACAGGAGTTATGGCCAGTTTACAGATTCAGTCTACTTTAGTAGAGAGGATCAGAGCAGTCCAGGTAGAGGATCCGCGGATCCAGAAGCTTCGATCAGAGTATGAGTCAGGTCTCAGGAAGGAGTTAGTAATCCATGAGGATGGTACACTTAGATTCGGTAACCGTCTTTGTGTACCAGGTGGAGACCTTCGACAAGAAGTTATGTCAGAGGCTCATAGTTCTCCTTATTCCATTCATCCCTGAGGCACAAAGATGTATCAGGATATGAAGCAGCACTTTTGGTGGAATGGCATGAAGAGGGAGATAGCGAGGTTCGTATCCAAATGTTTGGTATGTCAGCAAGTGAAGGCAGAGAAGCAGAGACCAGCAGGATTGTTACAGCCGCTTCCTATTCCGGAGTGGAAGTGGGATCACATCACGATGGACTTTGTGACCGGTTTACCTAGATCTCCGACCGGTCGAAACGCAGTTTGGGTAATCGTGGATCGGCTCACGAAGGTTGCTCATTTTCTTCCTTTCAAAGTAGGACAGTCTACTGAGCAGCTGGCAGAAATGTATATGAAGCAGATTGTAAGGCAGCATGGTGTTCCAGTCAGCATAGTATCAGATCGAGACACACGGTTCACCTCTCACTTTTGGTGAAGTTTGCATCAAAGTTTGGGTACTAAGTTGAGGTTCAGTACAGCCTATCATCCGCAGACGGACGGACAATCAGAGAGAACCATTCAGACCTTGGAAGATATGTTACGGGTTTGTACTTTGGACTTCGGCGAAACTTGGAAAGATCATCTTCATTTAGTAGAGTTCTCTTACAATAATAGTTATCAGGCAAGTATACAGATGGCACCGTTTGAAGCATTATACGGAAGGAAGTGCAGGTCCCCTCTGGCATGGGACGATGTGGGAGAAAGAAAATTGTTGGGACCAGAGATGATCACGCAGACAGTAGAGACAGTCAAGTTGATCAGAGAGCGGCTTTGAGTCGCGCAGGACAGACACCGACACTGGGCAGATCAGCATCGTAGGCCTCTAGAGTTTGGCGTTGGTGACCAAGTATTTCTGCAGATTTCGCCTACTCGGGGTGTCATTAGATTTGGAAACCGAGGAAAGCTTAGTCCGAGATTCGTTGGTCCTTTTGAGATTCTCGCTCGGGTAGGCGATGTTGCTTATCGGCTTGCCCTTCCTCCCTCGCTATCTGGCATACATGATGTGTTTCATGTATCTCAGTTGCGTGGGTATGTCCCGGATTCGAGTCATGTCCTCGATCATTCGGAGTTAGTCGTTGGTACCGACCTAACTTACGAGGAACAACCCGTGTCTATTTTGGACCGGCGAGAGAAGGTGCTTAAGAACCGGACTATTAACCTTGTCCGTGTCGCTTGGGGCCATCACTCTCCGGGAGAGTCAACCTGGGAGCGCGAGGACGAGATTAGATCTCGATATCCGTACTTGTTCGACTCAGAAGGTATGTTTCTCCTCATGCCTTGGTAATCCGATTACATGCATGTTTTGCACCATTTTGAAATATGTGATCAATGACTGCTAATGATAGGTTACCTGTGTAGATTGTAATTGCACCTTGCTTGCCCGAATTTCTCTATCTTGTCTTGGCAGAAATTCCGAGAACGGAATTTTTCTAAGGAGGATAGAGATGTCACTTCCCGATCCCAATAGACGTATTCTTTCATGAATTCTGTACATGGTATCCCGTATTTAGCATCTGCATAATTCTATTTATTATTATTTAATGGTTGCATGTAGTTTTAAGCATGTCATTAGTGGAATGGTTAGAGCATGTTTAGAGGTTAGGGTTTTCTTAATCCAACATAACCCCTATTTATATTCTCTTCCTCACTCTCTCTCCTCATTCACTCCTCTATTTATTTTCCTCAACCACCATCCTTAGGCAAGTACAACTTGCTCAAAAGTGGAGATTTGTGCATTTTTCATTTTAGATTTTTCCTTTGATATTATTTGTCTATATTGTTCTTCTCTTCATTCTCTACAAGTTTAGTTCTTGGAGTTTTTGATTTTAATGGCTAGTTTGGTATAGATCTAAGTTTCTAAAACTAGAATTTTATGTATTTATATGGTTTTGATCTACCAAACTTGGTTATTTTCGAAAACTAATGGTCATAGGTTGTAGAAAATTTGATTCTACACAATTTTGACCTTTGAAAAGTTAGATTTCGACTTGTTTTGAGGAAGTTATGGCCAAAATAATATTTGGATATTTTCTATGTCATCAGTCCTGGTTTTGGCAGGGACGATGAATAGTGCCGCTGCATAGTGCCGCATAGTGCCGAGCCGCATAAGGATGCTGCATAGTGCCGTATAGTGTCGAGCCGCATGAGGATGCTGCATAGTGCCGCATAGTGCCGAGCCGCATGAGGATGCTGCATAGTGCTGCATAGTGCCGAACCGCATAAGAATGCTGCATAGTGCCGAGCCGCATGAGGATGCTGCATAGTGCCGAGCCGCATGAGAATGCTGCATAGTGCCGAGCCGCATGAGGATGCTGCATAGTGCCGCATAGTACCGAGCCGCATGAGAATGCTGCATAGTACCGAGCCGCATGAGGATGCTGCATAGTACCGCATAGTGCCGAGCCGTATAAGGATGCTGTATAGTGCTGAATAGTGCCGTATAGTGCTGAATAGTGCCGTATAGTGCCTATTTTGGCTGTTTTTGGCTATTTTAAGTCCTATTTGGCTGAATTGTGGCCAGAATTTCTCCTAACTCCCAACATGAAAGTTGTAGATCTTTGTCTTGGCTTCAAGAATCTTCATGACTAGCGAGCTCTTCACACCCTAAGTGTATAGTACCTTCTTGTTCTATTTTCCTCTTGTATTTTGGTCCTCATTCCTGATCTAACTCCTATGCGTATGCTGGATAACCCTATGTGTGTACTAAGGTACAATCTATGTGAGCATCGATGTGCTATCCTATGTGCTAAGTGTTCCTATGTGATACCTGTCAGTACCTCCAAGAGTCCAACATTTACATAGCAATTGGTCAGTAGCAATGACGTGGCATTGTTGTGTGTCACATTACACCAAGAAGGGGGTACATACGTATGACTCTATGAGCCCGTAAGGATCACTTCTTGGAGTACTCGTACAATGTACGACATATAGGGGAGTGAGCATGTGACCACGATATGTGAACTCCGAGAATAACCTAGGGATTAACTAGGCAACTAACTTGGTAGATGCATTGGGTGGGAAGAATCCCGAGATCGTGCCATACTAGCCACCCCAGGACCAGTCCTGACGTGTCGGGTTGGCCACCACGGATATGGTTTCACTCGCCTATAGCGGATGGCTATATCCGACTCCTACGAGCTATGTGTTATATGTTTTAGCGCGGTAGCCCTCCGGGGGATCGGTGTATAATCAATGTGCTATATGTCTTATGGTTTGGCTAGTCCTGCTGGGTTAACACGATCTGAGGATTCCTTTTAATCATTATCGCGGGGATAACTCCGCCAAATATAGAAAGCCGCATGAATGAATGGCCGCTTGAAAAATGACTTGACTGTGCCTTATAACTTCCGTTAGTAGCCAAGGGACATGGACTGTCATGGTGCGTGGTCCAACCCATGTCCTTGTTTGGTTGTTGGGTTGGACTATCGTGCTAGGACAGGCTGTGGACCGAGGTTACGACCGGAAGCTTTTATTATTACTAGTATTATTATTATTATTATTATTTGTATGGGTTTTATCTCACACTTTTGTGCTTCCTTGTGGTACTTGCTATTCGGGGCTGACCCCGCTGGTTTTGTTTGGCCAGATCTCGTAGCAGCGCCTGAGGATCCAAACTTCCTTCCCGACGTCAATGGTGCATACTAGGAGCATGGCTGGCGGGGGACTCGAGTGGGTTTCTTCTTCACCACTCTAGTATCTTTACTTATGTTCTGGCGTTTAGCCACCGGCACCTGTTAGCCGGCTAATCTGGATATTTTGTCTTATATAATTTGTAATTAAATCAGACTGCAGCTGAAAACAATTATGTACCTATGACTCTCTGGGCTAGCTAACTTATAAAGCTAGATCCCCATGATCATTTTGATGATGCGTCGGGGACGCCTTACTGCTTTATCTTAAATGATCATTATTTACTGCTTCTTGTTTGATTGATTGAGACCTAGATGCTCTGTGAGACCATAGGAGACTTGATTGTAGCATGCACCCCCTTGTCTCTTGACAGCCACGATCGCCGTATGACGTTTATATACCTCGTATGGAGTAGCTGGCCTAGTCCGTCTCCGTATTTCGGTACTGGGGCATGACAGCAACTGCATGAAAAAGACAGTCGCATGGAGAAGATAGCCGCATGAAGGAGATGGCCGCATGACAAGGGCAGCCGCATAAAGGTGGCAGCCGCATGACGGATGCAGCCGCATAAAAAGGACAGCCATATGAAGGATGCAGCCGTACGAAGAGGACAGCCGCATGAAGGATGCAGCCGCATGAAGAGGACAGCCGCATTAAGGATGCAGCCGCATGAAGAGGACAGCCGTATGAAGGATGCAACCGCATGAAGGATGCAGCCGTATAAAGAGGACAGCCGCATGAAGGATGCAGCCGCATGAAGAATGCAGCCGCATGAAGGATGCAGCTGTATGAAGAGGACAACCGCATGAAGGATGCAGCCGTATGCATAGGGGTGCTTGGGACTTGACGGATCTTGTCAGTTATAGAAGATTTTCTTCTTTTTCCAAGGGGCACGCCATCATTATTTCAGCTTTATGGCAGAGCTGTCATTTATTGCGTCAGAGCTGTCATTTATTGTGTCAGAGCTGTCATCAGAGCAATTAATTTGGGACTGCTTTATGGCCAGCTTTAGAAGCGGACAACGTATGGCCACGTGTCTTTGCCTGAGCCGCATGGAACTGTTGGGGAGTTTCGAGCCGCATAAAGTTCTGAAGGGTTCCTGAGCCGCATAAGGCTCCTTCTGTTTGGAGCCGCATGGTCTTCTCTTGTCTTTTTCCATGCTTCTACAAGATCCCCTTCAAAGTTTTCAATTTACAAAATTGAAATACTTTGAATAAGAAGCATGGCTGTGTATAAGCTCTTCTAGCCGCAGAGGATATTCTGACCGCATAGCCTTTCTAGCCGCATGGATATACTAGCCGCATGAACTGCTCTGGCCGCATGGATCGTTTCTGGCCGCATGGATCGCTTCTGGCCGCATACTGCTCTCTCTGTCACGTAGGCGGCATTAATTGCTCTTGATTCGTTATGATTTGGAGCCGTCTTTAGGGGGAATCCCAAGAGTCGGTTCGTTAAATACTTGGATTTCGTGCTTTGTTGAATCTCCTTTATGAGAGGGGACGAAATCCTAGGAGTCGATTTTGCCTGCAGCACGAGACTCGGAGCGTTCATCAATCCACGTGTCTTCCCCCTTGGCCTCCTATAAATAAGTGTAATTAGAGAGAGAAACTCTTTACTCTTCTTCAATTTAAGCACTTATTGCCCTAACTGTCATCCTCTTCTTCTTTCTTCGATCAACAATGGCTCCTAAGTCTTCCAAGGCTGCTTCTGCTGCGGCGAAGGACAAGAAAGACGCTTCCTCGTCGGCCAAGGTGCCTGAAGTGCACTCCGACGTCCACCCCACCATTGCTGGTAAGGATGAACTCAGAACTAGGGCTATGTCGCATATTTATGCGCGGGCCTTCTTCATCTTCGCCTACTGTGTTGCGTGTGCCTCCCGAACCGCATGAGGGTATACCCTATGTCTGGGCCGCATGAGCGTTGTATAAGCACTTCATGAACTGAACCGCATAAGGACTTTCTGAATCGAACCGCATGAAGCCTTCTCAAACAAGACCGCATAAGCCCTATTTTGGACTGTGTCGCATAAGGCTTTGACCATCTTCTAACTTTGTTTCTTTTTATCTTTGATTCTTGCAGTAACCCTGCCGAAGGCTGAGAACATTGTGAAGGAAGAGCTGCTGTTCCCGTTCAAACAAAAGTCATCGCTTATTAAGGAGGAGGTAATACCAAAAATGGAGGATCAGAAAGGAGAGCTGGCGCCTATAGAAATTGTTGTAAAGGAGGAACCCCAGTCTGACGGCGGTAGTATTGGGAGTTCTGACGCTCCTGCTCCGGACGAGGATTTTGCTCAAGTGGATCCTTCATATGAAAAATGGTTGAGGGATTGGTATATGCGCCCCCGCAACTAGGATTTGTAGGCCCTCATAAATGTCTATCTTGCTTTTTCTGTCTGTCTTTGTTGTAGCTTGTGTTTCGCTTCTTTTTTGGACATCAATGTAATCTTTTTCCTTTCTTGTCTAAATGAAACGACGGAGAACTTTTTTGGCTTGCTCATAAGATGTAGTCACGTAACTAATTTTGAATGAACAGAACACACTCGCTCTATTCTTTGCTTGTAGTGATTGTCCCAATTGGAGACTTTTTGTGGACCTATTATCCTTGGCGTACCCTGGTTCTGGATACGGATAATAAGTTGAGAGAGTACCAACATACTTACTCAGAGGTAATGAGGACGTGGTAAATATGAGGGTTTCTTCGATGGAGCCTTCCCACTCAGAGGTAATGAGGACATGGCAGGAGTGGGCTCCATGAAGGGGTACATAGAACAACTCAGAGGTAGCATCGACATAGAAGTTCTATGTGAGGGGGCGGTTTGTTTTTGATGGAAGTGAAACAACTCAGAGGTAGCATCGATATGGTTGTCTTAGAAATTTGCAGATCTGTTACCCTTTTTGTGCACTGGAAGTGCGGGTAGAGGATCATGAGCAAGGAGCTCCTTTTAGGAAGAAAGTTCAGAGGTATGAACATACGTGACTTACTACCCAGAAGATGCAATATAGATTGACCAGGATGGGAGTTCAGCGATACCTGCGGGCGCGTAACTCGACAATCTGGAAGATTTGGCGACATAATGTGAGTTCAGTGGTACCGGAGGGTACATAACTCTACAATCTGGGATATTTTAAGGATTAATGTAGGTGAGTTCAGTGGTACCAAGGGGTACATGACCCGATAATCTTTGGTGTTTGGAGGTCGAATGTGAGTTCAGCGGTACCGGAGGGTACATAACTCAACAATCTGAGATATTTTGGAGGCAGACTGTGGGTTCAGCGGTACCGGAGGGTACATAACTCAACAATCTGAGATATGTTGGAGACAGACTGTGGGTTCAGTTGTACCGGAGGGTACATAACTCAACAATCTGAGATATTTCGGAGGCAGAATGTGGGTTCAGCGGTACCAGAGGGTAAATAACTTAACAACCTAAGATATTTTGGTATATCGTTTCAGACATAATACTTCTTTAGGAACTTGCCGTTGATGGACAACATGAGCAAGTCTCCGTTTTGTTTTGCGAGACGGAAAGTACCATTGGAGAATACAGCCTCGATGATGAATGGGCCTTCCTACTTTGGCTGGAATTTGTCGGTAGTTTTGTGAGTCATAACCATCGGCCTCCGAATTGCCAAAACGAGATCGCCTACTTGAAATGTTCTGATTTTGACCTTCTTGTTGAAAGCTCCGGAGATTCGGGCTTGATACAGTCCAATTCGTTGTTGAGCTAACAGGCGTTTCTCGTCTAGGGCCTCCAACTCTTGTAGTCATCGATGGTGATTATCATCTGTTGTCAACCGGTAGGTGAGGGCGATGCGGAGTGAGGGGATTTGGGTCTCCAAGGGGAGAACTGCCTCACTCCCGTGCACCAAGAAGAATGGCGTGTTCCCGGTGGCCGTCCGTACCGTAGTACGGTACGCCCATAAGCATTTGCCGAGCTTCTCATTCTAGTCGCATTTGTTGGAAGACACGAACTTCTTGAGCAGCTTGATGATTGTTATGTTGAATGCTTCGGCCAGACCATTAGCTGCTGGGTTATATGGTGTTGAAGCAATGTTATGGATTCGGTGTTTGTCGCAGAACCGATAAAAGACGTGGCTAGCGAACTGCGGACCATTATCATGGATGATCCTTCGGGGTAGTCCAAAGCGATAAATTACGTGATGCTTGAGGAAGCTGATCACGTTTGAAGTCTTGACTTCTGCCAGCGGAATAGCCTCCGCCCACTTGGAGAAGTAATCTGTGATTGCGAGTATGAAGTGGTGTCCCCTATACGAAGGTGGAGTGATCGAGCCCATGATGTCCATTCCCCATGCTTCGAATGGCCAGGATGCCACCGTCGGATGTAGGAACTCGGATGGCTGGTGGATGAAATATGCGTGGACTTGACAGGCTTTATACTTTCTTGCATAGTCTATCGCATCTGCAACCATCGTGGGCCAATAATAGCCCATTCGTCGAAGACGATCCTGTAATTTTGGGCCAGGCTGATGGGCCCCACAGACACCGTCATGAGCTTCGCACACGGCCTCTTTGGCTTCTGTATTTGACAGACACCGAAGCAGTAATCCATCGTATGATCGCCGATACAGCATTTTTGTCTCTGTATCGTAGAAGAATCTAAGGGAACGTCTTCTGATAGAAGTGGTTTCCTTCGGATTCTCTGGCAGGATGTCGTAGACTACGAAGTCAATAAATGGTTGTCTCCAATCTGGTGCTTCGTCGACTGCCAGCGCGGAATAACTCTCAATACATTGAATATTATTTTTGGGACAGACCAACTCACGGCCCATTATGTCGACCAGATGATGAGCATGATTCGGAACCGCTAAGAAAGCGGCGAGGCCTGCTAGGGTATCGGCTTCAATGTTCTGGAGCCTGGGAACATATTTTATGAAGAACCCTTCCAAGGACGAGATGATGTCGATTGCTATTTGGTGATATGGGATCATGTCTTCATGACGAACCTCGTATGAACCCCGAATCTGACTGACGATTAGCTGTGAATTGCCATATACTTCGAGGTATTCTACCTCCAGTTCTTTTGCCAGTCGGAGGCCAATGACCAGAGCATTGTACTTGGCCACATTGTTTGAGCAGGACTTCGTGAGGGAGTAAGCCCGATTGATCACCAGCCCGGAGGGAGAAATCAGCACCACTCCGACTCCAACGACGATGTTGCCCTTGGGCCCCGTTCTGGAAGTACCGTCGAAGAACATTTGCCATACGGTATCATGAGAGACCATATTTGAATTGGCGACCTCATCTGGAATCTCTTCGTCTATTCTGGTTGACTCCGAACCTGGATGAGCCGCTAAAAAGTCTGCCAGAGCTTGACCTTTAACCGCTTTCTGTGGAACGAAGATCATGTGGTAGGGGACAATAATATCGCCCAGGTAGCGAGGCGAGAGCTGAGCGCACCTGGCTTAGTCATGAGGACCCTGAGGGGGTTGACTCTTGATACGACATGGATGGTTTGTCCCGTGACGTAGTGTCGCGTCTTCTGAATGGCGAACACCAGAGCAAGACACTCCTTTTCTACGCAGTGTATCGGTATTCTGGCCCTATCATCATTCGACTGAGGTAATATATAGCTTGCTCATGGCCTGCATCATTGTTTTGTGCTAGTAGAGCACCGAGAGAATGCTCCATAGCTCGCACATAGATCAGGAATAGTTTTTCAGCAACCGGAGCCACCAGGACTGGAGGGTTTGACAGGTATTCTTTGATGCTATCGAAGGCGCGCTGGCATTCTTCATCCCATACGAATGAAATGCCCTTCTTCATGAGGTGGGTGAATGGATGACATCGCCCGGAGAGGTTAGAGGTGAACCTCCTAATATAGGCCAGCCTCCCTTGAAGGCCTCGGAGTTTACGGAGATTTCTCGGGGGACCCATCTCCATGATGGCTTTCGTCTTCTCAGGGTCTATGTGGATAACCCGGGAAGTAATGATAAACCCCAAGAACTTTTCGCTGGATATGCCCAAGAAGGATTTTGTGGGATTCATCTTTAAATTGTGCGCTCGCATCAGGTCGAACACTGTCTTCAGATCTTGTAGATCTTCCTTAGAGCGGCTCTTGACGGCGATGTCGTCGACGTAGCATTCCACTGTCTTGCGTAAGTGGTCTCTAAAGATGACGCTCACATCTCTTTGATAGGTGGCACCAGCATTCTTCAAACCGAAAGGCATGACTGTGTAGCAGTATGTGCCAATTGGTGTTCGGAATGATGTATGCTTTTCGTCATCAGGGAACATCTTGATTTGATTGTACCTCGAGAAACCATCCATAAATGACATATGCTTGAAGCCGCAGGTGTTGTCGATCATGATGTCTGTGATAGGGAGGGAGAACTCATCCTTAGGACATGCCTCATTCAGGTTTCGGAAGTCGATGCAGATTCGAATCTTTTCATTCTTCTTGAGGACTGGTACTATGTTGGCGATCCAGTCTGGATGTTATTCCTCGCGGATGAAGCCACTGGTTATCAGTTTATTGACCTCAGCTTCAATGACATTCATGACGTCGGGGCGGAACCGTCGTTGCTGTTGCTTGACTGGTTTTGCATCCGGACGAATGTTGAGTTTGTGAAGTACAATTTCTGGATTCAGTCCTGGCATGTCTTCGTAGCTCCAGGCGAACACGTCGATGTATTCTCTAACGAGCTGTAGTAGCGATTCTCGCTCTTCGTCTGTCAGATTCTTGCTAACGAAGATGGGCCTGGAAGAGGACTCATTGCTGAGACCAATTTGCACAACCTCATCTTCGGTGGGAGGCTCTCTTTATTCGAACTGCTTCTTCCATTGCGTATCTAGTTGTTGTGCCCACGGCTCTAACTCAAGAAGTTCAGGAATGTCTTCATCCTCTTCGTAGGCGTCAGCAAATGTCATATTGACGGACCAGACTTGCCTGAGCATGTCCCCAATGCTGACGTCTGAATCAGAAGTTGGTGATCCAGTTGAGTGTGAATGCCAGTCGCATTCCTTATCTGAGCTTTCAGGGGTTGTTGCAGGCGTAACATATCCCAGTCCGCATCGGGTCTTGTTGTAATAATCCTGTGGTTTCCCGGTCGGGGCTGGCAACTGTAAAGGTAACCGCCGACCAGTGCTGTAGTTCAAGCCTGGTGTAGTCTTCAGATCATACCCCTGTCTTTGCATGAGGTACTTGGATTGGGAGCTATACAGAGAAAGGGGCAGTCTTCCGGCGTCCGATTCGAGATCGACTTCCTCCACGCTGAAAGGTTGTGGATCATTCTTCCGGCCGAAGATGATTGGATGATCCCCTCCCTCGACTATGTGGTAAGCGTCTTCCACTGGAGTAAGTTGGTTTGCGGTGTAGACATTTGTCACCTGTGTGTGCAGGTGGGTGCTTATACCGTGTTCCATGGCATACATTGTACAAAGCTCATCAAGCTCGAGGTAATTCAAAGATAGCCCATTATTGATAAGTAAGGTATTTTTTCTAGCAAGATTACATCATCTGCGGATGGAACATCAGTATGAGCAGCCAAATACTTGGCCAATTCTGATTCTTCTTCGGCCACCCCCTGTATAAATGAAGACTGAAAAGATAACTTGGGCAGCTTAATCATCAGGGGTTTCGCTGGTGGGGCAGAACGTGGAGTCGTTGGCGAACTAGCGACTCCCTGTTTGGCGCTTGATGCTAGGCGGAGAGTTGTTGGCTCGCTAGGAGCCCCCGACTTCATATTGGGCTGACGATTTATCTTGGGAAGACGTATCGTTATTGGCTTGTCAGAGGGTTTGAGCTTCTCTGTTTGTGGCTGGCCGGTTCTTGGCAACCTGATTGTCAGTAGCTCCGTTGTGGGTTTTGTCGCTTGGCCGGACCTTGGCAGTCGGATTATCATTTGCCCTCTTGTGCCGAGAGACTGATTGCATCCTTACGCAGAACGGCCGTAAGGGGTGCGGTCTTGCCAGGTTTGCGAGCTTGAAGGTGGATTGTCAGAGGTTCTTCTGATCCCGTTGCCATCTCAGTTTGAGCTTGCATATCTCCTTCGACAAGGTATCTTTTCGACTTCTTGTACAAGCAAGAGTCGGAGTAGTAAGATTCAACCCCTTTGTAGGGGTCGATGTCGGCAAATTCTGTTCTCACGAAGCCGTACTTGTCGACAAACTTGAAGCACTGGTGCAGCGTGGAAGGCACGATCATGTAATCGTGTATCCAAAGACGCCCCAGGAGAATATTATAGGAAGTGTCCGCATCAATGACATAACAAGTCACTTCCGACTGCAGATCGCCAATTTGGCACTTCAAGCGAATCTTCCCGATCGGGTAGCTCCTGCCCGAATTAAAACCGCTGATGGCGGTGCTTGTTGGCGTCAGGCGATGCATGGGGATGTGAAGATGGTGCAACAGACTATTCGGAAAGATGCTTATGGAAGAACCGGGATCAATGTGCATCCGATCCACCTTTACGTCACCGATGTATCCAGTGTAATACAACGGACGATCATGTAGGTTGGTTTTAATGAGCATATCCTGCGGAATAAAGACGATGTTGGGCATTGCACCTGTGCAAGCGATGTCCTGGAAATCTGCAGGCGAGTTCTTTCCAGTGAGATTGGACTGAGCCAGATATGCGTCGGCATTCTGGAGCGCCTCGCTCAATGCGACGCGAACATCTTTGGAAAGTCTCAGGAGCTCGTATAGTGATAATTTGGCCGGTGTGTTGGCCAATTGTGCCAGGATGTTAAAGTTGTAAGGCCTCTCCAGCCCTTGAGGCACCTCTTTTCGGAGAGTCTTGTCAAAGCGAGTCTCCTTCGGCCTAGGCTTGTCGGTCATCGAAGGCTGAAAAGGCCCTGGGGCATCAGCAGCTGTCGGTTGATGATCTTCAGCCAAATTACCCGATAGAGGTTGGGTTTGTGTGCCGGATCGAGTAACAACAGCAGTAGCTTCTTCGACCTCTGTCGAGATTGTGCTGCATGATTTGACTTTTCCATTCTTCTTCTTGTTGGAAGTGGGGGGTGCGGACTGAGTTACTTCCGGTACCAAGATGTAAAACCCCTAAATTTCTACTATTTTTTTATTAAATTTGGTTTTGATTTAAAATTTTGTATTGTACATCGCACAGTCGTATTGTACGTCGTACACGAAATTTTATTTTTCGTAATTGCTCGACGAGTGCGAATATGTGCGAGCGTACATATTTTTAGAAAAATATTTTTTCCATTTTTATAGTTTCAAAATAATATATAGTAATTACTTTATTTTTATCATTATAAAAAAAGGGCGTAAAATATAATTCATGTATAAATTAATCCTCGAGATTATTTATTAATTATCTTAAATTATTTCAAAGGTATTTTTTAAGTAGTCCTATTAATATTTAAATTGATTTTCAAAATTTATTAATATTAATATTTTATTATTCAAAAAGATATTTAAATATTTATTATTTTTGAAATTTTTATTACTAGTATTTTGGAAAATGTATTTCAAAATTTTTGTGGCAATTTAAATCTTGATTTAAATTTATGGATTTATTTAAATAGTTAAATATTTAAAATTTGATTTATTCCATTTGATTTTAAACTAAAATTTTAATTAGATCTAAATTGGATTTGATTTGAATTTAGATTTGATTTCATCGATTTAATTTAATACATGAGTTATCAAATTGGGTTTTAAATATTCCTAGTCTTTATCCAATTGGGAATTCCCACATCCTATAAATAGGCAGGTACTCCTCCAAATTTTTTTATCATTCACCAATTCTCCACAAATAATTCTCAACCCCCGTGCACCGTGTCCGTGTTCCCTCCCCGTCTTATTCCATATTTTTTACACATACAATTTCAACCTCTCCGTGTCGGACAAACCCCGACACGATTCAATAAATTCCTAATCCTAGCCCAAGCCTAGTCTTTGCTGCTTCTGCCCTGTCGACCGCCTTCACCACCTTCGCCCCATCACCATCCTCCGTCCCGTAAAACCTTCCGACCTCGCCAACTCGGCATCCCCGTCTCCCTGACATCCTCCCCAACACAACCCTGGCCATCGCCGTGGTCACTCTCCGACACACCCCGGCCTTTCCACTGCCACCGACCCGACCATCACCCTGATCGTCGGCCTCCAAACACCCACCACCATCAGCCCAGGGCACCACCACCACCGCCACGACCACCTCGGCCAACCCTTACTGCCCAGAACCGCCATCACTGTCATCACAACCAGAGCCATCCCCACCGACGGATCACCTCAGCCGTCCGTACAAAAATTTCGACAAACCATCGCACCATTGAAAGAAAAACAAAATTTGCCACTTACCTGACCGCATCCGTCGCGCCACCACAGTGCTCGCACCGCCTTGGACGTGCACCGGCGACGGCCGCACAGGCGCCGACCTCTGCCATTTTTCGCGGCAGGCCGTCGCTCCCCGTTCTCCGCCCCCGCACCGGCGAGCGCCGCCCGCGCGCTCGAGAACGCTTGGGCGAGCCGTCACCCTCGGAAACCCCATTCACCGCCGGAGTTCCGACGCCTCTCCGCCCCTCGATCTACTCCGCCGCCTCGCCCCAGTGACCCCGTTCTTCCGCCCTAAGCCCGCCTCCGCCATGCGCGCGGCAGCGGCCGCGCCGTGACCACCGCGCCTAGCCTGCGCCGCCATAGTTTCGTCCCTCTCCAGCCTCTGCCCTCCGCCGCGCCGCATCCCGACCGCCCACTCCTCCGCCGCAGCTCCCTCGCCGAGTCCGCCGATCGCCGTCAGCCCTAGCCGCCTAGCCTCCTTCTTTCGATCCTCCGCCTCCAGCTTCTCCCGACCGCCTCCCGCTTCCTATTCTCTCTCCTTCTCCAACTATTTCCACTTAGTTCTCTTTCTCTCTCTCTCTCTCTCTTGTTTTTTTAAGAAGCTTTCTCCTCAGTTTTCTCACTTATCTCCTCGAATGAGGAGTACAGCAGAACACCTGCGGTTTCTTAGGTATAGAATAATAATAATAATAATAATAATAATAATAATAATAATAATATTATTATTATTATTATTATTATTGTAAGCATTATTATAGTATTTATTATTATTTGTTTATTTAATAATGCTATTGTTACTTATTAAAGTATAATAAACATTTCTAAAAATTATTTTTCCTAATAAAATATGGTGTTGACTTAAACTTGTATTTTGACAAGGATTAGGTTTTGAGCCTGAAATAATTTTCTAGAATTTTCAAGTATTTATTTAAATATTCTGATCCATAAAATAGAGTTTCCACTATAACAAATATTTGTATATTATTTTGTATTGTTATGTCTTTTTTTAGTTTAAAAACTATATTTGACAGAAACTAGTTTTAGCCTAAATTGCTTCTTATATTTTCAAGTAATTATTTGTAATATTTTGGAATAAAGGAAAAACATAGCTTTATTTACAATTGATTTCCAAATATAGTTTTCGAATATTATAAGTAATTTTCTAATATAGTTATTAAATATTTTAACTACGTAGAGTTTTTCAATATATATTTTCTAGAATAAATATAGAGATTTATCTATATCAAATCTCTTTGTTTATCTAATCTTATTCATGACCAATCGTTCGCTCCTATCCTTTTCTGAACTTTTGAACTTCCTTATATCGTCCCTAGCAATTGGATCGTTCCGGACCCAATGGCATGGTCCATCACATCAATTGAGATTATTTTGCATACTTTTGGCATCTACGACTATCTTCATACGATATGATCAGATCGCGCTAGTCAGCTCCAAATCAAACCAAGTCCATGTCATCATCATAAGCCTTTGCGTGGTTGTAACACCGAAGGCGATCTTGTGCCACCTTTATTGCACCACACTAGGCAGCTCACCAGGCGTCACAACAGGCAAGTATACCTTGCTAATTAACTGTCATATTATTTATTTTCAGCATTTATTTACTTGTTTCGTATTTTTATTTTATTTGTTATAAACTGCGCGTCCAAGCCACACTTGGGTGCAAGCGACTTTATTAGTCGTTTTATTTTTACTATATGCATGTTAACTTAGTTGTAGTGGACTACCCTCCTATTGCGGGATATTTTTATATCTTCGCTGGCCATGACACTTACACTACACGATTTGAGACATGTTGCTAGGGACACGACTTATTGACTAGCTATCTCTAAAGTCGTATGACAGTAGATGATCGTAACTGCCATGACTAGGATTTTAGAGACTCAAGCAGTTGCAAAACTGGATGAGCCATGGACATGACTTGAATAGTGTGGAAAATATTGGGTGAGGACATTCGCTAGTGCGTATGGGAATCCAAACAGGTAAACCATAGTCTCCGGATAGAACTGTGGCGATTTATTTGCAGATGCCCTCTGACGTTTTAGACGTTACGGACGGATACAGATGACTGGATGCCAGTTACGTACACATAGCCTAAAATCTCACCCATGCGCATGAAAGTTGTCCTCTAAATTGCACATTAGGCGGCTAGAATCTCCTTTGCATATTTATGTCTAGTTTATATATTATTTTATTATTATGACAGTTCATATTAGCTTGTTCTTTCTGTATCTTGCTACGTCCGTCTGAGGACCTAGTTTTTTTCCAGGTGTGTGTTCATGTCTTCCGCAGGTAACCTAGCCAAGGCCGTGGTCTTCTTCCTTCCTTTTAAGACGATTGCGCTTGGTTCGTCTTGCTATTTTATCGATCGATTTCTTATACATTTCTTTTATTGGGATAGTTGGTAGGGGACTTTGTCTCCGCCCAACGATTGTATCATAAATATTCGAGCTGATATTTATATTATAATTCTTTTCATTGTGGATGAGATTTAGTTTGTCTTGGATTACTGCATTTTACAGATTATGTATACATACAAGGCCCTATACTTCGTATGTATATAGCTGGCATGTCTACGTACTCGGTCCTACGTATTTTGGGACTGGGGCGTTACATATTTTTGTGGTTGCCCATGCAGGTCTAGATAAATTGCTTGGTTACTTTACCATACCAAGCAAGCCTGCGTATAGGATTAGAGTCCAGGATCTCATCCACACACTTGACTGCCTTCTTGCTTGACTCCTCGATTTGCATCTTGCTTGATTCCCTCTACCGTTAATTCTTATCCTTCTTTCGTGCTTGATGTTGGTTAGAAAGGTAATCCATACTAGGTAGATTTGTCCCATTGTCCCATCACCCTACTAGTTTAACTCTTGTAAGTTGGGTAGAATGCCTTATGACCTAACAACCCCTTTGTCCTTGTGACCTATATTAGCAAGTTCACTTAGGTTCTAGAATTTAGAGGACCCTAACCCATCTAGTCAACCAAAGACTTGGACAAAAGAGACTATAGGACGACTGTATAGAGACCCACATAGGATATAACTTAGAGTCTTAAGGCGTAAACTAATTCTACTCTATTTCAATCTTAGTCTCTCGTGCTTATGTTTTTTTACCGTCTTAATTAAATGTTGCTACTATAGCCTAGTTTTGCAAGTTTAACCGTTATCAAACTTGTTCAAGACACATGCTATTGAGCGCGCGATCACTAACATATTGTCTAGTCAGTACCGGTGCATGATGGTCTGATCAACCGAGTGCACTTTGGTTCGCTTTTATTTATCGTTATACGTGGGTGGAGATATAGTTAAGCTTGCTCCCTAGAATCTCATCCATGTCTGCCTTGGCAATTCTCTTTGAATTTATTCAGTCGTCTTTGAACCACGTGTTCGTATTCAATAAACATCTCCTTCGAACTCTTATTCGTTTTGTCCTTCACTTAATTTGGAAGGACAGAACACTCGTACTTGATAGATAGAAACCAAGTGTTCCCCTATGACCATGATAGTTATAGTTAACCATCAACCAAGCCTTGTGTTTACAACCTCGCCTCGAGTTATTTGACCTACCCTTCGACTCTTGATTACGATCTCTAATCATTTGATATTTAGAAATGACTAGAATTACTTCCTTAACACCCCTAAAACATAGACGAGTATGTTCCCCTAGGAAACCACCTGTCCTTGATCTAAAATCAATTTACCACCCTCTATTGACCATTAATCTTTGTCTCTTCTTGCGTTAACACGCGACCATCAATTACACCCTAAATTAAATTCGTGATTTATTTCCGTAGTTATCGAAGTCACGATTTTCTAATGCATGTTTTGAACGCGTGATTTGATTGTTCCTCATTGATATACCCTTGTACCCTCTCAAACCTCCTGCTCATTTTTAATTTCGAGGACGAAATTCTTGTAAGTTGGGTAGGATGTAAAACCCCTAAATTTATACTATTTTTTTATTAAATTTGGTTCTGATTTAAAATTTTGTATTGTACATCGTACAGTCGTATTGTACGTCACGCACGAAATTTTATTTTTCGTAAATGCTCGACGAGTGCGAATATGTGCGAGCGTACATATTTTTAGAAAAATATTTTTTTCCATTTTTATAGTTTCAAAATAATATATAGTAATTACTTTATTTTTATCATTATAAAAAAATGGCGTGAAATATAATTCATGTATAAATTAATTCTCGAAATTATTTATTAATTATCTTAAATTATTTCAAACGTATTTTTGAAGTAGTCCCATTAATATTTAAATTAATTTTCGAAATTTATTAATATTAATATTTTATTATTCAAAAAGATATTTAAATATTTATTATTTTTGAAATTTTTATTATTAGTATTTTGGAAAATGTATTTCGAAATTTTTGTGGCAATTTAAATCTTGATTTAAATTTATGGATTTATTTAAATAGTTAAATATTTAAAATTTGATTTATTCCATTTGATTTTAAACTAAAAATTTAATTAGATCTAAATTGGATTTGATTTGAATTTAGATTTGATTTCATCGATTTAATTTAATACATGAGTTATCAAATTGGGTTTTAAATATTCATAGTCTTTATCCAATTGGAAATTCCCACATCCTATAAATAGGCAGGTACTCCTCCAAATTTTTTTATCATTCACCAATTCTCCATAAATAATTCTCAACCCCCGTGCACCGTGTCCGTGTTCCCCCCATTGTATTCCATATTTTTTACACATACAATTTCAACCACTCCGTGTCGGACAAACCCCGACACAATTCAATAAATTCCTAATCCTAGCCCTAGCCTTGTCTTTGCTGCTTCTGCCCTGTCGATCGCCTTCACCACCTTCGCCCTATCACCATCCTCTGTCCCGTAAAACCTTCCGACCTCGCCAACTCGGCATCCCTGTCTCCCTGACTTCCTCCCCAGCACAACCCTGGCCATTGCCGTGGTCACTCTCCGACACACCCCAGCCTTTCCACTGCCACCGACCCGACCATCACCCTGATCTTCGGCCTCCAAACACCCACCACCATCAGCCCAGGGCACCACCACCGCCACGACCACCTCGGCCAACCCTTACTGCCTAGAACCGCCATCACCGTCATCACAACCATAGCCACCCCCACCGACGGATCATCTCAGCCGTACGCACAAAAATTTCGACAAACCATCGCACCATTGAAAGAAAAACAAAATTTGCCACTTACCTGACCGCATCCGTCGCGCCACCACAGTGCTCGCACCGCCATGGATGTGCACCGGCGAGGGCGGCACAGGCGCCGACCTCCGCAATCTTTTACGGCAGGCCGCCGCTTTCCGTTCTCCGCCCCCGCACCGGCGAGCGCCGCCCGCGCGCTGGAGAACGCTTGGGCGAGCCGTCACCCTCGGAACCCCCCTTCACCACCGGAGTTTCGACGCCTCTCTGCCCCTCGATCTACTCCGCCGCCTCGCCCCAGTGACCTCGCTCTTCCGCCCTAAGCCAGCCTCCGCCGTGCGTGCGACAGCGACCGCGCCCCGCCCCTCCCGGCAGTGCCGTGACCACCGCGCCTAGCCCGTGCCGCCATAGCTCCGCCCCTCTCCAGCCTCTGCCCTCCGTCGTGCCGCATCCCGACCTCTCACGACCGCCCACTCCTCCGCCGCAGCTCCCTCGCCGAGTCCGCCGATCGCCGTCAACCCTAGCCGCCTAGCCTCCTTCTTTCGATCCTCCACCTCCACCTTCTTCCGACCGCCTTCCGCTTCCTATTCTCTCTCCTTCTCCAACTCTTTCTACTTAGTTCTCTTCCTCTCTCTCTTGTTTTTTTTAAGAAGCTTTCTCCTCAGTGTTCTCACTTATCTCCTCGAATGAGGAGTATAGCAGAACACCTGCAATTTCTTAGGTATAGAATAATAATAATAATAATATTATTATTATTATTATTGTAAGCATTATTATAGTATTTATTATTATTTGTTTATTTAATAATGCTATTGTTATTTATTAAAGTATAATAAACATTTCTAAAAATTATTTTTCTAATAAAATATGGTGTTGACTTAAACTTGTATTTTGACAAGGATTAGGTTTTGAGCCTGAAATAATTTTCTAGAATTTTCAAGTATTTATTTAAATATTCTGATCCATAAAATAGAGTTTCCACTATAACAAATATTTTCTAAAATATTTTTATATTATTTTGTATTGTTATGTCTTTTTTTAGTTTAAAAACTATATTTGACAGAAACTAGTTTTAGCCTAAATTGCTTCTTATATTTTCAAGTAATTATTTGTAATATTTTGGAATAAAGGAAAAACATAGCTTTATTTACAATTGATTTCCAAATATAGTTTTCGAATATTATAAGTAATTTTCTAATATAGTTATTAAATATTTTAACTACGTAGAGTTTTTTAATATATATTTTCTAGAATAAATATAGATATTTATCTATATCAAATCTCTTTGTTTATCTAATCTTATTCATGACCAATCGTTCGCTCCTATCCTTTTCTGAACTTTCGAACTTCCTTATATCGTCCCTAGCAATTGGATCGTTCCGGACCCAATGGCATGGTCCATCCCATCAATTGAGATTATCTTACGTACTTTTGGCATCTACGACTATCTTTATACGATATGATCAGATCGCGCTAGTCAGCTCCAAATCAAACCAAGTCCATGTCATCATCATAAAGCTTTGCGTGGTTGTAACACCGAAGGCGATCTTGTGCCACCTTTATTGTACCACACCAGGCAGCTCACCAGACGTCACAACAGACAAGTATACCTTGCTAATTAACTGTCATATTATTTATTTTCAGCATTTATTTACTTGTTTCGTATTTTTATTTTATTTGTTATAAACTGCGCGTCCAAGCCACACTTGGGTGCAAGCGACTTTATTAGTCGTTTTATTTTTACTATATGTATGTTAACTTAGTTGTAGTGGACTACCCTCATATTGTAGAATATTTTTATATCTCCGCTGGCCATGACACTTACACTACACGGTTTGAGACATGTTGCTAGGGGCACGACTTATTGACTAGCTATCTCTAAAGTCGTGTGACGGTAGATGATCGTAACTGCTATGACTAGGGTTTTAGAGAATCAAGCAGTTACAAAACTGGAAGAGCCATGGACATGACTTGAACAGTGTGGGAAATATTGGGTGAGGACAGTCGCTAGTGCGTATGGAAATCCAAACAGGTAAACCATAGTCTCCGGATGGAACTGTGGCGATTTATTTGCAGATGCCCTCTGACGTTTTAGACGTTACGGACAGATACAGATGACTGGATGCCAGTTACGTATACATAGCCTAAAATCCCACCCATGCGCATGAAAGTTGTCCTCTAAATTGCACATTAGGCGGCTAGAATCTCCTTTGCATATTTATGTCTACTTTATATATTATTTTATTATTATGATAGTTCATATTAGCTTGTTCTTTCTGTATCTTGCTACGTCCGTCTGAGGACCTGGTTTTTCCCCAGGTGTGTGTTAATGTCTTCCGCAGGTATCCTAGCTAAGACCGTGGTCTTCTTCCTTCCTTTGAAGACGATTGTGCTTGGTTCGTCTTGCTATTTTATCGATCGATTTCTTGTACATTTATTTCATTGGGATAGTTGGTAGTGGACTTTGTCTCCGCCCAACGATTGTATCATAAATATTCGAGTTGATATTTATATTATTATTCTTTTCATTGTGGATGAGATTTAGTTTGTCTTGGATTACTGTATTTTACAGCTTATGTATATATACAAGGCCCTATACTTCGTATGTATACAGCTGGCATATCTACGTACTCGGTCCTACGTATTTTGAGACTGGGGCGTTACAGCTTCTTCGACCTCTATCGAGACTGTTGTAACGTCCGTATTTCGGAATACGTATTTTAATTAGGCATATATGTATTTTGGACCTGTATTTTATTTTCTCAGATTATGGCATGTAATTGTATTTTGGCTTAACTTGCGGATTTTGGTTTTCTCGTAAAACGGATTTTGGACCTGACTTGGTTTTATTTTGTGGAGAAGGAATTGGTTTGGTTTGGTTTAGTATGCATTGGAACACCCTAGTTAATCTCCACCCTCAACATAACATACCCTCCCTCATTAAAACCCCACCTAACTTTCTCTCTCCTCATAACTTCCATTAATTTCTTCATCTTCTTCTTCCTTCCTCCACACAACACCAACACCATAGGCATGTGCACCTTGCCACCAAATAAGCACCCTATTTTATTTGTCCATTAGCTAGATTAGGCCATGGTAAACAACATTAGAACTTGGTATTTTATGATTTGGAGCTTCCATTTTTTTAGATCTAAGTTTTTACCATTTTCGGATTTTCTTGGTTTTGATCTATTAAACTTAGATTTTTCCTTGTTTTGAGGCTTCCATGTGGAAGAGAAGTCAATTTTACACAAGTTAGAACTTTGAAAATCCAAATTTTGTTTTGATTTGGCCAAGTTATGAAGATTGGAAATTTTTGGTGTTCTTGAGTTATCTCTCGGCCTGATGGAGAAGATGACCCTCGGCCAGCGCTCTTTAGCGCAAGGCCATGCGCAGTTCATCTGTGCGCAGTTCATCTGTGCACAGTTCAACTGTGCGCAGTTCATCTATGCGCAGTTCATCCGTGCGCAGTTCATATGTGCGCAGTTCATCTGTGCGCAGTTCATATGTGCGTAGTTCATCTGTGTACAGTTCATATGTGCGCAGTTCATCTGTGCGCAGTTCAACTGTGTGTAGTTCATCTGTACGCAGTTCATCTGTGCGCAGTTCATTTCCTGCGCAGTTCAACTCATGCGCAGTTCATTTCCTGCGCAGTTCAACTCATGCGCAGTTCGACCATAGCGCAATCTAACCCCAGCGCAACCCACTTGCCCATGATGGTTTGGTTTTATTCCTTGGACTTGGCTTCTCTTTTGTGGATTGGAGTCTTGAGATCTTGTTCCAACAACACGATTGTCTCGACCCAACACGACCTAGCACGATTTTTGGTGTTTTGCTTTTGACTAGTACGGTTTTCGTGATTTCTGTGAAGTATGATTCTAGTACTTTCTGATCTTCTTGATAGTGACCCGATGGGGTGCGCCCTTAACTTTTAACCTGTAATTCATGATTAATCTTGATACTGGATAACTTGATAGTGGCCCGTGGCGGTGCACTCCTGACTTGTAAATTGTACACCTGTAACTTGTAACTTGACTTGACTTGATGCTGTTGCGATGGCAAACTTGACTCGTATAATCAACTCTGACGCCGTAGGTGTTCATTCTTGCTGCCTTGTGCAATCTACTGGTCTTGTCTCGCATCATGTCTAGGACGTGACTCCCTGGTTACCACGGTCAGGGATTCGTACTGAATATGGATTAGGCTAATTACTAGATCAAACTATAGTTCATGGAGAATTTCCAGTCACAGGCTATCTCGTTATCTGGGCGCTTTAAATGGACTTGTAGCCTGCCGACGAGTAGGGCACACTTCCAGCACACTGTCATGTGTTGCACCCTCTAAGTCACCTAAGGGTATATCGTCTCCTGGGCGATGTACCCAACCATACTCTCAACCCGCGGAAGGATAACTGGATAGTCTGCAGGGCTTGGGACTGGGAATTTCTCAATTGCATCTTGCTAGTAATTAGGCTTGTGATAACCCTAGTTAGTTAAGTAGTAAGCCGTAGTATTGCTTGGCCATTTGTGAATGGATGGTGCCCAGCCTGGTCTAATTCTCGTCTAAGTCCCTGTACCTGGTACCCCTGTACATGATTATTTTACTTATCTTTAACAATAAATGGGTAGAGACATAGTGCTATTCAGGCGAAGGGTACAACCCCAGTCCTTAATTGGTTTAAGGGTTATAACCTGGCTCCCGGAACGGTTCCACGTCCCTAGTCGTTCATTGTCCTATTGTACTCTTTATTACTTGTACTTTTCTTCTATTTTCTTATGTTCTGATATGCTGGCTTTTGTTCTTATTTCGTGGCCTCCTTATGGCACTTGCTCTTTCTGGGGTTTGACCCAGCTGGTTTTGTGTGGCCAGATTTCGAAGCGGCACCCGAGAATCTACCGAACTTCCAGCCCAATGGTGGCGACTAGAAGGAACCCGGGCTACGAGTGGGTTTTCTATTTTCTTTCACCCACTACATTGTAAATTTATTCTTTTGAGGCGGTTAACCGACGAGCACCTGTTAGCTCGATGCATCTTTACTTACTGTCTGCCTACGGGCTGTAACATGATTAATAAATCCTAGGATTGATCATGTATGACTTAACTCTTGCTAGTCCTCGTATTTTGTATGATTAGCTTCATGATCAGCTAAATATGTAATATTTGGGACGCCTTTTATTGTATATTTGGTGGTCTAACATCTTGTAATTATATTACTTGCTTGAGATTGAGACAATAGGCTTGACCTTAAGAGACCGTTGGCTTGTAGTAAACCCTCATATCAAGACAGCCGTGATCGTATAGCGAGGTGGATTCCATTTCAATATACGTAGCTGGCTATGTTCGCCTCCGCTCTCCAGTATTCTGGTTCTGGGGCGTCACATGGTTTAAGTGGTGGTCCATGCAGGTCTTGGCATTCAAGAATGTGAGGGTTTACCAAATAGATGTCTCAATCAGTACTCGTCCTTGATCTCCGTTCATATCCTCTGAATCTTTAGATTTTTGCCCTGATCATGTGCTTGTATCGTTGATCTGTCCTGGTCCTTCCTTATTGTTTTCCTGTGTCGTCTTCTTCAGCGGCATTGTACCTAACCCCGTCGATCAGCAAGGTGGAGCACTTCCCGTGGACCAGCCGCAACTTGGAGATCAAGCCCAGCATTCCGGAGTAGCCTCCAGAGTTGTACCTACCGGAGGAGAACCACCAATCCGGCCCGTCCAGCCCATCGAGCCTGACGATGGCACCTTGGTAGGTCTCATTAGGACCTTGATAGTTCCCAGGATCGTAGAGGAGACGCCTTGCACCAGGTAGTGGCAGATGCTTTGACTAGAGACGGTCATCCAGGGAACAGCGCGGCCAACAGCTTCAAGCGCTTGAACCCTCCATTCTTCGACGGCAGCGAAGATACGATTGCCGCGGACGCTTGGCTTCAGGATACCGAGGTGATTCTGGAAGCAGCTAGGACACCTGAGAATGAGAAGGCGGCGGTGGTACGCCTACAGTTGCTGGACTTGGCTCGCAGTTGGTGGGCGGCACAGGCCGTGGGATTAGCGGCGCCGGTCACTTGGGCGGTATTTAGAGAAAGATTCCAGACGAGGTATTTTGATGCTGTAGCTCGGTACGACCTACAGACGAGATTTACCAATATGAAGCAAGGAGGCAGAACGGTCGACGGTTATGCATCTGAGTTTTCTAGACTCAGTAGGTTTGCCCCCACCTTGGTGGCGACCGAGTTTGATAGGGCCCAGCGGTTCCAGCAGGGACTGCATTTGGAGGTCTTATTGGCAGTCGAGCAGTTCGAGCACCAGACGTTCGATGCAGTATTATGGGCAGCTAGGAGGCACGAGTACACTTCCCAGAGGATCGTGGATAGGACCGGAGGTAGGAAGCGGTCCCACAATCAGATGCACCAATCATCAGCTCCAGTCCCGGCAGCAAGAGGTTTGACCATTGGAACTCCGAGGCTGGCGGCCTCAGTAACATCGGTTCAGCATTCAACCCCGACATACCCGCAGTAGCAGAAGCAGACGCAGACTTTCCGCGATGGGATGTTCTCATTGCGGAAAGCCCCGCTCCCGAATAATCGGACACGAGACGGACACGCCCAGCCTTCGTCGTTAGACACGACGAAGTAAGCTGTACCAAGCTAGGGAAAACTAACCAGATAAACATGAAAGTATAAAATCACAGCATCTAAAAACGTATCCCAGAATGATCACCATAATCCACAAATCAAGATATCATAATGTACCAGAATCAACAGGAATGAAAAGTGCTACGAACTCTAAAGTCAATATCTCAAAGTAAAGCTAAGTAATCTAAATCTGAAGTCTCAAGCTAAGCCTCATCCTGCTCAGCTAAATCCTGGGCTCTGGCCCATAGAGTAGAACAATGTCCTGCAAGCATACCTGCAACATATCCTATTCAGGAGCGGAGCAAAGTACAGTTCTAGGTAATGAACAATAACATCATGATATGGAAAATAAATGCTGAAAGAACAAGAAGAACAAGATATGTAAAGAACATGAAGAACATGAACTACTGCTATAAAGATACAGAAACGATCACGACTATGTAAAGATACAGGAAAGATCACGACTATAGCTAATATCAAGATCAGGATCATAGGAAACTAATGTAAGAACAAAATCTTGAACATGTGTGTTATAAATTTGAAATACTTCTATAATATGTGACCGGCTTAGGTAAGATCATGAAAGAGCATGAAAAGATCTTGAAAGATCATATAAGGTACGGCTTAGGACCCGCGTGCACTGTGCGAGGCCTAAGCTAAAGATCATGAATAAGTATCCGGGTTTGGTCACATATCTAGAGTATTTCCCCACCCCAAGATACAAGTAAGAACATGAAAGAACAAGCCAGATAAGGTCATGAACGTGTCGCAGTGTGTCAGCAATAAAGAACAAGAAAAATGCACTGATCAAAACCATAGAGTGTACTTGCCTGTCTTCGGAAGATACGGGTGAACAATGGAAGCTGAATATCCTCCTGGTTTATATTGGTACAAGTTGGTTAATAATCAGTCAAGCTCTATATTGGTGTCTTACAGTTCTAACATGTCCAACTACAAGCTATGATATTGGTTAAGCCCATTATCCATCATTAAATTGCTACCACTATTTCATAACCATTAGTCAACTAATACTTGAATCATAAAATTTACTAACATTGATTTGAAAATGATCAACTAGACTTACTTAGTCTTAAATTAACTAAGGAAAATATTAGGATTTCTAGACAAAATATATAACTAAAGTTCCTTAGAAAACCACAATATTTTCTGTCCAAAGAACTAAGAATAAAAGAATACTTGCCTGTCATGAACTAAGGCTTCCAATTGTCCAATACTGCAGGTTCAAAATAGCTTCAGGAGCTAGGTTCTCAGTTTTTCCCACACTGAGATTGACTTCTCAGTTTCCCACTGAGAATTATACCTCAGGTTAACAGTAAGGTTCAGGTTGAAAACTAACTTGCTCATCACAGATTTACACTGAGAACCAATTCAGGTTCACTGAAATTGTATTGAACATTCACTGAGATCAAATATATGCACTGAGATTACATTGCAGTCCAACCCAATTTATCTCAGTGTCACTGAGAAAGCAACTCAGTTTAGATTATCTGAGATGAAAATTCTCAGGTTAAACCTGAACTGAGTTTCAGGTTCAAAAGATTTCAACTGCAGGATAGTGAGTTAACTCCCAGAGAACTGAGTTTTACTCTCAGTGAAAACTGAGTATTACTCTCAGTGAAGATCTTGCCAGGTCAGTGAAATTAGCAGTGAAATGGGTCTAAACAAGGCTAAATAAGTCAAACTCTGGAAGTCAAACTAGGTCAGTCTAGTCTAAATAAGTCAAACTAGGTCTAAACAAGGCTAAATTAGTCTAAACAAGGCTAAACTAGCCTATGCTAGTAAGCACACACACTACCTAAGCTATATTAGCCAACTACTCACTTACACTAGCATTCAAGCCACATACACAGGCAATGAGCCATAGGCTAGAACATATATTTACACATTACAATATTAATCTAATTTAGTATAGTTCACATACATATCACATATAGGTGTACCTATATATATACATAGGGTGATAGGCAAATAGCATGTATGTTTGTGTACATGTGTGTGGAGTGATATGAGGCATGGCAATGGTGTGGGTGACATATGGCATGAGGGTATGTGAGAGGGTAACATGGCAGTTGTGTGAGGAGTGAGTGAAGTTAGACATGTGTGTGTGTGATTTGGTGATACATGAAAACAGTGAAAGGGTGTGAGAGAGAGGAAACATGTATGCTAGTGTGTGTGTGTAACATGTAGGAAAAGATAAAAATCAGTGGGTGTGTGGTAGAGGGTGTTGTGTGACAGGAACAAAGTGTCTAACAAAGAGTGTGTGGGCTGTAAACAGGTTTGTGTGTGTTGATTAGGATGTAGGCTGTGTGTGAGTGATAGGTTAAAAGGGTGCATGTGTATCCATAGTTCTCAGTTATCTACATTCCCATTTCAGTCACATACAATACTCAAAATCAGTGAACTTCAGTTTAACATATCAAAATTTACATTATCAATTCAAATCCTATTTTAGTTCTACATATCAATTTCAGTTTTAACCCATAGAACATGTATTACAAAACAAAACTCAAATTCAGTGTACAGTTAAGAACATGTAGGAAAGAAATCCTCAGGTTTTTATTTAGGAAAATCGCAGTTCATATTCAGACTTAGTGACTCTCAAATGAGGGTGAGTGTCAAGTGAATGTGGCATGGTGTGTAACATTGTGTGTTTACAGTGAAGCACAACAGTGAACTGTGAGAAGGAGGGAACCCTATTCAATACACAAGTCAAAACTGGAGTCATTACACATTTAAAACTCAGTTTTCAAATACTACTTTCATTCTCAGGTTTTAGTCTACATTAAAACTCAAATTTTACAAATTAACTTAAACAAGACACATTACCTAATCATGAACCTATTCTCAGATTTTATACCACACTAGAATTTATCCATTTCTCATGATAGGACTCAAAAGAAATTAGTTCACAAGGTCACAAAATCTAGTTTCAGTCCAAACCTTCAAATCTCAGTTTAGGGATATCAACATCAGTAAACATTTGAACTCAAACTAGTTTCACAGTCCCAAACTGAAATTTCAGGTTTGAGCCCAAAACCCCATCAATTCAAATCCAAATTTCAACCACAGCAAGGTAATACATAGGAGATTAGATTAGAGATTATAAACATACATTTAACAGTGTAAAACGAGATTAATTGATGTTCAAGTTTAGTAACAAAACTGGAAAAATTCAGGTATCAATACACCATTTCAGAAATTGGGAGAAAGGAGAAAAGATTAACATAATTAATCTAAAATACCAAATCAAAGGTTGGTAACTTAATTATACAATGCATACATGTTATATGGGGTGTTTGTGTCCATACTAGAGGACACAAATGTGTCCAAACACAAATAAACACAAAACAGTGCACTCACAGACACTGTGTAGACCACAGGCTCGTGCGTGTGTGCACGCGTGTCGTGCACACGACACAGCACGTGGTAGGCCACGTGCTCATGCACCTATGTGCCCCTATACTAGGGCTAGGTCTAGGTCGACCTGCCCAGTGTCCCACTGTCCGCGTGTCCGATTTATGAAGCCGTATCAGTGGCCAAAAGTCACAGTGCACAGAACAGTGTAAGGACAGTGCACGATCAATTTCTCCTAAACCAGTGCACGATATTCGATGGAATTTTGGGGGCATGCTGTCAGAACATGCCCCAACAATTCCACAAAATTTCGTGTCAAAAATCGCCATGTCGTGTCCTGTAGGAAGCCCGAGTGGCAGGTCATCCCTGTAGCAGTGTGCGCGCGTGCGTGTCAGCGTGTGCACGTGTCCAAAACAGCTCGACACGACCCTAAATTAATACGAAACCAATAGGAACATGTAAGCAACACCTAATTACAATTTTCCATTCAAAAATATTGCATGAATAAAATCGAAATGCCCTTTGAGGCATTTCGACAAACACTACAGCCTAGGCTCTGATATGTGTCCAGAACGGACACGAAACCTATGATACCTGACACGAAACCTATACAGACACTTAGGGGACTCCTAGGGTTTCCTAACCATGAAGAGAAATCGAAAATCCATGGAGAAATGAGAAAGTTACCTATACTTGAACTTTCAAGAAAAACCCCTTCTCTAGAGCTCTTCTTCTTGATGTCCAAATCCAACCAATCCACAACAAACTGAAATGAAACTTCAATAACAGCAAGAATAGGTGTATTAATACCTAATGGAAGAGATTTGAATGGAAAAGGAAATGGAATGGAGATCTAGGGATTAATGCAATAGGAAACAAACCTTTCCTCAAACTTGAGCTTTCCTAAGAAAGAGGCAACCCTAAATTTTAGGAGGGATTATATAGGGTATTGTTCCCAATGATGATATGGTGGCTGGCCACTTAGTCTAGGGCTTAGGTTTTAGGAATTTGTCTTGGGCTTTGGGCCTAGTCATTAAACAAATGACTTAAAAATCACAAGTCATGGCTTGTGGTCAAATCTTTCTATTCAAAACTCAATATCCTTAATTGTTTTCCCTAACTAGAGTATGGTTAACTTAACTTAACCTAGGATCTCATATCTAGTCAAGTCCAACTTAACTAGGGTTAGGTCACAAATTCAAAGCTAGTCAAAGTCAACCTAGTCAACCCTCAATCAAACAATTCCAAAATAAATTCTAAAAATTCCCAAAAATTCAAATAAATCATAAAATGACCAAAATATCCTCTAGGCTAAATGTACTAATCAAACATCCTAATCACATGACTAGGCTCTAGGTCAACAGTCTCTAAGGCTACACTAGTCAATGCACCAAAGTCATAAGTCATGATTTAAATAGTTTAAAAATGATTAAAAATTACCAAAAATCATAGTATTAAATAAATATCATAATTAAATAAATTAAAATACAAAATTTTAAAATTACCCTCATTCTGGAAAACTGGGTGTTACAAGTCTACCCACCTTAGAAAAATTTCGTCCTCGAAATTAAAATGGCAGTAGTCCTTCTAGGTCAAACACCCCACAATCAGAGTCTCAAACATACCGTCAGATAATCATATGCATCTGTCCAAAACCATGATACTCAGAATCTCTGTCATGCCAGTGAGCAAGGCTACGATAATCACAGAGTCCTCAACTATGGTACATACCTCTAGAATTGTGGTATTTAAAATTTTTACATTGCCGCGCACTTGGCAGCAAAAACCTTAAATTCCCACACCCGAGAAATACGTCCATAGTCCGACTATATGTCCTCACTATGCCTGCTAGCATGACCCTAGAGGATTCTAAAATCTCATAATCGAGGCGACTTAGCCCATACGACTTATCTCAGAAGAAAATTAAATCATACTGAAATACCAGATCAAACTTATCAACAATGAGGAGACAGACAGGAATGGATGGAACTGAATTCCAAGATAGGTATAATGAGATAAGGTGGAAATAGAATCGAGAAGATCAGAACCTGCAAGCACCCCTCCTACTGCCTGAGCATCCTCGACTGTCATGGCGAAAGCTCGTCCTGGTTGGCCTCCCCTGACCTGCTGATGATGCTGTACGAACACCTGCTGCTGAGTCTGTAATGGTGGTCCCCTCTGCTGCCCTGCCGGAGCTCTAGCTCCTGGTGCTACCTGAGCCAATGGTGTCGGGTTCTTGGGACACTCTCTACACTGATGCTCCACTGATCCGCAAAGCAAACACATACCCAGCCTCTTCCTGCAGTCATCCCACCCATGGCCTTGCTTCTTGCAGAAGTTGTATACCGTATTCTGCTGCTGCCTGGCTGCCTACTGATACTGTACCTGTCTCTGTCCCTGATACTGAACAGGCCTCTGCTGCTGCTGCTGGAAATGGGACATCGGCTGCTGATACTGCTGCTGAAACTCATGCTGAACGTGCGGCCTCTTGGCCGATCCTCCGCTGCTGCTGCCCCCAACTGGGTCTCGCCCCCTCTTGAGCCTAAGCTCAAGATCATCCTCCGCCAATAAGGCTTCCGTCAAAATCTTCTTAAAAGTAGCATCTCTGTTCCCCTTGGTCAGGGACTTGACCTCCTTGACCAGACCCTTCCGGAACCTCTGGGCCTTTGCCGTCTCGCTCAATCCCTCAACAAACCTGCCAAGACGGCCAAACTCTCCCGCATACTCCTCTACTGAGAGGCTCCCCTGGACCAAGCTCTCAAACTGCGTCTCCAAGGCTCTGACTGTTGAATCTGGGAAGAACTTCTTCTTGAAGAAGCCCCTGAACTGCTCCCAAGTCTGCCCTGGTACCCCCACCCTGGGGTCCGACTGATACCAGGTGCGAGCAAGATCTCGCATCCGGCTAGCTGCTGCCTCGATCTGAAGGTCTGCTGGAATCCTGGCCAAGCGGAAGATCTCCTCCATATGCTCGATCCACTCGTCGGCATACAGGATCCCCTCTGTCCCCAAAAAGTTTCTGGGGCTCATCTTCTGAAAATGCTCGATCCCCGGTGTCTTCGGCTGCTGAACCACTGGTCGAGCTGCGGCTGTCGTGACGGCCAACTCCATGCCTCTGTCCTGTCGAGCCTGCTGTCGGTCCATGAACTGCTGGAAATACGCAAATATCTGAGCTGCGTCCACATGTCCTGGAGGCGGTGGCGGCTGGAAAGGATCCTCTGGAATGACTGGGTCCTGCCTCCGAACTGGTGAAGGCATACCCTCAGCTACTGCTGTTACTGAAGTCCCAATATGAGCAGAGGTGGCAGGAGATATAGCCTCCTGACCCTGCTGAACTGGCTGAGAGGTAGCAGTCCCCTCTACAGTATCTCCATGAATGGCATGCTATAATCGCGTCTCCACCATCCTGAAGACAGATTAAACAAATAATTGCTGAGAATGAGTCGAAATAGCAAAGGAGGACAGTTATATTCAAGGAGAACAATATCAGCAAGAACTGAAATGGTATAAATTTGATAAGTTTTTTCCTAGTATAATTGAGTACCTTTAAAAATATCCTAATCCTACTGCAGGCTGTAGTGATACTCTAGTTCGAATACCACTACATAAACTCGACCTACATGGGCCACCACTAAAAACGTGTCACGACCCGCACCCATTGTGAGGGCACGAGAATGTAACTACGCCCAGCCTACGCCGCAGTGTCGGCGGTAGAACGCTGTCCTAGGTCAATCATCTAACACTATAAAGGTACCTATACAATTTATATACTCCGAGTGGAGGTGACATAGCAATATACAGTCTCAATCACATCTAAGGCAGAATGATGAAAAAAAAGATAGATAGATACTGGAATAAAAAGATCCACAGGATACAATCAGAGAGAAAGAGTCTAAGTGTCTACTGCCATACAAACTGAACATCCAACTCAATACAAGTCTCTAATACAAAAAAGAAGAATATATACAATCAGATCTCAGAAAACAGAAAATAGAAAACCTAGACTAGGGAGCCTCAGTCTCTAAACTAGTGGATCAGGCTGGAAATCTGGGTCACACATGGCATCCACAGCTGCCCCATAGTAGGTGTCTATGCAGGCCTCCTCCTCATCCTCTGTAATATTTTCAACAGGTCCAGTCAGGACGGGAGCGAGCACAAAACATCTCACGCAGTTCATATCGAGTTAGGAAATATAAAGCATGCAATAGAGTAAAGTACATGAAACGCTGAAAGAAGAAGATATAGAAAAACAGTAGAGATTTGATAACAGAAAATATCTAATATGATAAGTAAGAACTATAAGGAACATGTGATTTTAGAGTACAATCTGGTTATGTAAACGGGCTAGAAAAATGCAATGGTAAATCCATTGTACGTGGGTGTACAATAGACATATACAATAGTTATACAATATTGTACAATAGGATTTGAGTACATAACCAATTCTACTCCCCCTCCCCAAATCAATACACAAAGATCTACTCCAGTTACGTTATCTTATACAATAGTGTACAATGTTATACAATAGATGTACAATGTTATACAATAGTGTACAATGGTCTATCCCTGGGGCTCATGTGATAATGAGAGTACAATATGCACAATGAGTATACAAGGATATGGGTATTTAATAAATATAATATGGAAGTGAAAC
Organism: Iris pallida; assembly: GCA_029216955.1. NCBI lineage: Eukaryota > Viridiplantae > Streptophyta > Magnoliopsida > Asparagales > Iridaceae > Iris > Iris pallida. The sequence goes on from JANAVB010044218.1 coordinate 26,697,114, forward strand.
GTACATCACAATATGTATCTAGTGAATACAAGGGGATAACATCCCAAAAGGAGATCCATATAGTACTAATCCGTGATAACAATCGTGTCAGCATCAAGTACAGTAATCTAGAGCAATAATGTAAATCCAGACAAGTATGAAATGGTCAGAGAATGTACTCGCCTGATAGCCTGAGTGTCTGAAGAGAATATACTGTCCGAGGAGTGGTGTCTGTCTCCTATAGAATAGTATAAGTCACAACAAGTCTAAAATGATAAAATAAAGTTCTACTATGCATTCTACATGAAACTAGGTCAATCTAGGCCAAAGTCAACTCTTGGTCAACTCTGGAAGTCAAACTAGGTCAGTCTAGTCTAAATAAGTCAAACTAGGTCTAAACAAGGCTAAATTAGTCTAAACAAGGCTAAACTAGCCTATGCTAGTAAGCACACACACTACCTAAGCTATATTAGCCAACTACTCACTTACACTAGCATTCAAGCCACATACACAGGCAATGAGCCATAGGCTAGAACATATATTTATACATTACAATATTAATCTAATTTAGTATAGTTCACATACATATCACATATAGGTGTACCTATATATATACATAGGGTAATAGGCAAATATCATGTGTGTTTGTGTACATGTGTGTGGAGTGATATGAAGCATGGCAATGGTGTGGGTGACACATGGCATGAGGGTATGTGAGAGGATAACATGGCAGTTGTGTGAGGAGTGAGTGAAGTTAGACATGTGTGTGTGTGATTTGGTGATACATGAAAACAGTGAAAGGGTATGAGAGAGAGGAAACATGTATGCTAGTGTGTGTGTGTAACATGTAGGAAAAGGTAAAAATCAGTGGGTGTGTGGTAGAGGGTGTTGTGTGACAGGAATAAAGTGTCTAACAAAGAGTGTGTGGGCTGTAAACAGGTTTGTGTGTGTTGATTAGGATGTAGGCTGTGTGTGAGTGATAGGTTAAAAGGGTGCATGTGTATCCATAGTTCTCAGTTATCTACATTCCCATTTCAGTCACATACAATACTCAAAATCAGTGAACTTCAGTTTAACATATCAAAATTTACATTATCAATTCAAATCCTATTTTAGTTCTACATATCAATTTCAGTTTTAACCCATAGAACATGTATTACAAAACAAAACTCAAATTCAGTGTACAGTTAAGAACATGTAGGAAAGAAATCCTCAGGTTTTTATTTAGGAAAATCACAGTTCATATTCAGACTTAGTGACTCTCAAATGAGGGTGAGTGTCAAGTGAATGTGGCATGGTGTGTAACATTGTGTGTTTACAGTGAAGCACAACAGTGAACTGTGAGAAGGAGGGAACCCTATTCAATACACAAGTCAAAACTGGAGTCATTACACATTTAAAACTCAGTTTTCAAATACTACTTTCATTTTCAGGTTTTAGTCTACATTAAAACTCAAATTTTACAAATTAACTTAAACAAGACACATTACCTAATCATGAACCTATTCTCAGATTTTATACCACACTAGAATTTATCCATTTCTCATGATAGGACTCAAAAGAAATTAGTTCACAAGGTCACAAAATCCAGTTTCAGTCCAAACCTTCAAATCTCAGTTTAGGGATATCAACATCAGTAAACATTTGAACTCAAACTAGTTTCACAGTCCCAAACTGAAATTTTAGGTTTGAGCCCAAAACCCCATCAATTCAAATCCAAATTTCAACCACAGCAAGGTAATACATAGGAGATTAGATTAGAGATTATATACATACATTTAACAGTGTAAAACGAGATTAATTGATATTCAAGTTTAGTAACAAAACTGGAAAAATTCAGGTATCAATACATCATTTCAGAAATTGGGAGAAAGGAGAAATGATTAACAAAATTAATCTAAAATACCAAATCAAAGGTTGGTAACTTAATTATACAATGCATACATGTTATATGGGGTGTTTGTGTCCATACTAGAGGACACAAATGTGTCCAAACACGAATAAACACAAAACAGTGCACTCACAGACACTGTGTAGACCACAGGCTCGTGCGTGTGTGCACGCGTGTCGTGCACACGACACAGCACGTGGTAGGCCACGTGCTCGTGCACCTGTGTACCCTATACTAGGGCTAGGTCTAGGTCAACCTGCCCAGTGTCCCAGTGTCTGCGTGTCCGATTTATGAAGCCGTGTCAGTGGCTAAAAGTCACAGTGTACAGAACAGTGTAAGGACAGTGCACGATCAATTTCTCCTAAACCAGTGCACGATATTCGATGGAATTTTGGGGGCATGCTGTCAGAACATGTCCCAACAATCCCACAAAATTTTGTGTCACGACCCGCACCCACCGTGAGGGTACGAGTACGTAACAACACCCAGCCTACGCCACAGTGTCGGCGGTAGAACGCTGTTCTAGGTCATGAACTATAACTAGCATAATATGAATACTCTCCATAAGGAGGCCAACACGGAGGTACAACTCAATCACAATCTAAGGTAGAATAATAAAGATAGATAAACATGAAATCCAAAAGAGATACATGAGATAGAAGTCTAAGTGTCTAAGATACATAATCCCAGAAATACATCTCAAAACTCAAATACAGTAATCCACAAGTAAATACAACTCCAGACAAAATGAAATAACTATCTAAACAACCTCTATTGTGTCTCCTCTAGGCTAGCATGCAATTCCAGGCTATCTGTAAAATTTATCAACAGGTCCAGTCAGGACAGGAGCGAGCACAATACATCTCACGCAGATCATAACAGGTTAGAAAATATAAACATGCAAGAGAGTACGATACATGAAACTGAAAGAAAGTACATGATGTAAACAAAAAGAGAACTGTAATAGAAATATCTACTATAAGTAGAGAGCTACCAGTGACTAGTGATTTAGAGTACAAAGTCGACATGTGAACGGCTGGATTTGCACATGACTATACTAAAGAGGCGCACATAGCTATACTACTTTGGAATTGTTCATATGGCTATTTATACTCCTCCATACCCCAATCAATACACAAGGATCCAAACAAGTTATGTTACGTACATGGTTTTCACATGAAGCCCATAAATGGGTGCACATGAAGTATACATGAGAGATCATACATGAGTGCACATGAAGTTCACATGGGGGGCCCAAAAATGGGTGCACATGAAATTCATACGAAGGCTCATAAATGAGTGCACATACAATATAGGTTATACATAAGATACATGGGAAACATGACCGATTCATGAGAGCACATGAGAGTACATGAGCATGCATGAACGAGCATGAAGCACATGAGAAACATGAATAACATGAGAGCGAGGAATACATGATGTACACGAAACACATGACATAATGTATCCGATGCTCCCGAGGGGGATAACATCTCAATGTAGGGATCCATATAGTACCAATCCGTAATAATATCGTGACAGCATCAAATAAGGTAAACTAGAGCAGGAATATAATTCTAAACAAGTTATGAAATGATCAGAGAATGTACTCGCCTGCTATCTGAATGTCCAAGGTAAAGATACTGTCCGAGGAGAGGTGTCTGGCTCCTAATTAGAACAGCACAAGTCTCAACATGTCCAGAAGGGTAATATAAAGCACTACAATGCATTTTACATAAATCTAGGTCAAACTAGGCCAAAGTCAACCCTTGGTCAACTCTGGTCAACTGCACTAGTCAAACTAGGTCAAACTAGGTTATGTCCTAACCCAGCAAGTCTCACTAGGCCTAACCAAGACTATCCTAGCAAGCACACATCAATACAAGGCTATACAAGCCAACATACACCCAACTCTATGTAGCATGCAATTATTCAATACTCAAATAGGCAATAATTCACATTGGATATACACTAGGTAATCTATTACTTTAAACTATATATGTCTACACATATATACACATACATATATTGGTATTCAACATTAGGTCTATAATCATGATATTTCAAATGGTTATATAAACTTATATATTACAACACAATATGCTAACATATATATAATATACATACATAGCTAAGTTAACTGTATTCATAAATACTTATTTAAGAGGCTATGTGTGTGTATGTGAACATGGCAAAGGGACAAGTGAGGGTTAAATGGGCATACATAGTGTATACATATCAAAGAGTGTCAAAGTATAAGTGAACAAAGTGTCAAGTGTGATAGTGTCTACATAGTGTAAGGGGTACATGAGGTAATATAGGATTTGTGTTAACATAGAATATTACATCTCATTAACTTGTATATTGCATACATTACATCTATTATTACATTACATTCATGCTTGCATTCATTCATCATTCATTTATTCTCTTGCACTACTATATGCACCATACATTATATACTATGGAACCTACATATTCATTACAAGCCATACTTATATATGCTTACATTAGATAGGATACTTACACCTCATACATCATTTTTTATTTAAACATTTACTTATGCTTGCATTCTCTATTTAATTACATAATATATATACATTAACATGGGTTAAAATCAAATAGAATATTATATTACACACAAGGGTGCACAAAATGCATATGTCGAATAGTAACTCCTACTAATAATCAATACTGTACCATCTCAGCATGAATTAAAATCTAGGATTAAAGTATGTTATAGATCTATGTGTTAGCTTTCCGAAACTTCAAACGGATCGCGTTTTCGTTTCCGAAAACTCCCGGAATCGCGAAAACACCGAGAACGCGTTTGTCTTTCATACAGCTGACACTCAAATAATTCTCCAGAAAGTTACAGAAAGAATTAGGCCTATTAATATATGTTTTTGGAAAACTAACTTCAATACGCTTCTTTTAAAAAAAACAGAAGATTAAACCGAGCTTTGAGCTAGAAGTTATGACATTTCTAAGTTAGGGCTGAAATTAAAAACGTGGATAAAAATCATGACGGGTTTGGGTAGTTTGAGACAAAAGAACACAAGTATATAACATAATATATCAAGAACTCACTCTCTACACTAATATATATATATGAGACACTATAGAACACATCTCCAATACAAAAATATGAGATTAAACATGTAATAATTCATTCATACATAACAACAACACATAGTGTATCCAAATTTGGGGTTTTCCCACATGGACACAACCACAACACAAAGGACACTCCTATGACCTCCAAATGGACACGAAATGGACACAAATGGAGATACAACCATGGGGGTCATTCCTATGGGTTCAAAATAGACCTATATGCATGAGGAAATGAAAAGGAGAAGGGATTTATACCTCCCGGTAGATCGAATCGAAGAAAAGCCTTTCCGGAGCGACACCGACACGTAGAGATTCCAAAAGGACACGAATGAGCTCCGAATCCTCCCAAACTTGGGTAGCTTCCTCCTTGGCTAGAATGGAGAAGGAAAGAAGAAGATTTGGTGACAAAATGAAAGGATTTGGTGGAGAAATTGCTAGGGATTGCTCTCTAGAAATTTGGGGAAGAACAAGAGAGAGAGTGTGGATGAGAATAATGAAATGAACTTGAGCCTATCCTCTCCCAAAGTGGCTGGCCATATGGGGCTATTTGTCCTATTATGGTAAGGTCCCCACTAACCTATTCTATGAGTATTAGGAAAGGGCTAATTGGTTGGGGCTAAATTAGTCATTCTAAAGTCTCTAATCACACTAACCTTATCCATAATAATTAGTCTAACCTCTAACTAAAATATTTCTATCATGTGGACTAAAATTAATATCATGTGGGCCATGCCTAACTAGTGTGTGGGACCCACTAGAGTCAAACTACCTCCGGGTCCCCGTTTCAAGTCGGATTGTGTTAAAATTCGAACCCGACTCAAATAACCCCAAAATAATATCATAAATAATAAAATAAATTTCAACCCCAAAATAATATTATAAATAATAAAATAAATTTTAAAAATATTCAAAAATGTAAAATGACAAAAATACTCTTGTTTCTGAAAACTGGAGGTGACAAATCTATCCACCTTAAAAAATTTCGTCCTCGAAATTAAAATAAAGCAATCACAGGAAACACATGAAGAAAACAATCTCATTCAAATACTTTTCAAAAAAAAATCAGCAATAAAAAAATCTCTTTGAGGCACATCAAACATTTGTAAATAAAAACTGATACGTGTCCGATACGGACACAAAACTATCACAAAATCACACCTATCAAAGGTCAAAATAAACAATCACCAACGCAATAAATATCAAAATAATTCAAAGAGGTCAAATGCAAAATATCCTTAGGCCAGAAATGATATTAAAATATCCTAATCACATGGTTAGGCTCTAGGTCAAACAGTCTCTAGGGTTTCACTAGCAAAACATCAAAATCACAAGTCATGATTTTAAATAGTTTTAAAATGATTTAAAAATTACCAAAAATCATATCATGATTTAAATGTCAAATCAATAAATGATTAAAATTACAAAATTTCAAAATTACCCTCATTTTAGAGAACTGGGTGTTACAAGTCTACCCACCTTAGAAAAATTTCGTCCTCGAAATTAAAATGTTCATACTCCTTCTAGGTCAAACCCCCCCACAATCAAAGTCTCAGAACTTAAACAATCATACGATTTAAAAGGATGACATACAGGGTCATGTCATACGGTGGTAGTGAAAGTCTCATCTAGGTATACTAGTCATGCTAAACCAAAACAGTCATAGGATATCAAAACACACAAGCAATCTAGGGTGCTAAACTAGAAAAGATACAGAAATAACAATCATCAAGATTGTAAGGTAGTCTACCATCCTATATGAAAACTGGTACTTATCAAAATAAAATAAAGTTAACTACCATTTATCTAATAAGGGGTACTATTCAAGAAAATTGAAATCAAAAGTTAAAGAATGAAAGCCAATTGCGTGAAAATCCAATCACAATATATTTATATATATAGCGTTAGAGAGGGAAACGCTAACATTATGTACAAATTATGTGTTAGTGTGTGTATAGGTGTATGTGGACATGTTCATATGGTTAGATAATAGGCGTGTGTGTATGTGAAATATACATGAAAGTGCATAGGAGGATTTGGGTTTCAAACAATAACTATCAAGTTACACTAATCATGGCATATTGGTTAAACAATCTACAATATACAACTCATTTGCTCATAACATGCATGGCTAACCATGTATATATGTATATATAAAGAGTTAGATATTTAGTTATGTATGTATATACATTATAACATGTATGCCTAAGCTCTATATATATCTATATAGATATATAATCATGACATAGAGAGGAAGAGTTAGGTTACATGACAGGGTATACTAAGTTAGGGGGTGTTTGTGTCCTTGTACGGGGTTATAGCTTAGTATTGAAAGGTTAAACCCAGTTTTAGTTCAGCATTTACATACAAAATCTGAAAATAAGCTAACATTTAAACCAGTGCAATATTAACATAATGCAATTTCAAAATTTAGGAGTTTGAAACATCACAACTAATCTCAATGCTCCCAATACATCCTAACATGATAGAAATAAAACCCTAATATACTATCAATACATTTATCTACGCATACAGTTCAATATTACATGTTAAATCTGAAATTGAACTAAACATGGAAATCAATGTAAAAATGTTAACATGTATTCAGTTTTCAGGATTTTGGAGAATTTGCACATCAAAACCAACTCAATATTTATCACAACCTAACATGTAAGAATATGGAACCTAAATTTATATCCCTACAACAACAATGTACACAGCTCTAAATATTACATTTAAAACAATAAATTTGAACTAACATTTAAAATTCTGTATTAAGGGTTAATATGCACACAGTCTCAGATTTGACAAATTTAAACACAAAACTCAACCAAAATTTTTTTTTGAATTGAAACCCTACGTATAACATACATGTGCAGTGATATAAATAAAACTATTATCATGAAATTTTATATTTAAATTACGAGTTAAGCTAGGAAAAGCAGAGAATCGGAAATATTGGGGTTTTGAAAATTTAAACATTAACGACATATTAATATGTATTCAGATAGGTGGAAATCAAGTGTAGCATACATAAGTGTCAGGAAAGTGTCCACTATATATATTCTCATGTCCCAATATAAAAATCAAATTCTATATCAAGAGCAACATTTAGATTCCTACCAAGATTGCAAAGTAAGTGATTGGTGTAATCAAGACAGTTTTATTATTATTATTATTTAATACAAGAATAGTAGCAAGAAAGAAATAACGATAAAATCTATTTTTGTTTATCTGTTTAAAAGAAAAACCCATTTTGAAACCCAGAGCTAAATTTTTAAATCCAAGATAAAGTCTAGCAAAATCATCGATTCATTGTATTAAGAAGAATTTTATAGTACGAAGTTACACAAAGTTTATAAAAACAGCTAAAGCTACTCCTAAGTTAAATAAATGAGAAACAAAACAAAACAAACAAATAACAATTCTCTCTTTCTTTCTTTTTTTTTGAAGGACTGAAACAAAAGTAGAGAAAACATGTTCAAAAATATTTAAGGTACAATCTGATAATCATATACGTATTCTTGAAATTATGTTGTCAGAATTCTGCCACGCCAATAAGCATAGCTGCAATAAATGATAGAGTCCATAATAAGGCATACACCCTATAACCATGTTATCTAGAATTCTTACCATGCCACCCGGTATGGCTGCAAGAAAATCTAGATTTCATAACTAAGATAAGTATAGCTATATCAGGCTCTACGTCCTTGTCATGCTAGCAAATATGACTGCAATAAATTCTAAATTCCATAATAAAGTAGACTTTTACCTTTCTCACTGTCCTTATCAAGTATGTTATCAGGTTATACCTTAATTCCAAAAAATGTACATATACATATAAATACAAACTCAAATTCAACAACTAACATCAAGATTCAAAATTTAACAATAATCCATCAAAAATCATAAAAATACAGACTCAAATTCAACCAATATCATCAAGATTCAAAATTCAACAATAATCCATCAAAAATCATAAAAATACAGATTCAAATTCAACCACTAACATCAAGATTCAAAATTCAACAATAATCCATCAAAATCAAGTTCAATAACAGGAAGTAAAGGTAAATCAAATCAGGGAAAAACAGATTTCAAATCGAAGTTAAAATAAGATTCTCGAGGGTCGTCCCAGAAATCTTTCAAAAAATCCTAACTGTGATTGAGTACCTTCAAAAAAAATATCCTAATTCTACTATAGGCTGTAGTGGTACTCTAGTTCGAATACCACTACACAAACTCGACCTGCATGGGCCACCACTAAAAACGTGTCACGACCCGCACCCACCGTGAGGGTACGAGTACGTAACAACGCCCAGCCTATGCCGCAGTGTCGACGGTAGAACGCTGTTCTAGGTCATGAACTATAACTAGCATAATATGAATACTCTCCATAAGGAGGCCAATACAGAGGTACAACTCAATCACAATCTAAGGTAGAATAATAAAGATAGATAAACATGAAATCCAAAAGAGATACATGAGATAGAAGTCTAAGTGTCTAAGATACATAATCCCAGAAATACATCTCAAAACTCAAATACAGTAATCCACAAGTAAATACAACTCCAGACAAAATGAAATAACTATCTAAACAACCTCTATTGTGTCTCCTCTAGGCTAGCAGGCAATTCCAGACTATCTGTAAAATTTATCAACAGGTCCAGTCAGGACAGGAGCGAGCACAATACATCTCACGCAGATCATAACAGGTTAGAAAATATAAACATGCAAGAGAGTACGATACATGAAACTGAAAGAAAGTACATGATGTAAACAGAGAGAGAACTGTAATAGAAATATCTACTATTAGTAGAGAGCTACCAGTGACTAGTGATTTAGAGTACAAAGTCGACATATGAACGGCTGGATTTGCACATGACTATACTAAAGAGGCGCACATGGCTATACTACTTTGGAATTGTTCACATGGCTATTTATACTCCCCCATACCCCAATCAATACACAAGGATCCAAACAAGTTATGTTACGTACATGGTTTTCACATGAAGCCCATAAATGGGTGCACATGAAGTATACATGAGAGATCATACATGAGTGCACATGAAGTTCACATGGGGGGCCCAAAAATGGGTGCACATGAAATTCATACGAAGGCTCATAAATGAGTGCACATGCAATATAGGTTATACATGAGATACATGGGAAACATGACCGATTCATGAGAGCACATGAGAGTACATGAGCATGCATGAACGAGCATGAAGCACATGAGAAACATGAATAACATGAGAGCGAGGAATACATGACGTACACGAAACACATGATATAATGTATCCGATGCTCCCGAGGGGGATAACATCTCAACGTAGGGATCCATATAGTACCAATCCGTGATAATATCGTGACAGCATCAAATAAGGTAAACTAGAGCAGGAATATAATTCTAAACAAATTATGAAATGATCAGAGAATGTACTCGCCTGCTATCTGAATGTCCAAGGTAAAGATACTGTCCAAGGAGAGGTGTCTGGCTCCTAATTAGAACAGCACAAGTCACAACATGTCCAGAAGGGTAATATAAAGCACTACAATACATTTTACATGAATCTAGGTCAAACTAGGCCAATGTCAACCCTTGGTCAACTCTGGTCAACTGTACTAGTCAAACTAGGTCAAACTAGGTCATGTCCTAATCCAGCAAGTCTTACTAGGCCTAACCAAGACTATCCTAGCAAGCACACATCAATACAAGGCTATACAAGCCAACATACACTCAACTCTATATAGCATGCAATTATTCAATACTCAAATAGGCAATAATTCACATTGGATATACACTAGGTAATCTATTACTTTAAACTATATATGTCTACACATATATACACATGCATATATTGGTATTCAACATTAGGTCTATAATCATGACATTTCAAATGGTTATATAAATTTATATATTACAACACAATATGCTAACATATATATAATATACATACATAGCTAAGTTAACTGTATTCATAAATACTTATTTAAGAGGCTATGTGTGTGTATGTGAACATGGCAAAAGGGCAAGTGAGGGTTAAATGGGCATACATAGTGTATACATATCAAAGAGTGTCAAAGTATAAGTGAACAAAGTGTCAAGTGTGATAGTGTCTACATAGTGTAAGGGGTACATGAGGTAATATAGGATTTGTGTTAACATAGAATATTACATCTCATTAACTTGTATATTGCATACATTACATCTATTATTACATTACATTCATGCTTGCATTCATTCATCATTCATTTATTCTCTTGCACTACTATATGTACCATACATTATATACTATGGAACCTACATATTCATTACAAGCCATACTTATACATGCTTACATTAGATAGGATACTTACACCTCATACATCATTTATTTAAACATTTACTCATGCTTGCATTCTCTATTTAATTACATAATATATATACATTAACATGGGTTAAAATCAAATAGAACATTATATTACACACAAGGGTGCACAAAATGCATATGTCGAATAGTAACTCCTACTAAGAATCAATACTGTACCATCTCAGCATGAATTAAAATCTAGGATTAAAGTATGTTATAGATCTATGTGTTAGCTTTCCGAAACTTCAAACGGATCGCATTTTCGTTTCCGAAAACTCCCGGAATCGCGAAAACACCGAGAACGCGTTTGTCTTTCATACAGCTGACACTCAAATAATTCTCCAGAAAGTTACAGAAAGAATTAGGCCTATTAATATATGTTTTTGGAAAGCTAACTTCAATACGCTTCTTTAAAAAAAACAGAAGATTAAACCGAGCTTTGAGCTAGAAGTTATGACATTTCTAAGTTATGGCTAAAATTAAAAACGTGGATAAAAATCATGACGGATTTGGGTAGTTTGAGACAAAAGAACACAAGTATATAACATAATATATCAAGAACTCACTCTCTACACTAATATATATATATATATATGAGACACTATAGAACACATCTCCAATACAAAAATATGAGATTAAACATGTAATAATTTATTCATACATAACAACAACACATAGTGTATCCAAATTTGGGGTTTTCCCACATGGACACAACCACAACACAAAGGACACTCCTATGACCTCCAAATAGACATGAAATGGACACAAATGGAGATACAACCATGGTGGTCATTCCTATGGGTTCAAAATAGACCTATATGCATGAGGAAATGAAAAGGAGAAGGGATTTATACCTCCCGGTAGATCGAATCGAAGAAAAGCCTTCCCGGAGCGACACCGACACGTAGAGATTCCAAAAGGACACGAACGAGCTCCGAATCCTCCCAAACTTGGGTAGCTTCCTCCTTGGCTAGAATGGAGAAGGAAAGAAGAAGATTTGGTGACAAAATGAAAGGATTTGGTGGAGAAATTGCTAGGGATTGCTCTCTAGAAATTTGGGGAAGAACAAGAGAGAGAGTGTGGATGAGAATAATGAAATGAACTTGAGCCTATCCTCTCCCAAAGTGGCAGGCCATATGGGGCTATTTGTCCTATTATGGTAAGGTCCCCACTAACCTATTATGAGTATTAGGAAAGGGCTAATTGGTTGGGGCTAAATTAGCCATTCTAAAGTCTCTAATCACACTAACCTTATCCATAATAATTAGTCTAACCTCTAACTAAAATATTTCTATCACGTGGACTAAAATTAATATCATGTGGGCCATGCCTAACTAGTGTGTGGGACCCACTAGAGTCAAACTACCTCCGGGTCCCCGTTTCAAGTCGGATTGAGTTGAAATTCGAACCCGACTCAAATAACCCCAAAATAATATCATAAATAATAAAATAAATTTCAACCCCAAAATAATATTATAAATAATAAAATAAATTTTAAAAATATTCAAAAATGTAAAATGACAAAAATACCCCTGTTTCTGAAAACTGGAGGTGACATTTTGTGTCAAAAATCGTCGTGTCGTGTCCTGTAGGAAGCCCGAGTGGCAGGACATCCCTGTAGCAGTGCGTGCGCGTGCGTGTCAGCTTGTGCACGTGTCCAAAACAGCTCGACACGACCCTAAATTAATACGAAACCAACAGGAACATGTAAGCAACACCTAATTACAATTTTCCATTCAAAAATATTGCATGAATAAAATCGAAATGCCCTTTGAGGCATTTCGACAAACACTACAGCCTAGGCTCTGATATGTGTCCAGAACGGACACGAAACCTATGATACCTGACACGAAACCTATACAGACACTTAGGGGACTCCTAGGGTTTCCTAACCATGAAGAGAAATCGAAAATCCATGGAGAAATGAGAAAGTTACCTATACTTGAACTTTCAAGAAAAACCCCTTCTCTAGAGCTCTTCTCCTTGATGTCCAAATCCAACCAATCCATAACAAACTGAAATGAAACTTCAATAACAGCAAAAATAGGTGTATTAATACCTAATGGAAGAGATTTGAATGGAAAAGGAAATGGAATGGAGATCTAGGGATTAATGCAATAGGAAACAAACCTTTCCTCAAACTTGAGCTTTCCTAAGAAAGAGGCAACCCTAAATTTTAGGAGGGATTATATAGGGTATTATTCCCAATGATGATATGGTGGCTGGCCACTTAGTCTAGGGCTTAGGTTTTAGGAATTTGTCTTGGGCTTTGGGCCTAGTCATTAAACAAATGACTTAAAAATCCCAAGTCATGGCTTGTGGTCAAATCTTTCTATTCAAAACTCAATATTCTTAATTGTTTTCCCTAACTAGAGTATGGTTAACTTAACTCAACCTAGGATCTCATATCTAGTCAAGTCCAACTTAACTAGGGTTAGGTCACAAAGTCAAAGCTAGTCAAAGTCAACCTAGTCAACCCTCAATCAAACAATTCCAAAATAAATTCTAAAAATTCCCAAAAATTCAAATAAATCCTAAAATGACCAAAATATCCTCTAGGCTAAATGTACTAATCAAACATCCTAATCACATGACTAGGCTCTAGGTCAACAATCTCTAAGGCTACACTAGTCAATGCACCAAAGTCATAAGTCATGATTTAAATAGTTTAAAAATGATTAAAAATTACCAAAAATCATAGTATTAAATAAATATCATAATTAAATAAATTAAAATACAAAATTTCAAAATTACCCTCATTCTGGAAAACTGGGGGTTACATATAGCAGTAAAAATGATTACCTGAGATTTGAATCACCTAGCTGATCGACCCAAGAATTGACACAAGCTCCCAATAGTTCTAACTGTTGTCAAGAAAATTCAAAGTCCAAATAGAACAATCTCATTTCTCAAAATGTAGTAAAAGAGCTTTCGATTAGATCTAGATTTCAAAATCTACTTACCAATCAATAATTGTTAGATAGAACTCTATAAGTCGAAGCCAGCAAATAATTTCGACAATTCTACAAACTTTCTGAGAAAACTGAATCAATTTCTTAAGAATTCGATTTAATCTCAGATCAAAAACAAGAATAAAGATTAAACTAGAAGAACATGGTATGAAGGAGGGTTGGATGAACTTGACTCACATTTCTTCACCACTGGCTAGTGCACAGGAAATGCTTAAACGAAATTTATCAAGGACCCAGACATTCCATTAGATCAAACTGTGATGAGACAATCTAGATTAGAAAAATATAAGATCAAAATTGATCCATAGATCTCCCAAGGTTGAATCCTCTATTTACCTAAACTGAGGGTTGATGATAGCAAAACAGATCGGATCACTCTGACCTAAATTCTCAGATCTGATCATTTAGAAGAGAAGATTTGGATCAATCAATTGATTCAATTGGAAATCAATCATCAATTTAGAATTTAGGAAATCAAAACAAATCCAGGAATTTATAGCAAAACAAACCTTAAATCGATGGTTCTGATTGATGAATCAACCAGGAGGAAATTCTTCCAGCTATCCCTATCAATTGGTGGTTGCTTGAACCGTTCGCTGAGCTAGGAGAAGACTCGCCATGGCGCTTGCAGCTCCGCCAGGAAGAAGGAAGAACAGAAAATTCGATTCCTCTCAGAAATAGGTTTTTGTGATGGATTAAACTATGGGGAAAACCTGATTAAATAGGGATGGAGTGGATCAAAGCTTGGAAAGGAAGAGAAGAATTGGCGAAAAGAAATTTGAGGTCGTGGGTTGCACATGGTTGTAACAACCCTCTCTTCCCCTGAGGTTTTGAACCGAATTTTTGAATGTTGAAGAAAAGGGTGATGGTTAAACTATAACCTAGGAATGGGTCAGCTCTATTGGGCTGGGCCTTCAAAAAAAAATTATGAAAGAAATTCTTTTATTTCCATTTTAAAACATTTAAACAACTATATATTGTTTATAAAAAAATAAAAAAATAAAAAAATAAAAAAATAAGGATTTAATTTCAAATTTCCTAGAAGGTGGAGTTACAGGGCACATGGTGGCAGATTGTCGCAGGACACAGGGATTGTGTCTGGCTTGTGGAGCGGCAGATCACAAGATAGGAACCTATCCGAATAGGGGTAGTTCGTCCTCTTCTAACCTAACCAGTCCATCGGTTAGGGGATCAGCACCTATGCAGCAGCAGTACCTGAGGCCATTGTTGCCTCAGGCCCAGGCGTTTCATCAGCAGAACCAGCAGCAGTATACCCAAGCCCAAGTACAGAACAGGCAGAGAGGTTTCCAGCAGAGGGGACCCGCAGCCAGAGGACAAGGTCGGGCCATGATGATGACTATGGAAGAAGAAGTTGCACCAGGTAAGGTAGTGGCAGGTACTATTCTCGTCAACTCCTCTCCAGTATTGGTATTATTTGATTCTGGTGCATCGCATTCTTTCATGTCTGCATGATTCGCGACACGAATAGGATTGGAGCCCGAGTCATTATCAATGAGGCTCAATATACTTACTGGTAATGGTCTTGTGGGAGTAGATCGAGTGTTTTTCTCGTGTCGGATCGTAGTTAGCGGTAGAGAGTTCCCCGCTAGATTTGTAGAATTCCCTATGGCAGACTATGATATAGTCTTAGGCATGGATTTGTTGAGGAACCAGTATGCTAGGATAGACTGCCATGTTGGTAGGGTTGTCTTTAGTATTCCAGACGAGCCAGAGTTTTCATTTTCCAGAGGCGCAGTGGAACCATCTTCCCCAGTATTACGGATGGCAGTAGCAGCAGTGCAGTTACCCCGAATAGTTGAAAAGTTTCCAGATGTCTTCCCAGAGGAACTTCCAGGGATGCCGCCAGAGCGAAAGATTGAGTTCACTATAGACTTGATCCCCGGGACAGCACCAGTATCAGAGAGAGTCTACAGGATGGCGCCTTCAGAGTTGGAGATTTTGTACAAGATGATTGAAGAATTGAAGACCAAGGGATTCATTCGTGCAAGTGGATCGCCTTGGGGAGCCCCGATGCTTCTTGTGACGAAGAAGGATGGTACATCCAGGTTATGTATAGATTATCGTACCTTGAACTCAGTGACAATCAAGAACAGATACCCTCTCCCGAGGATAGATGACTTGTTTGATCAACTCAAAGGGGCTTCAGTATTCTCGAAGATAGACTTGCGGTCAGGATACCACCAGATCAGAGTCAGAGAGTAGGATATCCTGAAGACAGCATTCAGATCTAGGTATAGGCATTGGAAATTTCTTGTTATGCCCTTTGGAGCGACCAATGCGCCAGCCGTATTCATGGATCTTATGAATTGTATTTTTATGCCTTACTTGGATCAGTTCGTGATCGTGTTCCTAGATGATATCCTGGTCTACAGCAAGAGCGAGGCAGAGCACGAGCAGCATCTCAGAATCGTCCTTTAGATGCTTATAAAGCATCAGTTGTACGCCAAGTTTAGTAAATGCGAGTTCTGGCTCGATCGCATTTCGTATTTGGGTCACATCATTACCCGAGGAGGAGTGGAAGTGGATCCCCAGAAGATTGTGGCTATGGAGACATGGCCAATACCTAGCTCAGTGGCAGAGGTTCGTAGCTTTCTTGGATTAGCCGGCTACTACCGGCGATTCGTTTCAGATTTTGTAAGGATTTCAGCACCGATGATCCAGTTGACCCGCAAGGATGTGCAGTTTGCTTGGACAGCAGAGTGCCAGAAATCATTTAAGAAGTTGAAGCAAGGTTTGATAACGGCTCCCATTCTCACACTTCAAGATGGGATCGGAGGATTCACAGTTTATTATGACGCTTCAGGCAGAGGATTGGGCTGTGTCTTGATGCAACATGGGAAGGTAATATCTTATGCATCACGTCAACTTCGTGATCATGAGAAGAATTACCCGATCCACGACTTGGAACTGGCAGTAGTAGTGTTTGCACTTAAGCTTTGGCGGCACTACTTGTACGGAGATAGAATGGAGATATTTACTGATCACAAGAGCCTAAAGTATATTTTCACCCAGAAGGACCTTAATATGCTGCAGAGAAGATGGCTCGAGCTACTGGTGGACTACGATGTGGATTTGCAGTATCACCCAGGGAAGGCCAACGTTGTAGCAGATACGTTGAGCATGAGAGCCGGAGTTTACTTCCTAACGACGCAACCAGAATTATTGGCAGATCTTCAGAATATGGGAATTGAAGTGGTTCTTCCTACCAACGTGGCATTGATGGCCAGTCTACAGGTTCAGTCCAGCATAGTTGAGAGGATCCGGAGAGCGCAGTTAATAGATTCCAAGCTTCAGCGACTCAGAGCAGAGTATGAGGCAGAAAGAAGGCCGGAGTTATATATCCATGAAGATGGTACACTTCAACACGGCACTCGTCTTTGTGTATCCAGTGGAGATATCAGACAGGAGGTCATGGCAGAAGCTCACAGTTCACAGTATTCTATTTATCCCGGTGACACGAAGATGTACCGTGATATTCGTCAGCATTTCTGGTGGAATGGCATGAAGAGGGAGATAGGCCGGTTTGTCTCTCGGTGTTTGGTTTGCCAGTAGGTTAAAGCTGAATATCAGAGGCCCGCTGGACTTCTTCAGCCCTTGCCGATTCCAGAATAGAAGTGGGAGCATGTGACCATGGATTTAGTGACTGGATTGCCTAGATCCCCAGCTGGTAGAGATGCTATTTGGGTTATAGTTGACAGGTGTTTGCCATTAAAATTGTTTGATTGAAAACTTTAACACAAACAGAACAGTGTTACAATATAGGACTTAGATGTAGTCCTAGGAGTATACTTTTGTTTAATCTGGGTCCTTAGTGCCAATGGAGCGAGTGGTAATACGTTGACTCCGTTGACGGGCTGACGACGGTTATCGGTTCTCTGAAGGTGTAGATTGCTCTGGGTGCTGGAGCTTACCGAGAGAAGGAAGACGTTGAGTGTCTGTCCCTGTCTCTCTGGTGATTCTTTGTATGTTCATTATGGATTCTGTGCGTTGTCCCCCTTTGATGAGAAGGAAATAATCCCTCTATTTATAACTGGGCAGGTTGGCTGCTCATGCGCACATATGTAGGATACGCCGGTACGTGGGGACGCCACGTGGAGATTGCTGATGGAGGCGCATAGATGACGCACCCTACTCGAGGGGTTGAATTCTTTATACTACTGTTGTGAGACGGCTCGTAGCAGAGGAGAAGATTTTTCTGTTGCTGAAATCTTGGATGAGTTGAGTCAAAGGACACGTGTCATCGACCCATGGCTCGGAGATCTCGGATTTGGTGGGGGAAGTGATCTGGTGAGCTGCGCCTTGGATTGGACGCAGGAGGAGGCTGCGGTTTATAACCTTTAGGAGTTACAAACCGTTCGGTGAGCATGGCTTTTGAGGCGCATGCAGGCGACTTTCCTTCTGTCTTTTGGGATCAGAGAGCAGTCTGAAGCGCATGGCTTTTGAGGCGCATGCAGATTTGGGCGCATGGCTGCAGAGGCGCATGCGGATGATTGGGTGGCCACGTGGCAGTAGCCGTCGGGGTAAAGTCATGATGATGCTGACGTTGCCGATGCTTCGTTTTCTGCAAAAGCTGTCAACCGTTCAGACTTGGGGAGGCGTGCTGCCAACTCTGTCATTTCAGTATTTAATGTTGGTGACATTCGATGGACAGCTGAGTGGGCGCGTTGGTTGACGTTCTACTAGGCATATGGGGACGTATGGGGGCGCATCCTCTGTAATGCGCTCGGTACAGGGCGTATCTGTAGGGGGCGCTTGGTGTTTGAAGGGATGTGATGCGCTGTCCAGCCGGCGCATCCGACACGTCTTTAATGCTGCGGCTGTTTCGCTTCTCGAGTGCTTTTAAATAGCCGTTTGGCTGAAGTCGAGGCGTCCGGTTCATCCATTTAATGTGAGTTCATTGCACGGAATTCGGAGAGCCATCCACTTGGCACGTGGGTTTGATCTGCCCCGCCTATAAATAGTGGCATGGAGGGAAGGTTTGCTTTTCGTTCCCTCATGTACTTCCGACATGAACTTGGGTATTCGGGTGCATTCTGTTGACGAAGTGTTCCCGAGGGTGAAGATGAGACGCCATGTCGTCGTTGATGCACTTGAAGGCGACTGTTACATCCAAAAGATGGAGTCGAGGGCTTCTGAGGCAGGCGGAAGGTGCCTGTTGCATCCAAAGATGGGGATGCTCGGGCCTCGTCTCCGTTGTTCTGGAAGGGCCGTAGATCGGAATGGCGGTGCTAGGCTCTTTCTTCCTTCAAAGTGGGTGTCGCCCACTCTGGTTGTGTTGAAAGCTGCTCCTTTAGCCGTATTTCGATTACGATCTTCCTTGGTCTTTGGAGGCTCTTTCGAAGCCTCCCCTGGCCACAGACTTGCGGTGCTCCTCTCTTCCTTGGTTCCAGTCAGAGGGTTAAATGCTTTGTTTAATCGAAGCACTTATCAGGTGAGCCTGGCTGGAAGAGCGGCACATAACTGGGCTGCTGAAGGGATGCACATAACTGAGCTGCTGAAGAGATGGTGGGATGCGCCTGGTTGGAGGTGCATGGTATCTGCTGCGCCTAACTGGCTGTCACCACCGGCACCCGCTTTTTGGACGCGAGCTCGTGAGCAAGCCAGCTACGTATCGAGCGGACTCCAGCCCGACTCGAGTACGTATAAGCTGTCAAGGTCAAGGGTATCATGTCTAATCTAAACTATATCTCAATCCACATGAATCATATAAAACAAGAATGAACAAGTATGGGTCATGGTCTGCAGCCCATTAGCATATTGTTCGATTAGACTCTAAGAATGATATGAGTCTATAAAATAAGCAGGATATAACATGGTACTGAATATAAAGCACGAGAAGATAATAAAGAAATATCACAAGCAAAATACCTGAATCATGCAGGTGAAGTCAACTACCACATGCTCAGCTAACTAACTCCATGCAATCAGCTACTTGAAGAGATCATCAGGTCCTCAGAGGACTAGCAAGATACATAAAACATGCCTACTAATATGACAGTAAGTAACAGGTGTGGAGGATAAGAACACTGCAAGAAGAACTTCTAAGGACGACGAGTCATGAGGAAATGCAATACTAGACTTGGCTACCAATCAATCGATTAACCTCTATAGCTTGTAGTACAATACAAGATACTCCCAATCTATAGTAGATTTTGACTGTAATACAATGCAAGATAATCCCAGTCAAGATTAGCCAATTCTAGTATCGATCTCCTCTCCTAAAAGATACAAAGTCAAGTAGACCCCTATAAATCGTAGTACAATGCAAGATACTCCCAATTTATAGTATCGTAAGTCAAGTCAATCAATCAATCAATATATGCTATAGGTCATAGTACAATATAAGATACTCCCAATCTATGGCATGTCTCAAGTCAAGTCAATCAAGTGATATCAAGGTAGAATAATCGGCTATAGGTCGTAGTACAAGGTAAGATACTCCCAAGCTATAGTATGTCTCAACTGTAGTACAATACAAGATACTCCCAGTCGAGAATGGTCAAGGACAGATATAAAACTGACAACTCAATCACGAGAAAAGAGTAACACAAAGAGACCAATATTCTAGCAATGTCAAACATCCTATACGTGCACGTAATCTAGAATAAGTAAAGCAATCCAGGACGAATCAATCACAACACGGAATCATGTGACAATATGAAAAGGAGTACAATAAGGAAAGAGAAACCATGTAAATACTATATATGTTCGGCAAGGTATACTTGCCTGGGGGTTGCACGGAGAACCAACAATGTATCGTCAATCCACAAGTCAGAAAGTCCAAGTCATCACAACTGTCTCCGAAAGCTGAAATAAATGTTACTAACAGTCTCAGAATAGTCAAAATAGCTAGGATTGCCTATCCTTAAGTCCAATTCTGGACACAGGGGCAAAATGATAATTTTGGGCAAAAACGATGTCCGCCGTTGGACCCGCTTTGCACCGAAAAGGGTGCCAGAGTCAACGATCTTTAAAGTCGTCAAACTACATGTCTACGGATCCAGTTTTCCGATACGAACCCAACCGTATGTCCAAAGTTGGATTCCGGCGGGCCGTGCATAAAATCGCCCGTTGAGTGGGACCGTGGGGCCCGCAAAACGACGTCGAATTCAACTGTCTCAGAATTGGACCAAACTTGGCATACAGGACCAAAAAAATGATACGATCCTGTTGGCGCAAGTTTCGTCTCGATCTGACGAGCGTGCATAAAGTTATGACTAAATTTGTATTGTACGGATACGGGGCGATTTCGACGGATACGCGTCGAATTCGTCGCGTACACGCGACCAATTTGAATTCCGTCAAAGCCCACACGACCACGAAGCTGTTACGCAGCTTTTGATGCTTTCGGTTCGCGACCACATCGTCCCGATTGGCGTGATGTACGTCGTGTGGAACAATTTTAATGTTTTGAAAACAGATTTTTTTGGGAAACTTGGGAAAACGATTTCTCGATGCTCGGTCGACGAAATTGGATCCCGTGAAAAGTGTTGTGAAGCCCTATAGTTTGTCTATGAGGGTGTTTAATTACTTTCTAAAAATTTCAAATGGATTTCCCTCAATCGGCCTACCAATATAGGGGTGTGGACTGCTTATGTGTTCTGTTTGTGGAACAATTTTTTTGGCCGTTTTTGGATTCGATTTTTAGGACGATGATTGCTATTGATTTAAAACTATCTGAAGGTAGTTGGAGAGGGTTAAATCATGATCATACTAGTACAACTAGTTCGAAGAATGGTCGAGCGTCGTGAGAGCACTCCTGCCACGAAGTCGGGTCGGCCTGGGCCGTTTCTGCTGTCGTGTCCCTGTCGTCTGCGCTGTGTG
Source organism: Iris pallida (assembly GCA_029216955.1). Lineage (NCBI taxonomy): Eukaryota > Viridiplantae > Streptophyta > Magnoliopsida > Asparagales > Iridaceae > Iris > Iris pallida. Next base: position 26,719,268 of record JANAVB010044218.1, read on the forward strand.
CACTCCAACACAGCCTGGCGCGACAGTTTCCGACGACGCACGGCAGCACGGTGGCCGCCCTGGGATCGAAGGTTGTGGGGTAGGGTTGGCATTAGGGTTAGGGTTTGTTACTTTCTCCTTTGTTCGTGTGTGTAAGTAGTCGCGGGGGGGGGGGGGAAAGAAAGTTCTGCTCGGGTTGAGCATGGGCTGGGCTTGAATGGCCCGAGCTGGGCTCTGCCCTGGTGGGCCAGGGCTGGGGTTGTTTGCTAAGGGCTTTTTATTATGTATACTTATTTATACATATCTATTCACATATATAATTCATATATACCTACACACTCATACATATATATAAAAAAAAATATATATATATATATATATATATATATATATATATATATATATATATATATATATATATATATATATATATATATATATGTATATATAACATATGTATACGTATATTTAAATTATGAATATTTATTATACATACACACATATTTGTAATATATTTATGTATACATACAAATATACATATATAATATACATCTATATATATATACACACATTTAATATATATCTATTTTTATATACCCATATATATATCTATCTATATTTACACACATTTATATACATATACACCTCATATATTTATAAACCAATAAATATTCTATTAGCAATTAATAATAGCTAACAACAATAATATATTTATTTAATCACTACCGAATAATAAACTAATACTAAAATACTTAAATGGTGGTGTGGTGAATCTATACTATTCACCTTTGTCTGGGTCCAGAAAATTGTACAAACATTGTAAAATAATATTTAATAAAAATATCAGTTTTGTACAAATATTCAAATAGTTAAAATATACCTCAATACCTAAAATATTTTAGGGATCAATTCTACACCCATAAAATATGACTACATGGGCTTGGGCTTGTTAAGGTTCTAGTCCGGACGGGTTTGTCACAACCGGGTATCCTGAACGTCAAATAATATTAATAATATATAATTAAACTATTTATAGCGGTCATGTCACAACTTAGTCTGGTTTTCCTAGTTAGGACATCGCTATGGCTCGGTCTTCCTTGGCATGACTAGTACACTAGTCAAGGCACGTCACTGCACTATTCGTGCCATGATTCCTAGGCGTCTGGTACTCTAATTCCTAACCATGGCTAAAGTCATCTATCGTAATAATTAATTAAAACAATTATTTCTAAAATCACAATTTGGCGGATCCTTCGAGGATCCGGTTTGCGACTCCGCAGGGACTGAAGCCCGCGGAAGTGACTTCTGTAATAAGTCGGCTGGACGAGAGGACCCCATATTCGGATGAGAGCGGCAAGGATACATATAGCTGCTTCTGGCACTGTGGGCACCGGATGTCATCTAAGGCAGTGTTGACAGCCTACTTGATGATATGGCTCCGGGATTGCGTGTTTGCAGGTGGATCCAGTGCCGTAGAGAGGGTACATCGGAATCTCATTTTGCCTGCCGTAAATTTGGCTTTTGGACGACCTTTAGCTCTCCTCCCCGCGATGGTGTGCAACCTGTTGCGCAGTTTGAGGTCTCTTGCTGATGATGTGATCCACGAGAAAGGTAACAATGACAACTTTCCCCGGGCCGAGCTGCCTTTCCATTATCTTATGGGGTGGCTGATTTTGCATCATCCGAACGTGATGAGTCCCGGTCCGGAGGAGGATCATGTTGAAGGGGATGCCTTCATCCGCCGCTTCTACAAGAGGAAGTGGTTATACACTGGCGTCCCCGTTTGCAGGAGAGTCTTGTCCTACCTTCAGGGGTGGGAGATTGTCAAGGTTGGCCCGATCTTCAAAGATTTCGAGGCCGACCAAGATTTAGTTGACTCTGGCGAAGATGCGGTCACTTTGCCGAAATGGAGTTTTCGTTGGTTGCAAAGTATCCGGCCTTCTCACCTGGTCTACCGCAACCAGAATAGATGTTATCTGGAGCCATATCTGCCAAGCCGATTTGCTCGTCAATTTGGTTATACCCGGCTAATGCTGCGAAATCCCAGTAGCAGTCTAGGCTTCATCGGGAGTTTACTGGATGGAGCCCGGGGCTGGCAGTATTATAACGCTGGATGCACTAGCGTTAATTTTACTATGCCAGTCCGCAACCCTCGGCCGCAGATCCTATATTCGGCCGTCAAGCTGTATTGCATTATGAATGCTGCATCTTATGGTTATGACAGGAAGACTAGTTTCATCATTGGAACTCAGCTGGAGGCCACGGCAAATATGTTGATGGCAGCCCGATCATATCGTCCACCAGAATTGACGGGATATCGGGCTGCTGCTGCAGCACCAGTGAGAGATCCGTCTGTTGGAAAGAGGCGGGCTGACACAGAAGCTGGTTCTTCTGTACCAAAAAGGTCGAGAAAGACGTCGACTCCAAAGGTTACGGAAGTGCCACTTGTAACGCCAACGGGATCAGTTCCTGCTGAGGTAAGGAGTGCTCCATAATTCTAATTCATTTTGTCATTGTGGTGACTTATGCTTTTCTTCTTGCATGGATCGTCGAAGAAGAAGTCCCGTGTTTTAAAAACGGGTGCTAGTAAACCGAAGGAGGTGGCAGGCTCTTCTGATGAGCGCATTCCACCGATGATAATGTCTCCCGTGGAGAAGGGTCCCGAAGACGTTCCTGTGGAGGTTTTAGTATCTTCTGTCTTTGAGGTTGCAACAAATTTCGGGAAGGTACAGTCTACCGTGGAGGCCTTGGACGTTGAGGGTCCTACGGACTCGAGGCATCCTGATGATGAGGTGGATTGGAGTTCCTCGCCTTCGGATGACGTTGCTCCAGAGCTGCAAGAGTCTGTTACGGGGGCAACAGATATGGTTGGGACAGAGGAGAGGGTTGATTCCCCTCCTTGTTATGATGAGGAGAGGTCGGCTATATCATTGCCGAGTCCTACCCCAGCTTCAACCGTGGAAGTTGAGGTGGCTACCGGTCAGGAGGTAGCGACAGATTCTGTCCCTGTAAAGGAACTTGAGAAGGATGAGACCCTTCTGCCGGTCCTGTCTCTCGGGGAGGGCCAGGAGATGAGTGTTGATCTTCCCGTTCTGCCGGGGGAGGTACTGGTTGCTGATAGGACGTTGGGGGTAGAAGTGGTGGCTGTTAACGTCGGTGGTTCCTCCGGGCTTGAGAAGGACAAGGGTGTGGAACCCTCTGTTACTCCTTCTACTTGGGAAACTATCTCGACGCCTGTGCCGGCTTCCTCTGTTGCTTCGGCTCCTCGGGCTAGCAGTCTGGCCCCTGTTGATGAAGAGCCTATTGATGCCGAGGTTCAAGCCTCGCAGGTTGAGATTGGCGGATCTTCTTCCGGTCCGCTAACTGTAGTAGCTCCTCCAACTCCTGCTATGACATCGCAGGTACTGGCGGACACAAATAAATATATAAAATTCCTCGTCGAGGGGGTGTACAAAATGCTGCAGAGGGGTGTATCTGCGGTGATGGATGCCAACGGGAGCTTTGCGACGGCAAAAACTCTGGCAATGCCCTGTATCGAGCTGATCCGCGTTCACCAAGGCCACAACCATATGGCCAAAATTCTGGAGGCTTCGGTGATCGAGCTGGACGAGCGGCTTGCGAAACTTCAGCGCATCCAGCGAAATGACCTCTCCGTCCTGATAGATACGGAGAAGGGGCAGTTGATTGCCGAGATCGAGTCTTCCTACCAGGCCACTGTGGGCATTTGGGAGCGCGAGGTGGCTGAGACTGAGGCTGCGGTAGAGCAGTTGTCTCAGTCCATGAAGAAGACGATGAAAACGCGAGCTGCGTTGGATGCTAACATCGCAGAGATCAACACCCAGATGTGCCGCCTTGAGGACCAACGGGCCCGGCTCCAGTTAGATGCCGAACGTATCCGGGCTGAACACGTAGCATTCAAGAAGGAGGAAGTGACTTTTACTCAGCGGACTCTTGCCTTGGCTCGGCAGCGACAACAGCTTGATGAGAAGCATGAGAGCGAAACTTTCGCTGAGGCTGTTGAATTGATGCGTCAAGAAGCTGAGCGTCGAGTCCTGGCGACTGTGGAGACCCGTACAGCCGACTTAAGACGTCGAGTCAGAGAGCTCTCAGCCCACCCTGGAGAGGTTCAGGGACTGTAGCTTCTCCCTTTTTTATGTTCTTTTGCAACCCTTGCTGGGGGATAGTGTAGTTCTGTACTCTTTTTTTTTTAGAAAATAAAGAAGTACACAACCTTTTTTTGTGATGTATTCATTTTTGTTATTATGAACTTGATGATTTGTGTAGACCTATTATCTTTTGCGTACCTTGGTTTTTTAGGTACAGATAATAAGTTTAGAGGAACCAACATGTTTGCTCATAGGTGAGGTGGACATGGCAATCATTGGGTTCAAAAATGATAGAATCTTCCTACTCAGAGGTATTATGGACGTGGTAGGAATGATCCTGGGGGATATGCTGAACAACTCAGAGGTGATGTGGACGTAGAAGTTCTGCGATCAATGTACGACAACGCAGGGGTTGTTTGTACGAGATGTTTACTCAGAGGTAATGTAGACGTGGTAAACATGAAGGGTAGCGTCGGCTTACGTAGCGTAAGATTCAGCTTTGTAGGGTGTAGAGGAACAACTCAGAGGTGATGTGGACGTGGTTGTCTTTCTACTGAAGGATGCTACGGAACAGCTGGGTTCCAAAAACGTATGAGTTTGTGGAAGGAGATTGTGTGTGAGCCCCGATGATTGGACCCACAGATCCTCTTTGGGGAAGTACATGTCTGAAGGATGTCAAGAATAGTATTTTTTTAGGAACTTGTCGTTGATGGGCATCATGAACAAGTCCCCATTGGGTTTGGCGAGGCGGTAAGTACCGTTTGAGTATACTGTCTCTATGATGAAAGGTCCTTCCCACTTGGGCTCGAACTTTCCTGGTGTCTTGTAAGTTAACACCATTGGCCTTCTGACGGCTAAAACCAGGTCGCCAATTTGGAAAGTCCTCTGTTTGACCTTCTTGTTGAAAGCCTGTGATATACGGGCTTGGTAGAGTTCGATGCGTTGTTGAGCCAGGAGACGCTTCTCATCGAGTGCCTCCAGTTCCCGCAGACGACGACGTTGATTGTCTTCTTCTGTGAGTTTGTTTGTTATTTTTACGTAGAGTGAGGGTATCTGGATCTCGAGAGGCAGTACCGCTTCGCTCCCGTAGACCAGGGAGAATGGTGTGTTGCCTGTTGGGGTCCGTACTGTTGTGCGGTAGGCCCAAAGGCATTCGCCAAGCTTTTTGTCCTAGTTGCGTTTGTTGGATGACACGACCTTTTTGAGCAGCCTAACGATAGTTTTGTTGAACGCTTTTGCTAACCCGTTTGCAGCCGGATTATAGGCGGTGGATGCCACATTTTGAATGCGATTCTTGTCACAGAACCTGCTAAAATGTGGCTGATAAACTGAGGACCATTATTATGAATGATCCGTCGGGGTACTCCGAAACGGTAAATGACATGGTATTTGATAAAGCTGACCACCCTGGAGCTCTTTACTTCCGCCAGTGGGACTGCTTCTGCCCATTTGGAGAAGTAATCGGTGATGGCCAGGATGAAGCGGTGTCCTCTTGATGAAGGAGGGGTGATTGGTCCCACAATGTACATGCCCCAGGCTTCAAAGGGCCAGGAGACGACTGTAGGATGTAGTGGTTCAGACGGTGTATGTATGAAGTCTGCATGAAGTTGGCATGCGTGACACTTCTTAGCATATTCAACAGCGTCGGTGGCCATGGCTGGCCAGTAGTAGCCTATACGTCGCAGTCGATCCTGCAACTTAGGACCGGGTTGATGAGCTCCACAAGTTCCGTCATAAGCTTCTCGAAGAGCTTCGGCTGCTTCTTCGTTGGACAGGCATCGAAGGAGGAGCCTATCGAAGGAGCATCGGTACAGCATTTTGGTAGCTGTATCGTAGTAGAATCGAAGAGAGCGTCTCCTGACTGAGACGGCTTCCTTCGGGTCCTCTGGAAGGATTTCGTAGACAGCGAAGTCGATAAACGGGAACCTCCAGTCTCGGACATTAACACCAGTGTTCGTCGGCATGGCTTGAGCCACTCGCAAGCATAGGTTGTTTCTAGGACAAACCAAGTCCCGGCCAGTTACCGTGACATAGTGTTGAGTCCCAAAGGACGCTACCAATGAGGCTGCGAGGCCAGCCAGAGCGTCAGCCTCCAAGTTTTGTAGACGAGGTATGTGTTCGATGAAGAACCCGGTGAAGGTTAAAATGATGTTCAATGCAACTTCATGGTAAGGGATCAGATCTTCATGGCGAACCTCGTACTGCCCCCGAATCTGGTTCACGACGAGTTTTGAGTCAACGTCCCCCAGCTGTTGTGCGAGCTGGAGTCCCATGATGAGTGCGTTGTACTCGGCAACATTGTTGGAGCACGGCTTCGAAAGGAAGTAAGCACGCTGGATGACCAATTGATCGGGGGAGACTAAGACTACCCCCACTCCTGCGATATTTTGGCCTTTAGGGCCTGTTCTTGAAGCGCCATCGAAAAATATCCGCCAAACGGAGCTTCCTTCGGTGACGTTGGATTCTTGGACCTCATCCGGGATGTCTTCATAGAGTTTTGAGGATTCTGGGATGGGGTGTGCAGCTAAAAAGTCAGCCAAAGCTTGACCTTTAACAGCTTTTTGCGGGACAAACACCATATTATACGGTGTTAGCAAGATCGCCCATGTGGCTAGCCGGGAGTTCAATGAACCTGGCTTTGTCATGAGGACTCTGAGCGGATTGACTCGGGAAATGACATGAATTGTCTGGCCCGAGACATAATGACGAGTCTTCTGGATGGCAAACACCAAAGCCAAGCACTCATTTTCAACGGGATTGTACCGGTGTTCGGCCCTGATGAGCGTTCGACTGAGGAAGTAAATTGCTTGCTCATAGCCTGTATCGCTGTTTTGAGCCAGCAGAGCGCCAAGGGAATGATCCATGGCACGGACGTAGAGGAGAAATAGTTTGTCGGCGACGGGTGCCACCAGGACTGGTGGGCTCGTCAAGTAGGCTTTGATGTCGTCGAAAGCCTTTTGGCACTCCTCTGTCCAGACATAAGAGACTCCCTTCTTCATGAGCTGAGTAAAGGGTTGACATTTACCGAAGAGGTTTGCTATGAACCTCCGGATGTATGCCAGACGTCCCTGTAAGCCCCGAAGTTCTCGAAGATTCTTCGGAGGGTCCATGTTGAGGATGGCTTTGGTCTTCTCGGGATCAACATGAATGCCTTTCGCCGTGATGACAAAGCCCAAGAATTTGTCGCTAGAAACCCCCAAGAAGGATTTAGCGGGGTTCATTTCGAGTTGATGTGCCCGCATGAGATCGAAGACTGTCTTCAGATCCTGTAGGTGATCTCCTTTGAAGCGGCTCTTGACTGTGATGTCGCCAACATAGCATTCGACTGTCTTGCGAAGATGTTGACGGAAGATGGTGCTAATAGCTCGTTGGTATGTTGCACCAGCGTTCTTCAAGCCGAAAGGCATCACTGTGTAGCAGAAAACACCCTTCGGAGTCCTGAATGACGTGTGTTTTGTGTCATCGGGGAACATCTTAATTTGATTGTAGCCTGAATATCCGTCCATGAAGGACATGCGTTCAAAGCCACATGTGTTGTCGATCATCACATCGGTGATTGGAAGCGAAAATTCATCCTTCGGGCAAACAGAGTTGAGGTCCCTGAAGTCGATACAGACTCGTATCTTCCCATTCTTCTTGGTGACAGGTACGACGTTGGCTACCCAATCTGGGTGTTGTTCCTCACGGATGAAGCCGCTGGTCAAGAGTTTGTCCACCTCCTGATCGATGGCATTCATGATGTCCGGACGAAAACGTCGCTGTTGTTGTTTGATAGGTTTGGCATCAGGTAAGATGTTTAACCTATACATTGTGATATGTGGATCGAGTCCCGGCATATCTTCGTAGCACCAGGCAAAGACGTCGATATACTCTTTAGCCAGCCGGATTAGAGACTCTCGGTCTTCTCCTTCTAGGCTTTTGCTGATGAAGATGGGTTTGGAAGAAGATCCGTCCCCAAGGTCGATCTGCTCGACTTCGTCTTCGGTGGAAGGTTCACGTAACTCAAATCCCATTGTTCTCCTAGGCATTGAGCCCAGGGTTCTTCTTTGAAGGGTTCCGGCGCTTGGTCTTCGTCTTCACCTTTTTGAGGTTGTGCTGACGTCATGTTAGCTAACAGCACCTTCCTGAAGACGGATCCGATACTGGTATCGGAATTCCAAGTCGATGCTTCGGACGAGTGGGAATGTTCTACGTCTTTTGCGTCTGAACTCTCTGGAGTTGCTGGCGGCGTGACATAGCCTACCCCCCGTCGAGTCCGATTGTAGTAGTCCTGCGGCTTTTCCTTAGGTGTCAGAAGCCGGAAAGGGAGACGTCGACCCTTGCCGTAGTTTAGGCCTTTGTTGCGTTTTAGATTGTAGCCCATCTTTTGGATGATGTGCTTTGCCGTATCTGTGTACCGATAGACTTGTACTCTGCCGGTATCAGGTTCTGGCTCGAGTGGCGGGAGGTCTTGATGACGCTCGACTTTGCCCAAAATGATGGATCCTTCGTCACGGCTTTGTAGAGGGGCTATGAAACAGACTCCTTGAGATGGGACTACTCGATTTACATGATGGACGATCGTTATTTGTGTTTGCAACGACCGTAGAGCGTTATCTAATGTATATATGGCATTCCAGTGCGGAAGACAAGAATAATTAAAAGACACTCTATTATTGATAAAATACGAGATCTTATCCCGTGGGATTACATTGTCTAAGGAGGGTTCATCTACATCAGCAGAGATATATTCGCCAAGCTCCTCATCTGTAAGCACTGGGGTCGGATCAGGAGAATCCACTATAGCTTTGACTTTGGGGTCTGAGAGGGTTATGTGAGCCCTCTCTGGCATCTTGGATGACTGCGGGGGCTTGCCCTTAAGATGCACCTTCAGAGGTGCCTCAACTGCGCCTCCTGTGAGTGGTGCTTTCCCCTGTAATTTTGCCACCAAGGGAGCCGATGTTTGAGGCGGCTTTTCCTTGAGGCGTATCTTCCGGGAAGCCTCAGGAGTCGGAGCTTTCCCTGATAGTTTGATGCTCATTGGAGGCACCTTCTGGGGTGGTTTGCCCTTCAGTCGGATCTTCAAAGGGGCGTCTGGAGTCATCTCAGGCTCCGTGTCCGGCTCAGTTGCCGTCTCTGCCTCATCATCAGCATCGTTGGCTTCCTCCTCATCAAGTGGCTTGTACAAGTCAGAATCGGTGAAGTAGGCTTCAATCCCTGAAAGGATCGATGTCTGCGAACTCCGTCCGGATGACGTCGTTGGTGGATACATATTTCATGCATTGGTGGAGAGTGGAAGGCACCACCATGTACTCATGTAGCCATGGTCGGCCGAGCAGGATGTTGTAGTTGACCTCGGCATCCACCACATAACAGGTCACCTCAGTTTTGAGGTTGCCGATGTGACACTTCAGTCGGATCTTGCCCAGTGGCTCGCTTTTGCTAGCGTTGAAGCCACTGATGGTTGTGTTGGAGGGCGCCAGTCGGTATATTGGGATCCCTAGTTTTGATAGCAGCGCCTTCGGGATGATGCTGAGGGAAGACCCCGGATCGATCTGAATCTGGCTCACCTTGACTGAACCGATGTACCCTGTGTAATACAGCGGTCGGTTATGTCGGTGGTACTTGAGCAGCATGTCTTGTTGGGTGAAATTTATGTTTGGAATAACTTCATCCGCACAATGATAGTGCGTACAAGTAGTTGGGAGGTCTTCAGGCTGCTTGACCTGACTGAGAAAGGATTCAGCATCTTTCAGAGCTTCGCAGAGAGCTTCTAGGGAGTCTTTGAAAAGACACAGGAGCTCAAACAAAGACAGGCGTGCAGGTGTACTGGCCAGTTGTGCCAGTATGTCAAAGTTGTGGGGCTTGGCTAGCCCCGAAGCATTCTCCTTCCGTAGAGGTCTGTCGAAACGAGCCTCCACCTGCTTCTGCTTATTGGCTGCTGAGGGTTTAGACGGGCCCTCCTCAGGGATGGTGCCAGGAGGCACCACCTCGGCGGCAGCTTCGCCGGGCTGGGCGTTCTGTTGTGCACGCGTCTGTACTGGAAGTGTCTCTTCCGTTGAAGAAGAGACCGTGCGGCAAGACTTGATCTTCCTGCCTTTTGATTTGGAGGTAGAGCGTACCTCCGGTTGAGTCACCTCGGAGACGAGGTCGGGGTGAACCCAGAGGACCTCTCCTCGAGATGTGGTGAGTGGGATGAGTCCACTCGCATTGTCACGGGTAGGTGGCAAGTTCACCACCTCCATTGTCGCCTTAGGGATAGGAACGACGCCATCTTATGTGGTGGTCAGCGGCAAGGTACCGAACTGAAGTGACACCACATTGGCTGACACCGTCTTCTCTTCATAGTCGACGGAGATTACATCGGCATTGATCATGCGCTGGATGTAATTCTTGAGGACGTAGCAGTCCTTGGTCGGGTATCCGACAAACCGATGGTAGTGACAGTACCTCGGGTTATCCACTTTCCCGACTTCATCGGGCCGCTTTGGGTCCGGGAGCTTGATCTTGTCACCCTGCTTCAGTATTTCAAAGAGTTGCAGGGTGTCTTCGTCATTGAATGAATACACCTCCTTGGGTCTCGGTGCCAGTGGAGGCTTCTGAGTAGGCGCAGATGCGCCTTTCTAGGCATTAACAGTCAATGCCTGTTTCCCCTTTGCTTCTCGTCCGGAGTTGTTGGCTGCAGACCTTTTCCCCTTATCATCAAAGGCGGGGAAGCTGACACCCAGAAGGCGTGCATTGGCCGCCTTCTTTTCTGCGGCTTCAGCTTCGATGATCAGGGAGCTCCAGTCGGGAGGGGGAGTAGAGTTGAGCCAGAGCTTCACAGCAGGCAGCATGTTCATGCTGCAAGAGGAGAGGAGCGCATGTTCTGGCATGCCTGGAGGTAGCCTGAAGCAGGCCTGTCGGAAGCGTTCGATGAACACCCGAACCGTTTCTTTCTCCTTCTGGCGTATCTCTATGAGAGATGCCATCGTCATGTCCTTCCCGCCGTCGTAGAAGCGATCGAGGAAGAGGCACGTCAAGTCGTCGAAGGACGATATAGAATTGTCGGGGAGACTGCAGTACCAGTCATACGCCACCCCTTTTAGAGCCCCAACAAAGATGCTGGTGAGGAGCGCGTCCTCCTTTGGAAGATGCCCCGTCTGTGACAGGAAATATGTCAGGTACCGACGAGGAGAATCCTTTCTGTCGTACGGCGTGAGTGTTTGTGGTTTATATTTTGGAGGATAAACCACCTTGTTCCACTCGAGGGGATAAGGCTAGGGAATGCCCATCTTCTGGCACTTCTCTTGCCTGTTTTTGGACTCGAAGCGCTCTCGCAAGTCCTTGATCATTTCGACCACATCCTCCGTGGAGCTAGGAGTCGGGGAAGGTGGTATTATCTGGAGTGGAGCGTTTGAGGGCTTCGACGTCCGGGGTGCTTCTGTGTCTGAGGGTGCCCGTTGAAGGGGTACACTCGACTCTCCATTGGCTCCTGGGTCGGGACCGGTTGAAGGTGTTCTGGTCAAGGCCGACCGTATATCAAACACTGCTTGAGTCAGTGCTTGCATAGAGGCAGAGAGGGTTTTGAGTCCTCCCTCTAATGAGTCTATGCGCTGGACAATGTCCTACGGCGGCGCATCAGACTCGAAATCGCCCCCAGTCATGTATACTGCCATGACACGGCCGGGAGAGGATGGATTGGTTGAGGCTTCGCTCTCGACCTCACTTTCATGTGGGGGAGTCACCTCTCCTGGTGTTCCACCTTGGCTACCCCCAGCCACATTCTGGAGGTCATTCTCGACGGGCGCATCCGCAAGGGCCTGATTGCCCTCAGCTCCGTCTTGAAGGGCCTCTTCGTCTCTACCCCCAGCCGTGTGCTGGGGGACATCCTCGTTTTGAGGGGCTTCTGGGAGGCTGACTTCGCCTTGAGGACGAAGATCCACCGCAGCTGTGCTTTGGACATCTTCGTCTTCGGAAGGAGGCTCAACAAGGGTCTGACTACCCCCAGCTTCCTCCAAGAACTTCTTCCTCGACCGAGTGCCTTCGAATACTCTAGAGGTCGAGACAGCTGCCTTGGTTTTCCTTGGCTGGCTTTTGGATGAAGATGAGGAATTGCCAGTCGTCTTTCGGACTGACGAGGAGTTGGAGATCACGTTACATGAAGCAACCCTTGGCTCCTCTTCTGTTGACACCTTCATCCCGAGGCGATGTCGGAGGGGTGTCGATGAGTGCAGCCGCTGGAAGACTGACTGCCTTGGTGGTACTGCTGCCTTGCAACAGCAGTTGATGGTGACCACCGTACAAGTATGCCCTGTGAGAGGCGCATCGTGCATGTTGGTCGACTCTCCTGACCGACGCTTGTGAGTGATCACGTTACGCAGGTCGTTGGAGGAGAGTGCTACCTTCACACCCCCTTCAGGCGCGTGGCAAGGCCAAACGCCGGGGTGGTCAGGTGAGTGCCGCGCCCCCTGATCTAATACCAAGTAGGCATCACGATCAGTAGTGGAGGAACCACAACATTTCAAGTGACTTGAACGGACCTCAAACGCACAACCAGAGGAGGCGCGGGAGTTCAAGACCACTGAATTTTCCTCACTCGACTTGGTTGTGCACGCAGTAGATGCGCCCAAGTGAGATGAGGACTTTGAAGGTCGACTCATTTTTGGTGCAGAGGCACCTGATTCGACCTTGTACAGCTTGCCATCGGCAGCGCATGTGATTGTGAGCGCGTGCCTCTGGCCTGCTGCTGGCATAGCACGTTTGTGGCGCATGGCCCGTGCCGCCTTAGATTTCTTTGTACTAGCCCGCTGGGGTGCATAGTACTCAGCATCCAAATTCTCCTCGCCATTACAGCGAGTGAGTCTGTCAAAGACAGAGACTTTTTGTGGCGTATCAGAGGTGATGCGTGGGGCATTGGCTGCATCCCTGCTCCGTCGACGCATCTTCCTCGCCTGAGAGGGAGATGGCTGGGGAACGTGGTCAGCCGCACGCTTCCCCGAGAGATGTGCTGCATCAGCGGACGCACCTTGGTTGCTGAGAACGTCAGCAGGAAGGGAGGGCTGGATTGGCATATTTCCTTCAGTGGTGGTGCCCGAGGCATCGACCTTGTGCACCCAGAATGGCGGGTCCTCTTCGGCTTCGGTAGCCGCTTTGAAGGACTCGCACTTCCTTCAGAAATGAACTCTTCGTACGCCTGTTGATTGAGGCGCACGACCAGCATCTTGTGGGAGGAGCCCACTTTCACGTCGTCGGCCTGTGACATGACTTTTTCGGAAGAGGAGAAAGAGGTCCCCAGTATAGTCGCAAGCTTGTTTGCCATTAAAATTGTTTGATTGAAAACTTTAACACAAACAGAACAGTGTTACAATATAGGACTTAGATGTAGTCCTAGGAGTATACTTTTGTTTAATCTGGGTCCTTAGTGCCAATGGAGCGAGTGGTAATGTGTTGACTTCGTTGACGGGCTGACGACGGTTATCGGTTCTCTGAAGGTGTAGATTGCTCTGGGTGCTGGAGCTTGCCGAGAGGAGAAAGACGTTGAGTGTCTGTCCCTGTCTCTCTGGTGATTCTCTGTATGTTCGTTGTGAATTCTGTGCGTTGTCCCCCTTTGATGAGAAGGAAATGATCCCTCTATTTATAACTGGGCAGGTTGGCTACTCATGCGCGCATATGTAGGATGTGCCGGTACGTGGGGACGCCACATGGAGATTGCTGATAGAGGCGCATGGATGACGCACCCTACTCGAGGGGTTGAATTCTTCATACTGCTGTTGTGAGCCGGCACGTAGCAGAGGAGAAGATTTTTTTGTTGCTGAAATCTTGGATGAGTTGAGCCAAAGGACACGTGTCATCGACCCATGGCTCGGAGATCTCGGATTTGGTGGGGGAAGTGATCTGGTGAGCTGCGCCTTGGATTGGACACAGGAGGAGGCTGCGGTTCATAACCTTTAGGAGTTACAAACCGTTCGGGGCGCATGGCTTTTGAGGCGCATGCAGGCGACTTTCCTTCTGTCTTTTGGGATCAGAGAGCAGTCTAAAGTGTATGACTTTTGAGGCGCATGCAGATTTGGGCGCATGGCTGCAGAGGTGCATGTGGGTGATTGGGTGGCCACGTGGCAGTGGCCGTCGGGGTAAAGTCATGATGATGCTGACGTTGCCGATGCTTCGTTTTCTGCAAAAGCTTTTAACCGTTCAGACTTGGGGAGGCGTGCTGCCAACTCTATCAGTTCAGCATTTAATGTTGGTGACTTTCGATGGACAGCTGAGTGGGCACGTTGGTTGACGTTCCACTAGGCGGATGGGGACGTATGGGGGCACATCCTCTGTGATGCGCTCGATACAGGGCGCATCTGTAGGGGGCACTTGGTGTTTGAAGGGGTGTGATGCTGTCCAGCCGGCGCATCCGACACGTCTTTAATGATGTTACTGTTTTGCTTCTCGAGTGCTTTTAAATAGTCGTTAGGCTGAAGTCGAGGCGTCCGGTTCATCCATTTAATGTGAGTTCATTGCACGGAATTCGGAGAGCCATCCACTTGGCACGTGGGTTTGATCTGCCCGGCCTATAAATAGTGGCATGGAGGGAAGGTTTGCTTCTCGTTCTCTCACGTACTTCCGACATAAACTTGGGTATTCGGGTGCATTCTGTTGACGAAGTGTTCCCGAGGGTGAAGATGAGACGCCATGTCGTCGTTGATGCACTTGAAGGTGACTGTTATATCCAAAAGACGGAGTCGAGGGCTTCTAAGGTAGGCGGAAGGTGCCTGTTGCATCCAAAGATGGGGATGCTCGGGCCTCGTCTCCGTTGTTCTGGAAGGACCGTAGATCGGAATGGCGGTGCTAGGCTCTTTCTTCCTTCAAAGTGGGTGTCGCCCACTCTGGTTGTGTTGAAAGCTGCTCCTTTAGCCGTATTTCGATTACGGTCTTCCTTGGTCTTTGGAGGCTCTTTCGAAGCCTCCCCTGGCCACAGACTTGCGGTGCTCTTCTCTTCCTTGGTTCCAGTCAGAGGGTTAAATGCTTTGTTTAATCGAAGCACTTATCAGGTGAGCCTGGCTGGAAGAGCGGCACATAACTGGACTGCTGAAGGAATGCACATAACTGAACTGCTGAAGAGATGGTAGGATGCGCCTGGTTGGAGGCACATGGTATCTGCTGCGCCTAACTGGCGGCACATGGTGACAGCTACGCCTATCTGGAGGCGCATGGTAGCCGCTGGCTGTAGACTTAGGATCTTTCCTTTGTAGAAATTCTCTTTTGTACAATCTTTTCTAGACATGTAATAGACTTTTGTATATAAATAAAAAGTCCTTCTTCAAATGTCTATACTTATTGACTTTGCTGTGAAGTGTTCTGTCCGAGTTCTGGCACATATAGTGTCTGGCGCATGGGCTTTCTGGTTGTGAAATTTCATGCTTCTACAACAGGCTCACGAAGGTGGCTCATTTTCTCCCATTCAGAGTTGGTCGGTTTACGGCCCAGTTGGCAGAGATGTACCTCAGGCAGATTGTCAGGCTTCACGGTGTGCCCGTCAGTATCACCTCGGACCGAGATTCAAGGTTTACGTCATACTTTTGGCACAGCTTGCAAGAGAGTTTGGGAACTCACTTTCAGTTTAGCTCAGCTTATTACCCGCAGACAGATGGCCAGTCGGAACGCACAATCCAGACTCTTGAAGATATGTTGAGATCTTGTACCCTTGACTTCGGTGGTTCATGGGAGGATCACATGCACCTGGTGGAATTCTCGTACAATAATAGTTTCCAGGCCAGTATTTAGATGGCTCCGTTCGAGGTACTGTATGGTAGGAAGTGCAGATCCCCGTTAGCCTGGGATGATGTTAGAGAGAGGCAGATGCTCGGTCCAGAAATGATTGTCCAGACAGTTGAAGTGGTCAGAAGAATCAGAGATCGTCTTCGAGTGGCCCAAGATCGCCAGCGGCATTGGGCCGATGCTCATCGACGTCCCTTAGAGTTTGCTATCGGCGACCATGTATTCCTTAGGATCTCGTCTAACCGTGGCGTCATTCGTTTTGGCGTACAGGGAAAGCTTAGTCCTAGGTATATAGGGCCGTTCGATATCCTGAAGCGAGTAGGAGATGTATCCTATCATCTCGCTCTTCTGCCGTCGCTAAGTGAGGTGCATGATGTATTCCATGTGTCTCAATTACGGCGGTACATCCCGGACCCGAGCCATATCCTGGACCATTCAAAATTAGTTATTGGTACCAACCTTTCGTATGAGGAGAGGCCCGTGTCTATATTGGACCGGAGAGAGAAGATACTCAAGAATAAGACTATTAGCTTAGTCCGTGTTGCTTGGGGTCATCACTCTCTAGGTGAGTCAACGTGGGAGCGTGATGACGACATCCGATCGCGATATCCCGACTTGTTTGACTCGTAAGGTATAATATCTTCCTTATGTCTTATGCTTGCCATCCCTTGCTTGCATGTATGATTGTTTGATTGTTTGCTTAGTGTAGCTTAATTGTGGATAGCATAGCTGGCTCTTACATCTCTAAGTATCTTGATTTAAATTCCGAGGACAGAATTCTTTTAAGGAGGGTAGAGTTGTAACATCCGTATTTCGGAATACGTATTTTAATTAGGCATATATGTATTTTAGACCTGTATTTTATTTTCTCAGAATATGGTCTGTAATTGTGTTTTGGCTTAACTTGCGGATTTTGGTTTTCTCGTAAAATGGATTTTGGACCTGGCTTGGTTTTATTTTGTGGAGAAGAAATTGGTTTGGTTTGGTTTAATATGCATTGGAACACCCTAGTTAATCTCCACCCTCAACACAACATACCCTCCCTGATTAAAATCCTACCTAACTTTCTCTCTCCTCATAACTTTCATTAATTTCTTCATCTTCTTCTTCCTTCCTCCACACAACACCAACACCATAGGCAAGTGCACCTTGCCACCAAATAAGCACCCCATTTTATTTGTCCACTAGCTAGATTAGGCCATGGTGAACAATATTAGAACTTGATATTTTGTGATTTGGAGCTTCCATTTTTCTAGATCTAAGTTTTTACCATTTTCGGCTTTTTTTGGTTTTGATCTATTAAACTTAGATTTTTCCTTGTTTTGAGGCTTCCATGTAGAAGAGAATTCAATTTTACACAAGTTAGAACTTTGAAAATCCAAATTTTGTTTTGATTTGGCCAAGTTATGAAGATTGGAAATTTTTGGTGTTATTGAGTTATCTCTCGGCCTGATGGAGAAGATGACCCTCGGTCAGCGCTCTTTAGCGCAAGGCTATGCGCAGTTCAACTGTGCGCAGTTCATCTGTGCGAAGTTCATATGTGCGCAGTTCATCTGTGCGCAGTACATATGTGCGCAGTTCATCTGTGCGCAGTTCATCTGTGCGCAGTTCATCTGTGCGCAGTTCATCTGTGCACATTTCATCTGTGCGCAGTTCATTTCCTGCGCAGTTTAACTCATGCGCAGTTCATTTCCTGCGCAGTTCAACTCATGTGCAGTTCGACCCTAGCACAATCTAACCCCAGCGTAACCCACTTGCCCATGATGGTTTGGTTTTATTCCTTGGACTTGGCTTCTCTTTTGTGGATTGGAGTCTTGAGATCTTGTTCCAACAACACGACTGTCTCGATCCAACACGACCTGGCACGATTTTTGGTGTTTTGCTTATGACTAGTACGGTTTTCGTAATTTCTGTGAAGTATGATTCTAGTACTTTCTGATCTTCTTGATAGTGACCCGATGGGGTGCGCCCTTAACTTTTAACCTGTAATTCATGATTAATCTTGATACTGGATAACTTAATAGTAGCCCGTTGTAACACCCTGTTTTCTGAAATTGGGGATTTTTGAAAATTTATTATTTTCTATTATTTATTAATGGTATTTTAGTCATGGTATGATTTTCTGGTGATTTTAATTAAGTTAAACCATTTCTAAAGTCATGCTAAGTCATGACTTATGACTTTGTGACTTTGTTAGTAAACCTTAGTGTAAACCCTAGTTTCTCTAACCTAGAAGTTGCCATGACCATGAGAGCTTGACCATAGGCTTAGAATATCATTTTAGTGATTTTTAGCCATAGGGGTATTTTGGTAATTTTTAGGAATTTATTTGGAATTTAGTGGGATTAGTGAGATTTTACTATTCATGGACTTTTAGATTAGTGACTTGCTAATCCCTAACCTAATTACCCTAATCCATAGGTTAGCTACTAACCTAGAATGACTAAGAGGAATGATATTTGTCATGGGATAAAGTGAAATAAATATCTAGTTACCTTTATTTGATATTTTGCTTAAACCATGCAAAATATCTTAAACCTTTACCTAAAGTCCTTCCCTTAGCTTGGAAGCAACCCAAGGACAACCCCCCCTACCCCATGGCAGCCAAGAAACCACCCCTTGCTACCCCCTCTCCTATATAGTTAACACTTAGTTCAAGAGTTCAAGTTTCATGAGAAAAGAACTCTTGAAAAACCAAGAAAAACCCTTCCACTTCACATAGCCATAACCTTGTCATTTCTCAAGCTTTGGACCTCTAGTTTCTTGCATTAGGACACTAGTATTCTGAGGAAGCCTAGGGAGAATAGCTATCCAAGTTTCATCAAGCAAGGACTCATCAAGCTAGGGGACACACACTCCTCATTTTGGTGTTTTTTCAAGAAAACCACATTGAGGTAAATATATCTAAACCTAGTTATTATACTGGTTTTTCTTCATTATTGCATGCATATAGTTATAATATAGTTGTGGGTAGGGTTTGGTACAATTTTAGGATTGTTTGGTGTCGTGTCGGACACGTATCCTACTTGTAAAACTCTAATTTTTGCTCACTGTTTTGATCACTGTCATAGTATATATACACACTATTTTCCAATTCTTTTTGAACCAAAACCTAGCCTAGCTAACCCTAAACCTAACCCTAAAATACTGAGCACGTTTTGAGCTTGTGTCGTGTCCAAAACTGGACACAAAGCTCTCGGACACAACACTGTTTAGACACTGCTTTTACACTATAAATGTGCCCTGCTACCACAGTGTCCAAACACACTCTACACGCCACTTGGACACGTCAAACTTGACACACGACACGGGGCACTGACTGACAGGTCATCCCCAAAGTTTGGGATGACCTCGTGTCGTGTCGGACACGGAATCGTCCCCGCAAGGGTCATTCAGTGCACAGTGTACACACACAGACACTCGACTTTGAGCGTGTCGTGTCCACTCTACACGACACTTGGGCACCTCGTGGTGACACGAGTGTGTAGCCCTACACGTGGCGTACACATGGACACGAGCACGTGGTGTGTCGTGTCCTGTGTCGCGAGCACGAGATGTGTGCATCGCTGCACGACGCGGTGCAGAACACTGAGTATCAGTCGATTTCCTTCGACTGATACGGAGTTCGTGCCGTGTCCTGAGGACACGTGGACACGAGACAGGCTACCTAAACCCTAGACCAACCCTAGGCGAACCTATCCACACGTGCACGAGACTTCTAGACACGTGTGTCGTGTCCTAGAGCTAAGTGCACGCGTGCACGACACTGCGGTTAGTGTTGTGTATCCTAATTTACCCGGGTGTGGTTTTCGTGTGTTTGGACACGTGAAATCGTGTCGTGGTGTCGTGTCAGTGACCTAGGACACTAGGGTATGTGTGGGGTGTCAGTTACCAACCTTTGGTTGGGAGTCTTAGCTCGATTAGGTTCGTGTATTTCGGGTTACCTCAAATCGAGTGCACAGTGCACAGTCTCACTGTTGGGTTTAATTTCCAGTTTTTGGAAATGGATTTCAAACACGATTTTGATTGAATTAATCCATTAGACTAGTGTATTTTAGTATGTATACGTGTAGTATATATGTATTTGAGGGCGTGGGTCGAATTTGAGGGGATTTGGATGTGTGTGTGTATAGTTATGTATATATATACATATCTATGTATATATGTTATGTGTGTGTGTGTTTGGGGGTTTGATTGTGGATTCCAGGTTCTGGAATTTCCCCCCCCTGTCCTGATCTCTCACTCTCACTCACAGTCTCTCTCTCTCACACTCACTGTCTCACTCTCTCTCTTATCCCCTTGTCTCTCTCTCTATATATTATATGTAATATATATGTAGTTATATATATATATGTATTGTATATATATATACATGATATATATATATGTATAGTGGTATTAGGTTTATTATGTATAGACAGTGTATTATAAATATAAGTATAAGGGTTGTATTATATATGTTATGCATATATGGATTTTGGGTATATAGATATACATATGTATAACCTCTAGTTATAGGTTTATGAGAAAACCTAGACTATTGGCCTATGGCCAGGATCACTAGCCTATGGTTTGGACTAGCCCTAATGACCCAAAACCCTGCTAGAAAACCCTTGTTGACTAAGGGTTGACCAAAGTCAACATTTGGTCAAAAGTGACCTAGTTAACCTAGAAATGACTAGGAATGACCTAAATCAACTAGTTTGACTAGTTTGACTAAAACCCTAACTAGTTTAACTAGTGTTGACCATGTTTGACCTAATTACCCTAACTGACTAGTCTTTGTTTGACCAATGACTTAGTTGGTCTAAGTTTGATCTAGACTTGATCCAGATTGATCAGGTTGACTAGTATTTGACTAGTTTGATTAGAGTGTTGACCAGGAGTTGACTTCAACCTAGATTAAACTTGTTTGACCTTGTTTGATCTTGTTTGACCTTATTTGACTTAGTATGACTTCCTGTGACTTAGTTTGACTATTAGAGTTGACCAAGAGTTGACTTTTGACCAGTTTGACCTAGAATCATGTAGTATGCATTGTATACTTTATTTTTATCATTGTGGATACTTTGTGACTTGTATTGCTCTGACTAGGAGCCAGACACCTCTCCTCAGACTGCATATTCTCTACAGACATTCATACAGCAGGCGAGTACATTCTCTGACCGTTTCATACTTGTTCAGGCTTTACTTCTCGCTCTAGATTACTTTACTTGTTGCTGTCACGTTGGTAACACGGATTGGTACTATATGGATCTTTACATGAGATGTTATCCCCCTCGGGAGCATCGGGTACTTCATGTTATGTGTGTTTCACTATCATCATGTACTCCTATGCTTTCATTATTCATGTACACTCATGTGATCATGTACTCTCATGTTTACTGAGCTCTCATGTATACTATCATATGTACCCTTTTATGGGCCCCATGTGATATCATGTACAATAACGTAACTTGTATAGATCCTTGTGTATTGATTGGGGTACGGGGGAGTAGAAGTGGACATGTGAATAATTCCAAAGTAGTGTAGTCATGTACAAACTCAGTAGTATAGTCATGTATAAATTCTAGCCATTCACATGCCTATCTTGTACTCTACATCACTAGTCACTACAGTTCTCTATATACAGTAGATATTTCATTACAGCTATCTCTTTTACAGCGTACATTTCCTTTCAGCAGTTCATGTATCTTACTCTATTGTCTGTATCGTATTTCCTAACCTGATATGCACTGCGTGAGATGTATTGTGCTCGTTCCCGTCCTGATTGGACCTGTTGAAAATATTACAGAGGATGAGGATGAGGCCCTGGTGTCTACCTATTATGGAGCAAGACTAGATGATACTTATGTTGTGGACCCTCAGCAGGATCCACCTACAGCTGAGGAGGATGTTCCAGTAGTCTAGACCAGTTTAGTCTAGGCAGTCTTTCTATATTTACATTTTGTCTCACATTCTGTGTTGTATTTTGAGATGTGGAGATGTATAGACTCTTAGACTTTTTGTATTATGAGTTGTCAGTTCTGGATATTGTGTTGTACTAGACACTTAGACTTATTCATCTATGATACTGTTCTCTTGAGTTACTATCTATCTATCTATCTGTCTGTCTTTCGTTCTTCTACCCTAGATGTGATTGAGATGTATATTGTTATGTCACCTCCGTTCGGAGAGTATAAACTGTACAGGTACTTGATATTGATAGATGATTGACCTAGGACAGCGTTCTACCGGCGATACTGCGGCGTAGGCTGGGCGTTGTTACGTTCTCGTACCCTAACAGTGGGTGCGGGTCGTGACACGTTTTTAGTGGTGGCCCATGCAGGTCGAGTTTATGTAGTGATATTCGAACTAGAGTATCACTACAGCCTGCGATAGGATTAGAGGAATAGGCTTAGAGAGAGTGGATACTCAATCACTGCTAGGATACTTTGAGAGATTCCTGGGATGACCCTTGAGAATCTCATTTGAAATTACGATTTAAACTCCTTTTCCCTTGATTGAATTTGGTTTTGGAGGATTCACCGTAGAACTTTGAATCCTGGTATTAGTTGATGATTTTGAAATTTTTGTAGTTGTTGATTTTAATTTCTTTGTGTTAGATTAATATCTTTTATATTTTTTGGGGTACTCAATCACAATTATGAGAAAACTCTTATTTATTTCTTGCCATCTAATCCTCTTGCTAATTGCCTTTCATTAAAATGAACTGTCCTCTCTATTTTGCATCTTGCTTAAACTCCTTCTACCAATCTATGTGACTGTATCCCAAACCTGACTTACTCGACTTTTCCTCAAATAAAGACTCATTAAGACCTTCTAACCTTGACCTTGATTGGTCGAACCCTAACTATATTCATCTAGAAGCCTATCTATCCCTAGGACTGTGTTCCTAAATTATTTACTGAATTCCTGATTAATTTTATTTCATGGGTTAATTTGATCCTCTTCAATTTTTGCATCAATTTGTCACGTCTCGAACTACCACTTTCTATTCTAGACCATTGGATGTCCTTTACCGCGACTTAGATATTCAGAGTATAATACTAGCTGTTACCTCCCAACAAACTTTACATATAAGACCTAGACTAGCCTACCTTCATGTAGGTATTCCATGTCCCACTAAAACCCGTCTCCTTGTACTCTATTTTCTTGATATGATTTTCTGGTCAAATGGCTAAACTATAACCTCTACCATGATACTAAATTCATTCTTATTCCAATTAGAGATCCACCTTGGCTCAATTCTTTCGACCTGGCATGTGATGGTGTTCTGTTTGAACCCTCAAATACTTAACCTTGTACCGTATCTTGATTGCTTGACCCGATTTGGTTAAGAATCTTGGACTATTTACCTTCTTTCATCATTTCCACCCTTACTTATATCTTATGCTATAAATTTATCCTTAAGTTTTACAAGCTTATCCTTTCGAGCTTGATCATGATATATTTTATTGGGTGTACACCCACTATTATATTATCTAATCAGAATCGGCGCATGATGGTCTGATCAACCTATTGCGTTTTGGTTCGTCTTTTCATATATTAATCTACGTGGATGGAGACAGTTAAACTTGCCCTAGAATCTTGTCCGCAACAGCCTTGACAATTCTCCTTGGAATTATTTTAATCACCTATGAACCTCGTATTCGTATCCAGTTGAATTAAATTTATCATGACCTGGATCTTCATCATTGGATGCTCGTGCTCATACTTGATTTCATTAATTTCCCATCTTGCCCAATCTCGATTTATCCTAAAATTGATCAACTTAGATCGTGTCAGGACTAAAATCTATTGTGATTGTTGTACCTAAATTTTCAATTTTCTTTTTATGGAATGGTAACTTTAATGATTTCTCACTTGTTAATGACCCATTTTCATATAGGATGGTAGACGGCCTATAGCCTTGATGATTGTTGTTTCCTTACCTTCCCAATTAGGACACCTTAGATTGCTTGAACGTTTTGATACCATAGGACAGTATTGATCTAGAATGACTAGTGCACCTAGATGAGACCGCAGACTGTTCCATTTAACCTGTTCCCCTGGTACCACTATTTCATCACGATTTTTGGTTCAATTTAGGCCATAGACCTTTCCCACTCTAAATTGTGATCATCGTAGGCACATTACCGTGACTATTAAATTTGGAGCACAAGACTAGTTGTTTTCTCAAAACTGACTTCACATACCAGACCTAGACATGACATACTACACCCATGACCTTAGTGTCCCACTCAGGCATACCATTATGTGCTTTATTTGCTTAGTACGATTTTCCTGACCCGAGACTCCATCCTGATTTATCCCATGGAGTTACTTTTGGTTTCGATTTGAATTCAGGACACCTTATGACCTGAAACTGCCAGCCAATTCTTAGACATGACCCAGTATAGGTCTACTACCCCTATTTTGCTTGTTGACCTTGTATGTTGCCCAGGTAGTGGCTTCGTCCTTGATTGTTGGAGGTTGACCTAGAAGGAGTACGACCATCTAAATTTCGAGGACGAAATTATTTTAAGGTGGGTAGACTTGTAACACCCTGTTTTCTGAAATTGGGGATTTTTGAAAATTTATTATTTTCTATTATTTATTAATGGTATTTTAGTCATGGTATGATTTTCTGGTGATTTTAATTAAGTTAAACCATTTCTAAAGTCATGCTAAGTCATGACTTATGACTTTGTGACTTTGTTAGTAAACCTTAGTGTAAACCCTAGTTTCTCTAACCTAGAAGTTGCCATGACCATGAGAGCTTGACCATAGGCTTAGAATATCATTTTAGTGATTTTTAGCCATAGGGGTATTTTGGTAATTTTTAGGAATTTATTTGGAATTTAGTGGGATTAGTGAGATTTTACTATTCATGGACTTTTAGATTAGTGACTTGCTAATCCCTAACCTAATTACCCTAATCCATAGGTTAGCTACTAACCTAGAATGACTAAGAGGAATGATATTTGTCATGGGATAAAGTGAAATAAATATCTAGTTACCTTTATTTGATATTTTGCTTAAACCATGCAAAATATCTTAAACCTTTACCTAAAGTCCTTCCCTTAGCTTGGAAGCAACCCAAGGACAACCCCCCCTACCCCATGGCAGCCAAGAAACCACCCCTTGCTACCCCCTCTCCTATATAGTTAACACTTAGTTCAAGAGTTCAAGTTTCATGAGAAAAGAACTCTTGAAAAACCAAGAAAAACCCTTCCACTTCACATAGCCATAACCTTGTCATTTCTCAAGCTTTGGACCTCTAGTTTCTTGCATTAGGACACTAGTATTCTGAGGAAGCCTAGGGAGAATAGCTATCCAAGTTTCATCAAGCAAGGACTCATCAAGCTAGGGGACACACACTCCTCATTTTGGTGTTTTTTCAAGAAAACCACATTGAGGTAAATATATCTAAACCTAGTTATTATACTGGTTTTTCTTCATTATTGCATGCATATAGTTATAATATAGTTGTGGGTAGGGTTTGGTACAATTTTAGGATTGTTTGGTGTCGTGTCGGACACGTATCCTACTTGTAAAACTCTAATTTTGCTCACTGTTTTGATCACTGTCATAGTATATATACACACTGTTTTCCAATTCTTTTTGAACCAAAACCTAGCCTAGCTAACCCTAAACCTAACCCTAAAACACTGAGCACGTTTTGAGCTTGTGTCGTGTCCAAAACTGGACACAAAGCTCTCGGACACAACACTGTTTAGACACTGCTTTTACACTATAAATGTGCCCTGCTACCACAGTGTCCAAACACACTCTACACGCCACTTGGACACGTCAAACTTGACACACGACACGGGGCACTGACTGACAGGTCATCCCCAAAGTTTGGGATGACCTCGTGTCGTGTCGGACACGGAATCGTCCCCGCAAGGGTCATTCAGTGCACAGTGTACACACACAGACACTCGACTTTGAGCGTGTCGTGTCCACTCTACACGACACTTGGGCACCTCGTGGTGACACGAGTGTGTAGCCCTACACGTGGCGTACACATGGACACGAGCACGTGGTGTGTCGTGTCCTGTGTCGCGAGCACGAGATGTGTGCATCGCTGCACGACGCGGTGCAGAACACTGAGTATCAGTCGATTTCCTTCGACTGATACGGAGTTCGTGCCGTGTCCTGAGGACACGTGGACACGAGACAGGCTACCTAAACCCTAGACCAACCCTAGGCGAATCTATCCATACGTGCACGAGACTTCTAGACACGTGTGTCGTGTCCTAGAGCTAAGTGCACGCGTGCACGACACTGCGGTTAGTGTTGTGTATCCTAATTTACCCGGGTGTGGTTTTCGTGTGTTTGGATACGTGAAACCGTGTCGTGGTGTCGTGTCAGTGACCTAGGACACTAGGGTATGTGTGGGGTGTCAGTTACCAACCTTTGGTTGGGAGTCTTAGCTCGATTAGGTTCGTGTATTTCGGGTTACCTCAAATCGAGTGCACAGTGCACAGTCTCACTGTTGGGTTTAATTTCCAGTTTTTGGAAATGGATTTCAAACACGATTTTGATTGAATTAATCCATTAGACTAGTGTATTTTAGTATGTATACGTGTAGTATATATGTATTTGAGGGCGTGGGTCGAATTTGAGGGGATTTGGATGTGTGTGTGTATAGTTATGTATATATATACATATCTATGTATATATGTTATGTGTGTGTGTGTTTGGGGGTTTGATTGTGGATTCCAGGTTCTGGAATTTCCCCCCCTGTCCTGATCTCTCACTCTCACTCACAGTCTCTCTCTCTCACACTCACTGTCTCACTCTCTCTCTTATCCCCTTGTCTCTCTCTCTATATATTATATGTAATATATATGTAGTTATATATATATATGTATTGTATATATATATACATGATATATATATATGTATAGTGGTATTAGGTTTATTATGTATAGACAGTGTATTATAAATATAAGTATAAGGGTTGTATTATATATGTTATGCATATATGGATTTTGGGTATATAGATATACATATGTCTAACCTCTAGTTATAGGTTTATGAGAAAACCTAGACTATTGGCCTATGGCCAGGATCACTAGCCTATGGTTTGGACTAGCCCTAATGACCCAAAACCCTGCTAGAAAACCCTTGTTGACTAAGGGTTGACCAAAGTCAACATTTGGTCAAAAGTGACCTAGTTAACCTAGAAATGACTAGGAATGACCTAAATCAACTAGTTTGACTAGTTTGACTAAAACCCTAACTAGTTTAACTAGTGTTGACCATGTTTGACCTAATTACCCTAACTGACTAGTCTTTGTTTGACCAATGACTTAGTTGGTCTAAGTTTGATCTAGACTTGATCCAGATTGATCAGGTTGACTAGTATTTGACTAGTTTGATTAGAGTGTTGACCAGGAGTTGACTTCAACCTAGATTAAACTTGTTTGACCTTGTTTGATCTTGTTTGACCTTATTTGACTTAGTATGACTTCCTGTGACTTAGTTTGACTATTAGAGTTGACCAAGAGTTGACTTTTGACCAGTTTGACCTAGAATCATGTAGTATGCATTGTATACTTTATTTTTATCATTGTGGATACTTTGTGACTTGTATTGCTCTGACTAGGAGCCAGACACCTCTCCTCAGACTGCATATTCTCTACAGACATTCATACAGCAGGCGAGTACATTCTCTGACCGTTTCATACTTGTTCAGGCTTTACTTCTCGCTCTAGATTACTTTACTTGTTGCTGTCACGTTGGTAACACGGATTGGTACTATATGGATCTTTACATGAGATGTTATCCCCCTCGGGAGCATCGGGTACTTCATGTTATGTGTGTTTCACTATCATCATGTACTCCTATGCTTTCATTATTCATGTACACTCATGTGATCATGTACTCTCATGTTTACTGAGCTCTCATGTATACTATCATGTGCACCCTTTTATGGGCCCCATGTGATATCATGTACAATAACGTAACTTGTATAGATCCTTGTGTATTGATTGGGGTACGGGGGAGTAGAAGTGGACATGTGAATAATTCCAAAGTAGTGTAGTCATGTACAAACTCAGTAGTATAGTCATGTATAAATTCTAGCCATTCACATGCCTATCTTGTACTCTACATCACTAGTCACTACAGTTCTCTATATACAGTAGATATTTCATTACAGCTATCTCTTTTACAGCGTACATTTCCTTTCAGCAGTTCATGTATCTTACTCTATTGCCTGTATCGTATTTCCTAACCTGATATGCACTGCGTGAGATGTATTGTGCTCGTTCCCGTCCTGATTGGACCTGTTGAAAATATTACAGAGGATGAGGATGAGGCCCTGGTGTCTACCTATTATGGAGCAGGACTAGATGATACTTATGTTGTGGACCCTCAGCAGGATCCACCTACAGCTGAGGAGGATGTTCCAGTAGTCTAGACCAGTTTAGTCTAGGCAGTCTTTCTATATTTACATTTTGTCTCACATTCTGTGTTGTATTTTGAGATGTGGAGATGTATAGACTCTTAGACTTTTTGTATTATGAGTTGTCAGTTCTGGATATTGTGTTGTACTAGACACTTAGACTTATTCATCTATGATACTGTTCTCTTGAGTTACTATCTATCTATCTATCTGTCTGTCTTTCGTTCTTCTACCCTAGATGTGATTGAGATGTATATTGTTATGTCACCTCCGTTCGGAGAGTATAAACTGTACAGGTACTTGATATTGATAGATGATTGACCTAGGACAGCGTTCTACCGCCGACACTGCGGCGTAGGCTGGGCGTTGTTACGTTCTCGTACCCTAACAGTGGGTGCGGGTCGTGACACCCGTGGCGGCGCACTCCTGACTTGTAAATTGTACACCTGTAACTTGTAACTTGACTTGACTTGATGCTGTTGCGATAGCTAACTTGACTCGTATAATCAACTCTGACGTCGTAGGTGTTCATTCTTGCTGCCTTGTGCAATCTACTTGTCTTGTCTCGCATCATATCTAGGATGTGACTCCCTGGTTACCACGGTCAGGGATTCACACTGAATATGGATTAGGCTAATTACTAGATCAAACTATAGTTCATGGAGAATTTCCAGTCACAGGCGATCTCGTTATCTGGGCGCTTTAAATGAACTTGTAGCCTGCCGACGAGTAGGGCACACTTCCAGCACACTGTCATGTGTTGTACCCTCTAAGTCACCTAAGGGTATATCGTCTCCTGGGCGATGTACCCAACCATACTCTCAACTCGCAGAAGGATAACTGGATAGTCTGCAGGGCTTGGGACTGGGAATTTCTCAATTGCATCTTGCTAGTAATTAGGCTTATGATAACCCTAGTTAGTTAAGTAGTAAGTCGTAGTATTGCTTGGCCGTTTGTGAATGGATGGTGCCCAGCCTGGTCTAAGTCTCGTCTAAGTCCCTGTACCTGGTACCCATGTACATGATTATTTTACTTATCTTTAACAATAAATGGGTAGAGACATAGTGCTATTCAGGCGAAGGGTACAACCCCGGTCCTTGTTTGGTTTAAGGGTTGTAACCTGGCTCCCGGAACGGTTCCATGTCCCTAGTCGTTCATTGTCATGCTGTACTCTTTATTACTTGTACTTTTTTTCTATTTTCTTATGTTATGATATGCTGGCTTTTGTTCTTATTTCGTGGCCTCCTTGTGGCACTTGCTCTTTCTGGGGTTTGACCCAGCTGGTTTTGTGTGGCCAGATTTCGGAGCGGCACCCGAGGATCTACCGAACTTCCAGCCCAATAGTGGCGACTAGAAGGAACCCGGGCTACGAGTGGGTTTTCTATTTTGTTTCACCCACTACATTGTAAATTTATTCTTTTGAGGCGTTTAGCCGACGAGCACCTGTTAGCTCGATGCATCATTACTTACTGTCTGCCTACTGGCTGTAACATGATTAACAAATCCTAGGGTTGATCATGTATGACTTAACTCTTGCTAGTCCTCGTATTTTGTATGACTAGCTTCATGATCAGCTGAATATGTAATATTATTGTATATTTGGTGGTCTAACATCTTGTAATTATATTACTTGCTTGAGATTGAGACAATAGGCTTGACCTTAAGAAACCGTTGGCTTGTAGTAAACCCTCATATCTAGACAGCCGTGACCATATAGCGAGGTAGATTCCATTTCAATATACGTAGCTGGCTATATTCGCCCCCGCTCTCCAGTATTCTGGTTCTGGGGCATCACAATTGTACGACATGATTTGACTTTTCCACTCTTCTTCTTGTTGGAAGTGGGTGGTGCGGACTGAGTTACTTCTGGTACCAGGTCCCGGTGGACCCACATGACCTCCCCTCGTGATGTGGTAAGGGACACTAGACCAACAGCCTGGTCTCGGGGAGGTGCCAGGTTTGCGACTTCCATTCTTTCCCTGGGGACGGGCACTACTCCATCTTGTGTCTTTGTCGGAAGAAAATTATGAAACCCATAGCTCTGTGAATATTTAATATTAATGTTTTCGTAATATTATTAGTATTTTTAAATTATTATTAGTTTATTATTATATTATTTTCTGTGTGATAAAATGGTTTCTAAAATAAATAACCTGGATTTTTGGATTTCAGACCCAGACCCGAGTCCGAAAACAGACCCAGGCCTCAGCCCGAACCCAACTTCTTTTTCCCTTCCTATTAATTCTTATTTGACTTGGCTTAATGTTATTAAAAAAATAATTATCTAGCTGGTCCCGTAGGACCAGCACTCCTTTCCACGCACACACACGTTCACTAGTCAAAGCCCCAGTATTTCTCTCCACACTTTTCTCCTACCCACACTTTTTCCTCACCCATCTTCCTTTAATACACGATCCCCCACTCTTCTGACTCACTCACGATCTTTCTTAGAGATTAACTCTCCCTCTCTATTGTTTCCCCCTCACTCTCTGGAAGAGATCAGTTCCCTTCTCTCAAAACTTCACTCTCACCCGCACCAATTTCCTCACCCCAAACCCAACTCGCGGCCGAGCCATCCCCGCCGACCCACTCCGCCGTCGCCGCCGCCGAGTTCCCCTCCGGCGACCCCGACCGACGCGCCCCTCCGCGTCCCTGCCGCTGTCCCGCGCGCGAGCCCCCGCGCCAGCCCTTTTTACCGGCTCCTCCCGACCGCTGTCACTCCCAGCCCTTTTTGCCCCTGGCCGCTGTCACTCCCTGCCGACCCGCATCAGCCCCGCGGATCCGTCCCTGGCCGTGCCCTAGCCCGCTGCCCTTCGTCGCGGTGCCCCTGGTCAGTTCCCTTTGGCGAGCTTTCCTTCGCGTGTTCTGGCCGTGCCCTAGCTTCGGCGTTCTTCGACGTTCTTCGTCGACGTTGCCATTTCAGCACTGTTTCGGAAATACGTCGTTGATTCGGAGCTTATTTTCATTCTATCTTTCATCTGAGAGCTCTAGCCGAGCAATCCGAGGTATAACCCCCCTGTCCCGCTCATTTTATTATTTAGTCAATGATGAAATGGTCCCCGATTTCCTTTGGGAACTCGGTTTTAGCGACGTCATAATTTTTCGGGACTTTCGGAAAGGTCCTGTGAATTATTTTGGATTTCCGGAATATTTCGGGAATGGATTTTTAGTATGTGTTGGCTTTTCGGATTTTTTTCGGAAACGTTCTGTGATTTGTGGATTGGAATCGGACTTCCGAAATTATTTCGGGTCGTCCCGAATATTCTGTGGATTGGTTGTGGATTTTATATATATAAAAAATTTGGGTTTTTCCCTGGTTTGGGACTTGTAGGAAATTATCGGCGCCATTTCCCAGTTTTTGGGTTGACCAAAAACAGAGGAGATGCTGCCCGATTTTTCCGTAAATCCTGAATTATTTTTAAAATGAATTTAAAATAAATTTCGGGATTTTACTCGATATTTGATTTTGGGTGACGACCGTATCGGTCAATGGACCCGGCTAAGTGCAAACGAAACCGGCCCCGCCCGGACGTTGAGACAATTAGCCAAAATGAGGATCGGACCATATCTGAGACTTATGATTTACTTTATTTTTATATTTATTTCTGTTTAAATATTATTTAATATTTTCAGTTTAGGACTAACGTCAGTCATATCTTATTTCAATTTATGTAAATAAATTGTAATGGGCATAAGCCCAGCTGGCTGTGGTCTGTAACTGTAATAGCTTAGAATTTTCCTGTCATTTTCTGGTTTTTCGAGTTTTGCTATTAACGATTAAAATGATTAAAAAGTATTTTGTATAAAAATTAATTAATATTTTCTCACGTAAAAATTGACGAGTTTATTAATAATTAAAAATCACGTATTTCTCACTAAAATAAGAAAGATTAGCTTTATAATTATATTTATAAAAATTACCAAGTTTTCATAAACAATCTGGCAGCGACGGTGTTTTCTCGAATTCAAAGTTAAAATGACATTTTCCCTCGTATTAAATCAACGCACAATAAATTGTATTTTCTGTGTTTGGTTAATTTAAGAACTAAAATTGGACTAGGACGCAATAGAGATTTCAACTAGCGTAGCTAGGTTGGTAAACTTGATATCTGAGTCTATCTCTCGAATGTAGGAATTCGAGGACGACTCTAACTTCCCGTCTCGAAGTCTTCTACCTCTCCAATCATTTCTATTGAGGCTAGTATAATTTATGTTAGTTTACAGTTATTTATTTAATCGCTTTACTGCAATTTTAAACCACGATGCAAACACGAAACTCTCTCCGAGAGTACTGTACTGTAACTACTGGGGACTGGGGAATAGCGTAATGATTATGACCACTACTGTAACAAAAACCCCTTATCCTTCCTGTAACAAACCTAAGCCGGTCATATTTCATTGCCTGTTCAAATCACTGTTTTTACTGTAACAAACTGTTCATGTTTAAAACTGTTTAGAACTGCATGATTCTATTACTTATTTAACTGTTTAAAAATTAGCATGAATTGTACTTTGCTCCCTCCTGACTGGAGATATATTTTTAGGGGATATTGGGGATACAGATCGGTTTTACAACAGCTACTACGACCCTGTGTTGTACCCAGTTGTGCTGCCAGAGTCCCCACAGGAGGACGTTGGGACTGAGGTCGATGATCCGGCCGATAGATAGATTTCCTTTTTCAGCATTTTGTTATTTCAAATTCTGTATTTCATTTCAGAATAGTTTCATTTGTATTTAAATTTCAGTTTAATAAAGTTTATTTCCGAAGTTGAGTTGTGACAAATATAGTGTTGTTGTATGGTTACCTGCTACTGAACTGCTTACTGCCGCCGTCTCAACAACGGTGCAGGCTGGGCATGATCCGACTAGACCCAGATTATTGGGATCGGGTCGTGACATGTTTTCAGTGGTGGCCCATGCAGGTCCTACAACAACTTAGGAAAACATACCTAGAAACAATTAGAACACTAGAATATTGATTTGTCACGACATAGGACCGAATTATATAAATAAATATTTTTGTTTGATTATAGACTGGTAGGATACCTTGCTTATGTATGTACCCTAAACCTTTCAGATCATGGCCAAAGGAAAGACTACCTGGTCCGGCCCTGCTGACGATGAGGTGTCGTCAACCGATCACACCCCTTCTCAAGCACGCCGGGACCTACCACCCTTACAGCTGACAGACCGTCCCCATGCTGCACCAGCTCCCCGGCCCGTTTACGCTTCCACAACGCAAGCGGCAGAACCGACACTTTCCCGGGCTGAGCCGCAGATCCCTGCGGTAGTGCCCGCACCAGCTGCCCCACCAGTGCCCGTAGATCCTACTGACCTAGTGGGAATGCTACGAGGAGTGCTTGAAGCACAGAGAGCTCAAGCGAAGCCCACAGAGAGCAGACTGTTGCCCAAGCTGAAGCCTATCGCGAGCAGACCGCGATCATGAGAGAAGGCATGGAGAATGCCCACAACGTGGCTATGGCTGCCCTCGAGAGAGGAGGAACCACTTCATCAGGGACACGACCTGCCAAGGTAAGCATGATTCAGGAGTTAGTTATATTTCTTTAAGGCCATTCTTTTGATTAGAGGCGTATTATTGCATGAAGGTGGGAGATATAGAAAGCTTTAAGTAGCAAGACCCTCGACCTTTCAAAGGAACCGAGGGTATCATCTACGCCGATGAATGGCTAGACCATATGGAGCGTCTCTTGAGCGTCGCTCGACTCCCGGAGGACCTCAAGACCGAAGCTGTAGGACTCCAACTACAGGATGTGGCGAGCACCTGGTATCGAAATGAACCTCGACTCTAGGACAAGCAGCTCGACTGGGACACCTTCAAGAAGCTGTTCCGCAGGAAGTTTTTCCCGACATCGGAGATGCGGGAAATGGAGAGGCAATTCCAGAACTTGAAGCAGGGAAACATGACGGTCAGCGAGTATGCGGCAGAGTTCGGCCGACTAAGCCGTTTTTCCCAGAACCTGGTAGCTGACCCTAAGGATCGTGCTGAGCGATTCAGGTATGGCTTACGAGAAGAGATTCGTACCCCTGTGATCGCAGATGGCGCAAAGACCTATGAGAGGATCCTGATCCGAGCTCAAGACGTGGAGAAGAGCCAGCCTTCTCGATCCAAGAGAGAGTATCCTGGAACTAGCAACTTCCAGGGTAGTCAGAAGAGGCCCAACAACAACAACAACAACAACAGGCCCTCGCACCAGCAGCAGCATCATCAGGCGAGGACCAATGACAGAGCACACCAGAAGCAGATCCCCGTCTGTGACTATTGCAAGAGGCTAGGGCCTCAGTCGAACATCTGCAGGAAGAGGCTAGGACACTGCCTAGTCTGTGGGTCTGCCACCCACCAAGTGAAGGACTGCCCCATGTCAGCCCATCGGCCTGGAACCAACCAGCAGAGAGCTCCCCTACCTACTCAGCAACAACAGTTTGGACAGCACCAGCAGAAGACTGGGCGAGCTTTTGCCCTAGCAGCTGATGAGCAGGAGCCAGAGCAGGAACCCACCGCAGATGTCATCACAGGTTCCATTTATGTGTTTTTACATCCTGCTCTAGCATTATTTGATTCGGGTGCATCACATAGTTTTATATCATCCAAGTTTATATCTGCACACCACATAGATTCGGGACTTAGCAAGGTGATTAGTAGGGTTATGACCGGTGGTGGACCCATACCCATCACTGAGGCTTGTAATTGTCCCATAGCCATCTCTGGCCATCAGTTCTCAATACCTTTACTAGTGATGCCCCTGCCCAACTATGATGTTAGTCCTAGGGATGGACTAGTTAAGTGAACAGCATGCGCTGATAGATTGTCACCGAGGATGTGTAATCTTCAGCCCACCAGGAGAACCGGCGTTTGTAATCTCTCGGGCTCCGGAAGATATGAAGAGTATTTCCTACTCCTCTATCACCGAAGAACCCGGGCCTCCTCACCCTATCATTGCGGAATTTATGGATGTCTTTCCAGATAGTCTTCCAGGATTGCCGCCAGATCGAGATGTGGAATTCAACATCGATCTAGTACCCGGCTCTTCCCCTATTTCTCGAAGATGCTACAGAGTCAACCCCAAGGAGGCTAAGGAGATGAAGGATCAGATCGACGAGCTGAAGTCGCAAGGATTTATCAGAGACGAAGCTTCACCCTGGGGAGCACCAGTTTTGTTCGTGCCCAAGAAGGATGGAACCGTGCGGATGTGCATCGACTACCGGGCGCTGAACAACATCACCATCAAGAACAAGTACCCCCTTCCCCGGATCGATGACCTGTTTGATCAACTGAGCGGAGCCAAGGTATTTTCAAAGATAGATCTCAGATCAGGCTACCATCAAATCAAGGTCAGGAAGGAGGATATTCCCAAGATGGTGTTCAACACCAAGTATGGACAATTTGAATTCTTGGTCATGCTGTTTGGACTGACAAATGCTCCTACGG
This sequence comes from Iris pallida, assembly GCA_029216955.1. Classification (NCBI taxonomy): domain Eukaryota; kingdom Viridiplantae; phylum Streptophyta; class Magnoliopsida; order Asparagales; family Iridaceae; genus Iris; species Iris pallida. The sequence continues at coordinate 26,754,928 of JANAVB010044218.1, forward strand.
TATTCATGAACCTCATGAATAAGCTTTTTCATGAATATCTGGATCAGTTTGTGGTTGTCTTTATCGATGACATACTGATCTACTCGAAGACGGAGGAAGAGCATGAAGAGCACTTGAGGAAAGTGCTGAGTACCTTGAGGAAGGAGAAGCTCTATGGTAAGCTATCCAAATATGAATTCTTTTTAGACAAGGTGGAATTTTTGGGCCATGTTGTCACAGGAAAATAAATTTCGGTGGATCCAAAGAAGATAGCTGCTATTGAAAAGTGGACTGCACCAAGCTCGGTTGCAGAGATCAGGAGCTTTTTGGGACTAGCTGGCTACTACCGGAAGTTCGTGAAGGATTTCTCCAAGATTGCGGAGTCAATGACTAAGCTTACTAGGAAGAACGAGGAGTTCATATGGTCTGAAGCGTGCCAGTCAGCTTTCGAGGAACTGAAGAAGAGGCTCACAACTGCGCCGATACTTGCGCTACCCGCAGGTACTGGCAGTTTCTCAATCTATAGTGATGCTTCCGGAAAAGGACTGGGTTGCGTTCTTCAACAACACGGGAAAGTGATTGCCTGTACATCTTGACAATTGTGGACTCATGAGAAGAACTACCCCACACATGACTTGGAGCTTACAGCGGTGATATTTGCTTTGAAGCTATGGAAGCACTACCTGTATGGAGAGAGAGTGGAAATATTTACGGACCACAAAAGTCTGAAATATATTTTCACTCAGAAGGAGCTGAACATGAGACAAAGACGATGGCTGAAGCTGATGAAGGATTTTGATATCAACCTGCAGTACCATCCGGGTAAGGCTAATGTTGTTGCAGATGCACTTAATCGTTACCCAATGGCGATGTTCTTGACCAAGGAGCGCCATTTGCTGGAGGAAATGGAGAAACTTGGATTGAAAGTTGTACTGCCTGAGAAGGAAATGAAGAAACTTAGAAGAGAAGCCATCGTACCAGGAGATGAGTCATCATTGATGCAGTTGCAAGTGCGTTCGAGTCTTATGGACAGAATCAAGGAGACACAATTCCAAGACGAGACACTTTGCAAACTCAGAGACCAAGTGCTGGTAGGAACACTTGAAGGATTCTCAATCGCCAGCGACGGAGCATTGAAGAATGGTACGAGGCTGTGCGTACCAACTGGCGAACTGAGGAACGAGCTGATGCAAGAAGCGCACCATTCGCAGTATTCTATACACCCTGGAGCCAACAAGATGTACCGGGATATGCGAACTATAGTATGGTGGTACGGAATGAAGAAGGATGTATCCAGGTATGTGGCTAGATGTTTAATTTGTCAGCAAGTTAAAGCTAGCAGGCAGAGACCAACAGGATTATTGCAGTCGCTTGACATTCCAGAGTGGAAATGAGAGCATATAACGATAGATTTTGTATAAGGACTGCCTCGATCCCAAGGAAGGAAGGATGCCATTTGGGTTATAGTGGACCGACTGACGAAGTCAGCTCACTTTATCCCCTTCAAGGTTGGTTTATCCACCGAGAAGTTGGCAGCACTGTACATGCGGCACATCTACCGGATTCATGGAGTTCCGGTAAGTATCGTATCTGACAGAGATACCAGATTTACATCTCACTTTTGGAAGAGTTTGCATGACAGCTTGGGAACCCAACTGAAGTTCAGCACCGCCTACCACCCTCAGACTGACGGGCAATCGGAGAGAACCATCCAGACGCTAGAAGATATGCTGAGATCCTGCGTCCTAGAATTTGGAGGGTCTTGGGAAGACCATTTGCACTTGGTAGAGTTCTCTTACAACAACAGCTACCAAGCTAGCATCGGGATGATACCGTTCGAGGCACTCTATGGACGTCATTGCCGCACCCCTCTTGTCTGGGATGACGTCGGAGAACAAGTGTTGCTTGGACCTGAGATGGTGACCGAAGCAGCAGAGAAAGTGAGAATGATCAGAGACAAGCTCCGGATAGCCCAAGACAGACAGAAGCATTGGGCCGATTGCAGCAGACGGCCTTTGGAGTTTGAAGAAGGCGACAATGTGTTTGAGAAGATCTCGCCTACCAGAGAAACAATTCATTTCGGCGGAGCAGAAAAGTTAAGCCCCAAGTATATTGGTCCATTTGAAGTACTTAACAGGATTGGAGAAGTGGCTTATCGGGTGGCTCTACCCCCAAGTCTCGAAGGCGTCCACAACGTCTTCCACGTCTCGTAGCTGAGATGCTATATCCCGGACCCGAGCCATATCTTGGACCATTCAGAGCTGGAGATTGGACCCAGCCTCACAGTGCCGGAGAAGCCAGTGGCAATTTTGGACCGAGGCGAGAAGAGAACCAGGAACACTGTGACGCCAATAGTCAGAGTGATGTGGCGGCACAACTCACCAGGCGAGTCGACCTGGGAGCGAGAAGACCAGATGCGGGAGCAGTACCCGTACCTGTTTGAGACTTGAGGTAATCCCTAACCTTGCTTTTAATTTCGAGGACAAAATTTTCTAAGGAGGAAAGATTGTGAAACCCATAGCTCTGTGAATATTTAATATTAATGTTTTCATAATATTATTAGTATTTTTAAATTATTATTAGTTTATTATTATATTATTTTCTGTGTGATAAAATGGTTTCGAAAATAAATAACCTGGATTTTTGGATTTCAGACCCAGACCCGAGTCCGAACCCAGACCCAGGCCTGAGCCCGAACCCAACTTCTTTTTCCCTTCCTATTAATTCTTATTTGACTTGGCTTAATGTTATTAAAAAAATAATTATCTAGCTGGTCCCGTAGGACCAGCACTCCTCTCCACGCACACACACGTTCACTAGTCAAAGCCCCAGTATTTCTCTCCAAACTTTCCTCCTACCCACACTTTTCCTCACCCATCTTCCTTTAATACACGATCCCCCACTCTTCTGACTCACTCACGATCTTTCTTAGAGATTAACTCTCCCTCTCTATTGTTTCCCCCTCACTCTCTGGAAGAGATCCGTTCCCTTCTCTCAAACCTTCACTCTCACCCTCACCAATTTCTTCACCCCAAACCCAACTCGCGGCCGAGCCATCTCTGCCGACCCACTCCGACGCCGCCGTCGTCGAGTTCCCCTCCGGTGACCCCGATCGGCGCGCCCCTCCGCGTCCCTGTCGCTGCCCCGCGCGCGAGCCCCCACGCCAGCCCTTTTCGCCGGCTCCTTCCGATCGACAGTGCCGCCCCGTCGGCTCTCCGCCGACCGTCCTAACCGCCAGCCCCTGTCGCCGGCGCTCCCCGCCGCCCCGCGTGCCCCTGGCCGCTGTCACTCCCTGCCGACCCGCGTCAGCCCCGCGGATCCGCCCCTGGCCGTGCCCTAGCCCGCTGACCTTCGTCGCAGCGCCCCTGGTCAGTTCCCTTTGGCGAGCTTTCCCTCGCGTGTTCTGGCCGTGCCCTAGCTTCGGCGTTCTTCGACGTTCTTCGGCGTTCTTCGACGTTCTTCGGCGTTCTTCGACGTTCTTCGTCGACATTGCAATTTTAGCACTGTTTCGGGAATACGTCGCTGATTCGGAGCTTATTTTCATTCTATCTTTCATCTGAGAGCTTTAGCCAAGCAATCCGAGGTATAACCCCCCTGTCCCGCTCATTTTATTATTTAGTCAATGATGAAATGGTCCCCGATTCCCTTTGGGAACTCGGTTTTAGCGACGTCGTAATTTTTCGGGACTTTCGGAAAGGTCCTGTGAATTATTTTGGATTCCCGGAATATTTCGGGAATGGATTTTTAGTATGTGTTGCCTTTTCGGATTTTTTCCGGGAACGTTCTGTAATTTGTGGATTGGAATCGGACTTCCGAAATTATTTCGGGTCGTCCCGAATATTCTGTGGATTGGTTGTGGATTTTATATATATAAAAAATTTGGATTTTTCCCTGGTTTGGGACTTGCAGGAAATTATCGGCGCCATTTTCCAGTTTTTGGGTTGACCAAAAACAGAGGAGATGCTGTCCGATTTTTCCGTAAATCCTGAATTATTTTTAAAATGAATTTAAAATAAATTTCGGGATTTTACTCGATATTTGATTTTGGGTGACGACCGTATCGGTCAATGGACCCGGCTAAGTGCAAACGAAACCGGCCCCGCCCGGACGTTGTGACAATTAGCCAAAATGAGGATCGGACCATATCTGAGACTTATGATTTACTTTATTTTTATATTTATTTCTGTTTATATATTATTTAATATTTTCAGTTTAGGACTAACGTCAGTCTTATCTTATTTCAATTTATGTAAATAAATTATAATGGACATAAGCCCAGCTGGCTGTGGTCTGTAACTGTAATAGCTTAGAATTTTCCTGTCATTTTCTGGTTTTTCGAGTTTTGCTATTAACGATTAAAATGATTAAAAAGTATTTTGTATAAAAATTAATTAATATTTTCTCACGTAAAAATTGACGAGTTTATTAATAATTAAAAATCACGTATTTCTCACTAAAATAAGAAAGATTAGCTTTATAATTATATTTATAAAAATTACCAAGTTTTCATAAATAATCTGGCAGCGACGGTGTTTTTCCGAATTCAAAGTTAAAATGACATTTTTCCTCGTATTAAATCAACGCACAATAAATTGTATTTTCTGTGTTTGGTTAATTTAAGAACTAAAATTGGACTAGGACGCAATAGAGATTTCAACTAGCGTAGCTAGGTTGGTAAACCTGATATCTGAGTCTATCTCTCGAATGTAGGAATTCGAGGACGACTCTAACTTCCCGTCTCGAAGTCTTCTACCTCTCCAGTCATTTCTATTAAGGCAAGTATAGTTTATGTTAGTTTACAGTTATTTATTTAATCACTTTACTGCAATTTTAAACCACGATGCAAACACGAAACTCTCTCCGAGAGTACTGTACTGTAACTACTGGGGACTGGGGAATAGCGTAATGATTATGACCACTACTGTAACAAAAACCCCTTTATCCTTCCTGTAACAAACCTAAGCCGGTCATATTTCATTGCCTGTTCAAATCACTATTTTTACTGTAACAAACTGTTCATGTTTAAAACTGTTTAGAACTGCATGATTCTATTACTTATTTAACTGTTTAAAAATTAGCATGAATTGTACTTTGCTCCCTCCTGACTGGAGATATATTTTTAGGGGATATTGAGGATACAGATCAGTTTTACAACAGCTACTACGACCCTGTGTTGTACCCAGTTGTGCTGCCAGAGTCCCCACAGGAGGACGTTGGGACTGAGGCCGATGATCCGGCCGATAGATAGATTTCCTTTTTCAGCATTTTGTTATTTCAAATTCTGTATTTCATTTCAGAACAGTTTCATTTGTATTTAAATTTCAGTTTAATAAAGTTTATTTCCGAAGTTGAGTTGTGACAAATATAGTGTTGTTGTATGGTTACCTGCTACTGAACAGCTTACTGCCGCCGTTTTAACAACGGTTCAGGCTGGGCATGATCCGACTAGACCCAGATTATTGGGATCGGGTCGTGACAAAAGTTGCCAAATTGTACTGACACCTTGTTGGCTACTACGGTTACCTCTTCGAAATCAATGGCCAAGGCCTTGGAATCGATGAGATGTTGGATGTATTGCTTCAGTTGGTAGCAGTCTTGTGTAGCATGATGGACATAGCGATGGTAGTGGCAGTACTTGGGACCCTCCATCTCGGCTGGACGAGGTTCACGTCTTGGAGGAAGGAGCTGGATTCTACCTCCTTGTATGAGCATATCCAAGATGGGTTTAACATGACTGTCTCCGAAGAAATAAGTCATCTGAGGCCACTGCTTCTCTGCCGGCTTCGGTTCAGGCTTCAGAGCCGTGTCGGCCACCATAGCCTGTTTCCCCTTGTTGTCTCGATTGTTGGAGGGGTTACCTACATTATTGCTGTTGGTGTTAGGGCGTTTGCCCTTATCTTCTCCTTCCGAGATGTGCAATCCCAGTTGGTGAGCTTTCTTCAATTTGTCTTCTGCGCTAGTGGCGCTGATAATGAAAGTCTTCCAATCCTTAAACTGACTTTCGCTTATCTAGAGGCTGATTGTAGGAAGCAATCTCTTTTGGCAAATTTCAATCAAGAAGGAATCGGGATTACCGGAAGGCAACTTCATCGCGGTTTGACGAAACCGTTCGATATAGTTCCTTGTCAACTCTTTTTCTCCCTGGACAACGTCCATGAGGGTGGACATCGTCACGTCCTGTCCTACTTCGTAGAACCTCTCCAAGAACATACGCTTGAAGCCGGTGAAGGAATAAATGCAGTTGTCCGGCAAGTTGCGGTACCAGTCAAAAGTGACCCCTTCCAACGCTCAAATGAATAGCCGTGTGAGAATGACATCGTCATGAGGCAGATGGTCGGTTGTGACTTCGAAGTAGGTGATGTACCTGCTTGTAGATGTCTTTCTGGACCTGGAACATGGAACATGGCCCAAAGCTTCTGGACCCCTCTTCTCGTCTTCCTGGCCTCGTCTGCAGCGGTGGGAGCTAATGTTTCAGGAGGATTGTCACTCGGGTTTGGTGCCGCTGAGTTCGAGTCCGCATTGATCGCAGGACCCAAACTTGCTTGGCCAGACGCCCTTCCTTGCAGAGCTGGGAGCGCCGCTTTGATTTTATCCACGGATTTGACCAAGGTACGCAGTATAGCCTCCAGAGTGTCGATGTATTGGCGATCGCTGGGACCGTCTTGATCGTCGTTTGTCCTGAATGCCGTCCTCACACGAGCTGAAGTAGAAGGGACGGTGGACGACGTGCCCTCTGAATCATACCCCTGGACAGAGAAGTCATCGTTGTAACGCCCCAGTCCCAAAATACGTAGGACTAGGAACGTAGACATGCCAGCTGTATTCATACGAAGTATACTCCAATATATGGAAGCCTCGTATAAATACATAAGCTGTAAAATGCAGTATAACCATAAGTAATCTCATCCACACAAAATAAATGAATAAAAGATCATATAATGAGAATAAATTTGTCTTGATACAATATGTTAGGCGGAGACAAATCCACTACCAACAAGTAAAGGAAAAATACATAAGAAAAGATATAAATTTGGCGAGCGAAGCGAAGACGACCAAAAAGCAATCATCCTCGAGGAAATAGAGCGGATCACGGCTAGAGCTAAAGCACCTGCGAAAGACAATAGCACACACCTGGCAAGACAACCAGTTCCTCAGAGGGACGTAACAAGACACATAATAGCATGCCATATAAACTGAATAATATTGCTCAAATAAATAAGTCAATCGAATTTATAACATTGTCCAATACGCACCTACTGAACGAGCGTACCATCCCCCCAACCAAACAAGGACAGGAGATGGTAAACTAATTCACGGCGACGTATCTTTCCATGCTAAGAATCCGATATGGTATCCGAACCCCAACAAGGTTCAATACCTTCTCATCGAAGTAGTAAGTCACACCTACAACCAAACAAGGACAAGATGTGACGAACTAATCTGTGATAAGTTATTGTTCCAAGCTACGGTCAGATACAAGTACCCAAACCAAAAGTACTCGTACCTAACGGATAGGGTAGCCTACCATTCTAAGTGAAATGTTGTTAAGAACAATCCTTCCTACGCATGGGCCCTATCTAAATAGGATCGGCATAGTCCCCTCTTGGGCACCAGAGGCCCCAGCAGGAAGAGCATGGGTCATCAACCCCGTATCTCCAGCGGAGAGTCCGAGTCACAAGGGAAGTGCATCGAAGCCCATACGCTAAGGAATTGTCCTCCCCGCCCAATGCCTACTGTGTTGTATCCACAACACAAACCTCTATAACCGCTAAGTCAAACTAGCATGCAACCTCTATTAGCGGTTATTCCTATCGCACGGCTTGTACGTACTGGTGGCCAGCCAATCACGCACTTCCGTGTTCTACATGCGACACACAACTTCGTATTTACAACGTGTCAAGGCCAATGAATGCGACACACAAGGTGGTCCCTTAATTCTAGGTTTAATTTGTAAGAAAAATAATACACAGCAGAAAATATAAATGAACAGTTATGCCATGTATCACAGTTTAATTTGCATAAAGAAAATAAGTAATGCATGAAATATGAGCTAAAATAATTAAACAGCTAATGGCAAGGTGTCTTGCCTGGTAGAGCGCCTGGTGTGCTGCGATAATCAAGGTGGCACGATATGCAACTTTGGTGCAACAACTGCACAAGGGAACCTCTGTTGATGGCACGGATCGTGTCATTGAGTCCATAAGGGTTAAATTAGTTAGGGTGGACATAAGACAGTCTCGAAATGGGCGAAGGAATAGGAACAATAGGACTTGGATACGGACAGGAGAGAAATTAAAGAAATAATGGATAAGTAAATATTTATATATATACGGGTTTTTAGAAAATATTTATAATTCCTAAAACTAGTTTTCATAAATCAAAATAAGTATAAGAAAAACACTCACAGTCAAAAAAATCATTTTTGGATAAAAATGCTAAGTTCGTCAAAAATTAGATATTAGCTAGGAGCTATATTTTTATTAGTAAAATTAATATTTGATAAACACACAAAAATTTGGAAATAACGATTTAGACAAAAATTCTATGTTTTTCTTTTATTCCAAATATTCTAAATAAATAACTAAAAGTCATAAAACTCTTTTCTTATATTGAAGCTATAATTCAACTGGATAGGAAATATTAGAATCATCAAAACTAATATGCTAATATAGTTCAAAAATATCTCGCTGTTTAATAATAATTAACAAAACTAATTTAAGTAAGCCAACAAATATTCTTAACTAATATCAAAATAATATTAATAATGATAGTAATATAGCAATTATATTCATACAATAGAATTTGCACTTATAGAAAAAAATATAAAATAATAATAATAACAATAATGAAAATAACAATAATAATAATAATAATAAGTATTATCTAGTAATAATAATACTATATAACAAAAACAAAATTAGTACTAGTAATCAATAATAATATTATTAATATCAATAATCATAATGATAATATAAAAACATAACAGAGAAAAGTAAATAAATAATAATAACAATAAAAAAATAAAAAAAAATAAAAAATAAACATTCACCCACCCCCGGTCCCGAAGCTGTACAGAGAGAGAAACAGTGGGAGAGAAAAAAAATAAAAAAAACGAACGGAGAGGAGAGGGAGGAGAGAGAGTGGGACGGCGGCGGATTGGCGGTGGCTGGCGCGCGACGGATCAAGGGTTTTCGGCGGCGGGAGGCTACGGGACTTGGCGGCGGCGGAGCTCGTCGGTCCCGGAGAGGCGGAGGGCGCGCGCAGCCGGTGGGTGCGCGGCTGGACGAGAGAGGGGAACGACGAAGCTCAGATCTGGCGGAGATGGGAGTTTGGGGCGGCGCCGCGCGGAGCTGCGTGCGGGCGGAGGGAAGAAGTCGGCCGGCGGAAATCGAGGACAGGGCGACGGCAAGGGGCGGTAAAGCTGACGGGAAGAAGGGGGTTCGTCGAGGGCTGTGCGCGGGGCACGGCGGAGGACGGCCACCGGCGCAGTGTCTCGACGGAAGAGGGCGGCGGATCTCGCCGGAGGTGAGTTCTAAGTTAGGCTTTTCCAATTTTGATTTCTATTTTCTTTTTCTCTGGTGGGCTGTGATGGGTGGCGGTAATGGTGGTCCGACCATTGGCCGTGGTGGCGGGGGTGGTGCCCCGTTGGTAGCGATGTTGACGTCGGTATAGGGTTGTGGTGGTGCTGGTCACCTAGACGGAGGTGATGTTGGTGGTGGGAGGTGGTGGTTCTGGTGGCGTTGGCTTTCCGGGGTGGTGCTAGTCGAAAGGGCGGTGGCCTGGCAGAACGGGGTCGTTTGGTGGTCGGAAGCGGCGTTGGGGGTTCGGGGGAGGCGATGACGACGCTGGCCGTGGTGATGGTTGAGGCAGGGGTTCAATGGGTGTTGATGATGGCGGGGTGTGATGACAGTAATGGTTGTGGTGGAGGAGAGGGGATAGCAGGGAGTCGGGTGTTTGGTCGGAGGGCAGGGAACGGGACGGCGAGGCAATGGCTATGGGTAGGCTAGGATTACGGATTGGATGGTGTCGGGTTTGCCGACACGAAAAAGGATAATGTAATTGTAAATGTAATGGAATAAGAATTTGATGGTGGAACACGGACACGAGGCACGCACAATTTGTTTGTGGAATTGTGAAGGAATAATATGGAGAAAATATTGGAGGAGTACCTGCTTATTTATAGGATGTGGGAATTCCCAATTAGATAGGAATTAGGATATTTAAAACCCAAATTAGATAATTCCTAATTTAATTTAAAGCAATCAAATCCAAATCCAAATCCAAATTCAAATCTAATTTAAATTAAATTTCCTAGTTTAAAATCAAATGGAATAACTCAATTTTCAAATATTAACTAATAAAATAAATCTACAGTTTCAAATCAAGATTTAAATCTCCTCAATGATTTCAAAATATATTCTCCAAAAATACTATAAATAATAATTTTAAAAATACTTTATTATTTAAAAATAAACTTTAATAAAATATTTATGAAATAAATATTTTTGCACGAAGAATATTAGTTATTATCAATAACTGCTAAAAAAACGATAGACTTTTTATAGCTAGAATAATAATTTTATATAATATTTTGAAAGTGTTAATAAAATAGAAAAATTATTTTTCTAAAATATGTACGCTCGCACATATTCGCACTCGTCGAGCAAAAATAAAATTTCGTGCGCGACGTAAAATACGACTATGCGACGTACAATACAAAATTTTAAATCCGTACAAATATTAAATAAAAAATAATTAGTAGAAATTTAGGGGTTTTACATCCTACCCAACTTAAAAGAATTTCGTCCTCGAAATTAAGAATTAGTAGGAGGTGAGAGGGCACAACGGTAGATAGAAGGGTTCGAAGTTTATATGGTCGTAGTCTAGATTGAGGATACGATTGAGAGGATTGTAATCACTCTTAAATTCAAGTGATTGGAAAGTCAAAATGGAAGAATTAGGGTCGAGGGAATGGTCGAGTAGTTTTAAGACGAAGATATAGCAATATTGAGTGGTGATGGTCATAGCTGGTAGGAAGGTTAGAGGAAGTGCTAGTATAACGCCTTCGTCCTTCTAAAATAGGTGATGGCGAAAGCAAGATAGAGTTCGAAGGAGGCGTTATCGAATACGAATTTGTGATTCAAAGACGATCGAATAATTTCAAAGAAATTGTCAAGGCAGTCGTGGATGGGACTCTAGAGGACAAGTTCAACTATGTCCCCATCCATGTAGAATAATAGGCAAAAGCGAACCAAAGTGCACTTGGTTGATCAGACCATTATGCACCGGTTCTGATTAGACAACATGTTAGTGGGAGCGACCCAATTAACATATGTCTTGGACAAGCTCGATAAGGAATAAGCTTGCAAAAACTAGGCTACATTAGCATCATTAGTCAAAATGGTAAATACATAGGCACGAAAGATTAAGATTTAAAGAAGGTAGATTGATTATAAGTCATACAGTCGTCCTATAGTCTTCTTGTCCAAGTCCTTGGTTGGCTAGACGGTTTAGGTTCTCTAGATTCTAGGATCTAAATAAGCTTGCTAATATAGGTCACTAGGTCAAAGGGGTTGCTAGTTCATAAGGTATTCTACCCAACTTAATTTAAACTAATGGTGTTTGGGACAGCTAACTAATAGGGTCAACCTCTAGTAAGCACGAAGGAAGGATAATGATAGAAGGAATCAAGCAAGATGCAATCGATGAGTCAAACGGTAGATTGAAGAAAGTGGTCAAGTATGTGGATGAGATCCTAGACTTCTAATCCTATACGCAGGCTTGCTTGGTATAGTAAAGTAACCAAACAATTTATCTTTGACCTGCATGGGCCACCACAAAAACATGTAACGCCCCAGTCCCAAAATACGTAGGACTAGGAACGTAGACATGCCAGCTGTATTCATACGAAGTATACTCCAATATATGGAAGCCTCGTATAAATACATAAGCTGTAAAATGCAGTAGAACCATAAGTAATCTCATCCATACAAAATAAATGAATAAAAGATCATATAATGAGAATAAATTTGTCTTGATACAATATGTTGGGCGGAGACAAATCCACTACCAACAAGTAAAGGAAAAATACATAAGAAAAAATATATATTTGGCGAGCGAAGCGAAGACGACCAAAAAGCAATCATCCTCGAGGAAATAGAACGGATCACGGCTAGAGCTAAAGCACCTGCGAAAGACAATAGCACACACCTGGCAAGACAACCAGGTCCTCAGAGGGACGTAACAAGACACATAATAGCATGCCATATAAACTGAATAAATATTGCTCAAATAAATAAGTCAATCGAATTTATAACATAGTCCAATACGCACCTACTGAACGAGCGTACCATCCCCCCAACCAAACAAGGACAGGAGATGGTAAACTATTTCACGACGACGTATCTTTCCATGCTAAGAATCCGATATGGTATCCGGACCCCAACAAGGTTCAATACCTTCTCATCGAAGTAGTAAGTCACACCTACAACCAAACAAGGACAAGATGTGACGAACTAATCCGTGACAAGTTATTGTTCCAAGCTACGGTCAGATACAAGTACCCAAACCAAAAGTACTCGTACCTAACGAATAGGGTAGCCTACCATTCTAAGTGAAATATTGTTAAGAACAATCCTTCCTACGCATGGGCCCTGGCTAAATAGGATCGGCATAGTCCCCTCTTGGGCACCAGAGGCCCCAGCAGGAAGAGCATGGGTCATCAACACCGTATCTCCAGCGGAGAGTCCGGGTCACAAGAGAAGTGCATCGAAGCCCATACGCTAAGGAATTGTCCTCCCCGCCCAATGCCTACTGTGTTGTATCCACAACACAAACCTCTATAACCTCTAAGTCAAACTAGCATGCAACCTCTATTAGCGGTTATTCCTATCGCACGGCTTGTACGTACTGGTGGCCAGCCAATCAAGCACTTCCGTGTTCTACATGCGACACACAACTTCGTGTTTACAATGTGTCAAGGCCAATGAATGCGACACACAAGGTGGTCCCTTAATTCTAGGTTTAATTTGTAAGAAAAATAATACACAGCAGAAAATATAAATGAACAGTTATGCCATGTATCATAGTTTAATTTGCATAAAGAAAATAAGTAATGCATAAAATATGAGCTAAAATAATTAAACAACTAATGGCAAGGTGTCTTGCCTGGTAGAGCGCCTGGTGTGCTGCGATAATCAAGGTGGCACGATCTGCAACTTTGGTACAACAACTGCACAAGGGAACCTCTGTTGATGGCACGGATCGTGTCATTGAGTCCATAAGGGTCAAATTAGTTAGGGTGGACATAAGGTAGTCTCGAAATGGGCGAAGAAATAGGAACAATAGGACTTGGATACGGACAGGAGAGAAATTAAAGAAATAATGGATAAGTAAATATTTATATATATACGGGTTTTTAGAAAATATTTATAATTCCTAAAACTAGTTTTCATAAATCAAAATAAGTATAAGAAAAACACTCACAGTCAAAAAAATCATTTTTGGATAAAAATGCTAAGTTCGTCAAAAATTAGATATTAGCTAGGAGCTATATTTTTATTAGTAAAATTATTATTTGATAAACACACAAAAATTTGGAAATAACGATTTAGACAAAAATTCTATATTTTTCTTTTATTCCAAATATTCTAAATAAATAACTAAAAGTCATAAAACTCTTTTCTTATATTGAAGCTATAATTCAACTGGGTAGGAAATATTAGAATCATCAAAACTAATATGCTAATATAGTTCAAAAATATCTCGCTGTTTAATAATAATTAACAAAACTAATTTAAGTAAGCCAACAAATATTCTTAACTAATATCAAAATAATATTAATAATGATAGTAATATAGCAATTATATTCATACAATAGAATTTGCACTTATAAAAAAATATAAAATAATAATAATAACAATAATGAAAATAACAATAATAATAATAATATTAAGTATTATCTAGTAATAATAATACTATATAACAAAAACAAAATTAGTACTAGTAATCAATAATAATATTATTAATATCAATAATCATAATGATAATATAAAAACATAACAGAGAAAAGTAAATAAATAATAATAATAATAAATAAATAAAAATAAAAAAAAATAAAAAAAACATTCACCCACTCCCAGTCCCGAAGCTGTACAGAGAGAGAAACAGTGGGAGAGAAAAAAAAACAAAAAAAAAACGAACGGAGAGGAGAGGGAAGAGAGAGAGAGTGGGACGGCGGCGGATTGGCGGTAGCTGGCGCACGGCGGATCAAGGGTTTTCGGCGGCGGGAGACTACGGGACTTGGCGGCAGCGGAGCTCGCCAGTCCCGGAGAGGCGGAGGGCGCACGCAGTCGGTGGGTGCGCGGCTGGACGAGAGAGGGGAACGGCGAAGCTCAGATCTGGCGGAGATGGGAGTTTGGGGCGGCGCCGCGCGGAGCTGCGTGCGGGCGGAGGGAAGAAGTCGGCCGGCGGAAATTGAGGACAGGGCGGCGGCAAGGGGCGGTGAAGCTGACGGGAAGAAGGGGGTTCGTCGAGGGCTGTGCGCGGGGCACGACGGAGGACGGCCACCGGCGCAGGGTCTCGGCGGAAGAGGGCGGCGGATCTCGCCGGAGGTGAGTTCTAAGTTAGGCTTTTCCAATTTTGATTTCTATTTTCTTTTTCTATGGTGGGCTGTGATGGGTGGCGGTGATGGTGGTCCGGCCATTGGCCGTGGTGGCGGTGGTGGTGCCCCGTTGGTAGGGGTGTTGACGTCGGTGTAGGGTCGGGGTGGTGCTGGTCACCTAGGCGGAGGTGATGTTGGTGGTGGAAGGTGGTGGTTCTGGTGGCGTTGGGTTTCCGGGGTGGTGCTAGTCGAAAGGGCGGTGGCCTGGCAGAACGGGGTCGTTTGGTGGTCGGAAGCGGCGTTGGGGGTTCGGGGGAGGCGATGACGACGCTGGCCATGGTGATGGTTGAGGCAGGGGTTCAATGGGTGTTGATGATGGCGGGGTGTGATGACAGTAATGGTTGTGGTGGAGGAGAGGGGATAGCAGGGAGTCGGATGTTTGGTCGGAGGGCAGGGAACGGGACGGCGAGGCAATGGCTATGGGTAGGCTAGGATTACGGATTGGATGGTGTCGGGTTTGTCGACACGAAAAAGGATAATGTAATTGTAAATGTAATGGAATAAGAATTTGATGGTGGAACACGGACACGAGGCACGCACAATTTGTTTGTGGAATTGTGGAGGAATAATGTGGAGAAAATATTGGAGGAGTACCTGCCTATTTATAGGATGTGGGAATTCCGAATTAGATAGGAATGAGGATATTTAAAACCCAAATTAGATAATTCCTAATTTAATTTAAAGCAATCAAATCCAAATTCAAATCTAATTTAAATTAAATTTTCTAGTTTAAAATCAAATGCAATAACTCAATTTTCAAATATTAACTAATTAAATAAATCTACAGTTTCAAATCAAGATTTAAATCTCCTCAATGATTTCGAAATATATTCTCCAAAAATACTATAAATAATAATTTCGAAAATACTTTATTATTTAAAAATAAACTTTAATAAAATATTTAGGAAATAAATATTTTTGCACGAAGAATATTAGTTATTATCAATAACTGCTAAAAAACGATAGACTTTTTATAGCTAGAATAATAATTTTATATAATATTTTGAAAGTGTTAATAAAATCGAAAAATTGTTTTTCTAAAATATGTACGCTCGCACATATTCGCACTCGTCGAGCAAAAATAAAATTTTGTGCGCGACGTAAAATACGACTATGCGACATACAATACAAAATTTTAAATCTGTACAAATATTAAATAAAAAAGTAATTAGTAGAAATTTAGGAGTTTTACAGTCGGGGTATGTAGGAATATTTTTTCTGGTTCGGACTCAGAAGGAATAGTACCTCCAGCTTCAGAGCTTGCCTCGTCTTGAGAGTCGTGAGCATCCTCGGGGACGTCGGCACCTGTTGTATCTGTATAGGCCTCAAAAATATAGTCACGCTGAGTTAATACAGCCTATCAAGAAAATGTCTAAAAGACACGCTGAGTTCTATCAAATCATTTCCTCAAAAGTATGCAAAGTTCAAAATGGTACTCAAAGACAGCTCATCATTTGTCAGATTGTAATTATGACTGACAGCACGATAGTCAATAAACGTCTCCTCGTATGCCGCGTATGCACAGGATTCAAGAGATCTCAGCCGACTATTGCGTGATTTTTGAAATCTTCTTCAACAAGATTCGGTCTTCATCAAGTTGGCGTACCAAAAAGGGCTTATCATCATTTAATGTGACTGACAAAGCAATCAATGTCAGATATTTTGTGTCAGTCGAGGCATGTCGAATCAAGACAGCTGGCCTTCTGACTCAAGTCTGCGTGCATTTTGGACTTCAGTGTTCCTGCCTCAAGTTTGCGTGTATTCTGAGCCTTCTGCCTCAAGTTTGCGTGTATTCTGAGCCCTCTGCCTCAAGTTTGCGTATATTTTGAGCCTAAGTTTTTCTGCTGTAAGTCAGCGTGGATTTTTCATCTCAACTGGGATTTCATCCTCAACCAGTTAGCAGATTATCATCTCAAATTATCAAATTGGAGTATGTGGCAGACATGCCACGGATCTCTCGTATGCGTGCCCCAGTAACTTGCACACGACTCATGCATGATTGCCATGTGTACAACAGTTATGGGCCACGTCCAGTAACTGCTCATCAACCTTGCGTACGATTGAGTCCTGCGTGATTATCAACTATGCATAGGTTATGAAGACAGTTATCTTTTTAGTTATTTTTTACTCTATAAATAGAGTTCTTTTCTCATTCATTGTACAGATATACAGAATATCTAAATTGCTGTCGAAATTCTTGAGAGCTTTTCTTCTTCGCATCGTCCAAGGGATAAAGCGATCGTCTTCTAGATCGGATTCCTACAGTTGTATTTTCCCAGAATCAAAATAATTAAAGTGAATTTATTTATGGAAAATAAATTGGCGACTCTGCTGGGGAAAATATAACTGTAGGAATCCATGCTCCCAGCGATGAGCTCGACTCATGCTTCGCCTGTTCAGACTGATGTTGATGAAGGAAGTTCGCATCTACTGACTTCTCCGAAAGCACATACTTCTATTCCCAGAATAGAGAACATCCAGGCTTCTTCCTCAATAATGACAGCAACTCCCGGTTTTGAAACGGGATTGGCAAGGACCCTGGCAATGTATTCAGATATTATCTATTCATATCTGGATACATTCTCCAAGCGATTTATGAAAGACAAAACTATGCCTTTCTCCGAACTCCGAACGGTGGTTAATTTCCCGCTTCTGGCACTGCGACATGCTGGCTGTGAGACTCAATGTATCTTCTTCGAACATCTCTGTAGCATCCCTTCCCAAAAATTAGCGGAATATTTTTATTTTTTTATTTATTTGATTTAAAATGGTGATTTATGATTTTATAAATAATTATTTATAAATTATTACGATAGATTATTTTAATCATGGTTGAGATTGGATTACAAGGTGACTAGGAATCGTGGCACGGATAGTGCAGTAGCGTGCTTTGACTAATGTTTAGCCATGGTAAGGGAATGCCGAGCTATAGTGATGTCCTAATTAGGAAAACCAGGCCAAGTTGTGACATGACCTTTATAAATAGTTTAGTTATTCATTTTAATATTAATTGACGTCTAGTTAACCCGGTCGCACCAAACTAGTCAAGCTGGATCCGAACTGAGCCCAAGCTCATGTAGTCATGCAGTACGACCAACAATGTCCATGTAGATATATAGACGTGTATATATAATTGTAGCTTATTTTATGATACATGTAGTATTTACTGTTATTTGGATATTAAAGATAATATATATAACTCTCTTAGCTACCTTGTGCAATGTGGTATTAGACTATATATTTAGATGTCTAATAATATATATACGCCATTATTGGTTTATTAAATTTCGTTATTATTATTATTATTTTATTTGGATTGTTATTTAATATTATTAATAGGTTTATTAATTATGTGATGGTTAAATAAAAATATTTATTTAATATTAGATATTATTAATAATATTGATTTATAATATTGTACTGCCTGTATAAAATTTGTGATGTAGTTATATATATAAATATGTATAAACATCACTATTTATATATTGATCTGTAACCATATTTATAATTTATTAATATATATACATATAAATATATATGTGCATAGGTAAGTATATATATAAATATTGAGTACGTGTATTCGTATATACATATATATTATATAAGTATAAGTGTATATATTTATATATATATATATATATATATATATATATATATATATATATATATATATATATATATATATATATATATATATATATATATATATATATCTAGGTATTAATATAAAAGTATATATAAATACATCTAGGTATTTATATATATATATATATATATATATATATATATATATATATATATATATATATATATATATATATATATATATATATATATGTATATGGGATATACATATATTTGTATAGATTAAGAAAGAAATAGGAAAAGATGAAGAATAAATAACAGCAAGTCCCAGCCCGGCCAAACAATAGGCCCCAGGCCTGGGCCCTTCCCCCCAAGCCCAATCAATTTTCCTCCTGTGAAGACAAGCAGCAGAGCCCCTTTGGTTTGAACCCAGCAGGGATAAGCAATCCCGAGCCAGCCCATAAAACGACCTCTGCTCGGATTCGAAGCTTGGCCGAGCGTGTACATATGTACAATGAACTCGAGAAAACGGAAAACCCTAATCCCAGATGACTCCGCCACGCCAGCCCCACAACCTTGGCGACCCACCCCGACGTCGGAGCGCCGCCGTGGGGTCGTCGGACGGCGGCCAAAGCCACCGTGCGAGCGCACGCAGCGCCGAAAGCGTGACTGAAATGACAGCAGCAGTCATGCGAAGAGTCGACTTCACGCCTCATTATCTCGACGTGTGATGGATCGTTTCGCGATCCGATTTCGCGGGTATGTCCTCGAACTATACGTCTATTTATCCTGTCAAATGGTTCGTCTTAACTCGTACCGTGTGCGATGAAATCTGAGTTCCAAGATCGAGAAAAATCTCGATCTTTGGGCATTAGAAACTGTTCCAACACCCTGTATTTGCGGTCGATTTACGACCAGTGCGTTGCAGATTTTGAAAATCTATTTAAACAAAGTTAAAGACAACCTAAACGAGGTCAAAACGCAACTTTTATTTCTGTTTTTCGTTATATGTGCATGAATTAAATTGTCGACGAAGTTCACCGAAAAAAACTGTTTTGAAAACTAGAAAATTGTTCCACACGACGTGCGTCACGCCAATCCGGACGACGTGGTCGCGAACCGAAAGCATCAAAAGCTGCGTAACGATTTCGTGGTCGTGTGGGCTTTGACGGAATTCAAATTGGTCGCGTGTGCGCGACGAATTTGATGCGTATCCGTCGAAATTTACCGTATCGTGCAGTTTGCAAATTTCTCAATTGCTTTGTGCACGCTCATCGGATCGAGACGAAACTTGTGCCAACAGAACCGTATCATTTTTCTGGTCCTGTATGCCAAGTTTGGTCCAATTCTGAGACCGTTGACAAAATCACCGTTTTGCGGGCCCCACGGTTTCACTCAACGGGCGATTTTGTGCACGGCCCGCCGGAATCCAACTCTGGACATACGGTTGGGTTCGTATCGGAAAACTGGATCTGTAGACATATAGTTTGACGACTTTAGAGACCGTTGACTCTGGTACGCTTTTCGGTGCAAAGCGGGTCCAACGACGGACATCGTTTTTGCCCGAAATTATCGTTTTACCCCTGTGTCCACAATTGGACTTAAGGACAGGCAATGCTAGCTAATTTGACTATTCTGAGAATGTTGGTACTATTTATTTCAGCATCCGGAGACTTCTACATGTGTTGACTAATTGTGGCTCATTGAGTGGTATAGTGTTATTGGTTTCTCCAGCTAAGGACCTCAGGCAAGTGCACTTTCTGATTGCTTTCCGATTCATAGTAGTCTTTTCATTTCATGTCTATACATATATCTTGCTGCTTGTTGACACGCTCGTCACACGGAGTTGTCGGGAGGGGAAATATCTTAGTATACATGTGGACTACCCAGAACTATCCCAGTGTCTCTCGTGAATGATAGCCGCTGCACACGACACGTGCAGTGTGCCTGATTTACCCCCTAGCCGTCCACATGTCGAAACGGATATTTTACACCACCTAGATAGATATCTTTTATTAGTTTTTCCTTGTTTACTTCCCTACCGTGCCATGTCATCAGTTTCTTATTAGCTTTCATATTCCATATGCTATTTTTCATGTCTTGTTAATTCTATTGTGTTTTGCATTGCCGTCGGTTTGTGTACTTGTTCCAATCCTGACTGGATAACCAACATTTTTCAGGTTTAGCCGCGATCATTCTTAGCACTGGGAGACTGGGTATGCTGAAGATGACCTAGAAATAGAAAACAGTTGTATCATTTCATTAATTGTAAAGCCTTATATTTCCTTTAATTTTTGTAAATGTTGTAATAAATCTAGAAATGTGAATGAGCAGCAAATGTGATATTTTGAGCATCTATTTCTTACGGGCTTGACAGCATTCTATCGCCGACTCTGCGGCGTAGGCTGGCTTGGACACGTCTCGTATCCGAAAAGCGGATGCAGGTCGTGACAAGTTTTTGTGGTGGCCCATGTCACGCCCCGATTCGGGAATCGTTCGCCTCCGCTTAGATTCATGCCGAATCGTTCGTCATCGCTAAGGCGTGATGCCGTACAAGTCTGGAATTGCACTTGTACAAGGCGTGCTCGTGTTCCTTTTATAAAAGAGACATTTTGAATAGAGATTCGCAGCGGATGATAGAGAAGTTTTGGCAACACAGATATGATCTGAAATAAGTTCTTTATTGATATCTTTGAAATTACATTGCATAAACATAAGGCTCTCAAACAGCCGAGATGAAAGGCCAAACTTGGCTACAATATTGCAGAAATATTGAAATGAGATACAACTTGTTCCATACATCATATCCCTTTATTAATAATGCAGCAATAACCACCTTCAGCAAAATGCCTTCTTCTTCAAGTGGAAACTTCAAGATGTACGAAGCTTCTAAAGAGTCGGACAGCAAGCCTTCAGCGTCTATGATTATCCACTAGGTTCCCGGCACCTGTGGAGACGAGGGTCAGTACATTGCCACATATGTACTGGTGAGCGGCCGTAACCAATCTCACCATAAATCAACAGTAGTAAAATTACATGAATGTTCACCATTGATTTGTATTCTTTCTATCTTGCCTTAGGGTCCATTAACAATTCATATATTTGATGAGAAATATAAGGAGCATACAGTGATGTTAGAAACATAAGCAATTCATGTTGATCTAACATAAGCAGTTCATATTGATCACCAATTTGGTGAATCTTACCCACGGTCGATAGCCATCCCTGTACATATTTATGAATACCACTTACTCTGCCTGCATAAGACAATGTTAGCTATGCCACCTGTCTATATGAAGGTCACTGACTACACGCCATCTGGGACATCTTGGTCGGACGGCTCCCCTTCATCGGTGGGTAGCTAGCCCATCCGGAAGGTTCCCGAAAGACCGTGCTACTACTTCAGCACTGTGCTACTACTTCAGCACGGCGTTCCTCCTAGGCCGAATCGGTTCCGTGGCCTCGGAGTACCGTTCGAGGAACTACCTTGTATACAAGTTGTCCATGACCATGCATGCAATGCAACTTAACTAATAAGAGACACGACATGCATGATAATAGCATCTTTCACACATATTCGTAGTTCTCATTTCATCTTGCCATTTTCCCATCTTTCCATCTTACCAACTTGCCTTGAGCCATAGGCTCGTATATTCGTTCATCCAACCAAGGGACTATTCATTTGTAACCCATTCTTTCGAACCGAAGTCCGATATACTTACCGCCCAATACTTGGGTCTTTGCATCACCTGTTAAACAATTCATATAGCATACGAGCGTCATTGGATTTGCAACATAAGCCTAGCCATGTGATAATTTATCTTTCATTATCTTTTCCACATTATTACTAGGCATCTTTTATTAAGCACCGAACGCAATAACAAGTCTACCATTGTTATGCGCGAAGATCAAGGATCGTCGAAGGATCAAAGCCACTCACTTGTTGGTGAATTGCCGAGAGAAAGAGGTCTTCCACGCAACGTCACCCTAGGTTCACCGCGTTAGCACCTGCATTGGCACCAACATCTGGTCAGCATACTTCTTCTCTTTCTCTCAGTTATTCGATATGAAATGCGTAGACGGTGAAAGTAAATCCATGAAAACATTCATCGAAAACAATCACGAAAACGCACACAAAAGCCAACAGCAAAAGCGACATCGAAAACCAGCAGGGCAACGGTCTCGGGGCAAGCGACTCTTATATAGAACTCTTCCCCCAAGACGCGCGCCACTGCATCTTGGGCATCATTTCAAAAGAGTCCAATCCATAACGAGGAAAGGATCTCAATTTATTATCCCGCGATCCTGGTAAAGTTTCCCCAATTCCCATCCGACTCGGCCATTCGGCCGCTAGCCCGCACCGTGCTCCGCAACGGATTCAGGGCATTACAGCCCATGCAGGTCAGTTTTTGCAAAAGATTGCGAACTCGTGATGGTACGTTAGTCGTACTATTGCGAGCCTGCGACCAAGAATTGCTCATTCACAAAATAGGATTAAAATGATTTAAGAGAACCACTAGGACTAGGAGTCCCTTGTTCAGACTGACCATTGGGTAGTTAAGATTGTTAGATAGGCCATGCAATTTAGAAGTATTAAATTTAGATAGCTTGCTAGATCCCTATAGGTACACTATACTTTTAGTATGACAATGTGATCCAATGTGGATATACTATTCGCTTGGTATGTTAGACTTGCCTAGAACGAAGGAGTTAATTTTGATTTTGATAAACTGTTTAACTTTCTTTTGCTGTATAGATATAAATCTTATATCATAAATTAGAACTGCCTATTTTAAATTCTATTTTGCTGTAAGAAACTAGTTTAAAAAATTTTGATTCTGTTATTCGTGTACAAAATCTCGAGTTAGATTTTATTCTCACAAAACTCGAATTACTTGTGCCTCCTTTCCAAAAATCTTGCCTACTTATATTTTGACTATCTTGACCAATGCTGCTATCACAGCCTAGTTTTGCAAGTTTACTCTTTTATCGAGCTTGATTCAAGACATATGTTTATTGGGGACGCCCGCTAACATATTGTCTAATCAGAATCATTGTATTACGGTCTGAACAACCATGATGCATTTGGTTCGCCTTTTATCTAATTACCCTACGTGGATTGAGATGTAGATGTCTCTAGGATCACATCCGCGACTGCTTTGACAAATCCTCTTGAATTATGCATTCGCCTTTGAATCACGTAATTATCTTCAGTGACATCTCTCTCGAACTCTTTATAGTTTTTGTCTTTCACCGATTTGAAAGACGAAAGCTCGTAATGGATGGATAGATACCTAGTATTCCCATGACCATGATGGTTGTATACGCAAGTGTAGCCACCATCGGCCAGCCCTGTAACAGAAACCTTGCCACCATATCCTAGCCTCTAAGGTGGGTAGAAGTCCTCAGAGTTTTCGGAGTTACAAAATGACAAGAAAGAGGATACAACTATTTTGAGAAATTAAATTTGGGGAGATTAAGGTAATAGTAGACTTTGAATTTAAGGGATGGTTATGAATTGGAATTTCGAGGACGAAATTATTTTTAAGGTGGGTAGATTTGTAGCCTCCCTTCCCGAAAATTAGCGGAATATTTTTATTTTTTATTTATTTGATTTAAAATGGTGATTTATGATTTTATAAATAATTATTTATAAATTATTACGATAGATTATTTTAATCATGGTTGAGATTGGAGTACAAGGTGACTAGAAATCGTGGCACGGATAGTGCAGTAGCGTGCTTTGACTAATGTTTAGCCATGGTAAGGGAATGCCGAGCTATAGTGATGTCCTAATTAGGAAAACCAGGCCAAGTTGTGACATGACCTTTATAAATAGTTTAGTTATTCATTTTAATATTAATTGACGTCTAGTTAACCCGGTCGTACCAAACTAGTCAAGCTGGACCCGAACTGAGCCCAAGCTCATGTAGTCATGCAGTACGACCAACAATGTCCATGTAGATATATAGACGTGTATATATAATTGTAGCTTATTTTATGATACATGTAGTATTTACTGTTATTTGGATATTAAAGATAATATAGATAACTCTCTTAGCTACCTTGTGCAATGTGGTATTAGACTATATATTTAGATGTCTAATAATATATATACGCCATTATTGGTTTATTAAATTTCGTTATTATTATTATTATTTTATTTGGATTGTTATTTAATATTATTAATAGGTTTATTAATTATGTGATGGTTAAATAAAAATATTTATTTAATATTAGATATTATTAATAATATTGATTTATAATATTGTACTGCCTGTATAAAATTTGTGATGTAGTTATATATATAAATATGTATAAACATCACTATTTATATATTGATCTGTAACCATATTTATAATTTATTAATATATATACATATAAATATATATGTGCATAGGTAAGTATATATATAAATATTGAGTACGTGTATTCGTATATATATATATATTATATAAGTATAAGTGTATATATTTATATATATATATATATATATATATATATATATATATATATATATATATATATATATATATATATATATATATATATATATATATATATATATATCTAGGTATTAATATACAAATATATATAAATACATCTAGGTATTTATATATATATGCATATGTATGTATATGGGATATACATATATTTGTATAGATTAAGAAAGAAATAGGAAAAGATGAAGAATAAATAACAGCAAGTCCCAGCCCGGCCAAACAATAGGCCCCAGGCCTGGGCCCTTCCCCCCAAGCCCAATCAATTTCCCTACTGTGAAGACAAGCAGCAGAGCCCCTTTGGTTTGAACCCAGCAGGGATAAGCAATCCCGAGCCAGCCCATAAAACGACATCTGCTCGGATTCGAAGCTTGGCCGAGCGTGTACATATGTACAACGAACTCGAGAAAACGACAAACCCTAATCCCAGATGACTCCGCCACGCCAGCCCCACAACCTTGGCGACCCACCCCGACGTCGGAGCGCCGCCGTGGGGTCGTCGGACGGCGGCCAAACCCATCGTGCGAGCGCACGCAGCGCCGAAAGCGTGACTGAAACGATAGAAGCAGTCATGCGAAGAGCCGACTTCACGCCTCATTATCTCGACGTGTGATGGATCGTTTCGCGATCCAATTTTGCTGGTATGTCCACGAACTATACGTCTATTTATCCTGTCAAATGGTTCATCTTAACTCGCACCGTGTGCGATGAAATCTGAGTTCCAAGATCGAGAAAAATCTCGATCTTTGGGCATTAGAAACTGTTCCAACACCCTGTATTTGCGGTCGATTTACGACCAGTGCATTGCGGATTTTGAAAATCTATTTAAACAAAGTTAAAGAAAACCTAAATGAGATCAAAATGCAACTTTTATTTCTGTTTTTTGTTATATGTGCATGAATTAAATTGTCGACGAAGTTCACCGAAAAAACTGTTTTGAAAACTAGAAAATTGTTCCACACGACGTACGTCACGCCAATCCGAACGACGTGGTCGCGAACCGAAAGCATCGAAAGCTGCGTAACGATTTCGTGGTCGTGTGGGCTTTGACGGAATTCAAATTGGTCGCGTGTGCGCGACGAATTTGATGCGTATCCGTCGAAATTCATCGTATCGTACAGTTTGCAAATTTCTCAATTGCTTTGTGCACGCTCATCGGATCGAGACGAAACTTGTGCCAACAGAACCGTATCGTTTTTTTTGGTCCTGTATGCCAAGTTTGGTCCAATTCTGAGACCGTTGACAAAATCACCGTTTTGCGGGCCCCACGGTTTTACTCAACGGGCGATTTTATGCACGGCCCGCCGGAATCCAACTCTGGACATACGGTTGGGTTCATATCAAAAAACTGGATCTGTAGACATGTAGTTTGATGACTTTAGAGACCGTTGACTCTGGTACGCTTTTCGGTGCAAAGCGGGTCCATCGGCGGACATCGTTTTTGCCCGAAATTATCGTTTTGCCCCTGTGTCCAGAATTGGACTTAAGGACAGGCAATCCTAGCTAATTTGACTATTCTGAGAATGTTGGTACTATTTATTTCAGCATCCGGAGACTTCTACATGTGTTGACTGATTGTGGCTCATTGAGTGGTATAGTGTTATTGGTTTCTCCAGCTAAGGACCTCAGGTAAGTGCACTTTCTGATTGCTTTCCGATTCATAGTAGTCTTTTCATTTCATGTCTATACATATATCTTGCTGCTTGTTGACACGCTCGTCACACGGAGTTGTCGGGAGGGAAAATATCTTAGTATACATGTGGACTACCCAGAACTATCCCAGTCTCTCGTGAATGATAGCCGCTGCACACGACACGTGCAGTGTGCCTGATATACCCCCTAGCCGTCCATATGTCGAAACGGATATTTCACACCACCTAGATAGATGTCTTTTATTAGTTTTTTCTTGTTTACTTCCCTACCGTGCCATGTCATCAGTTTCTTATTAGCTTTCATATTCCATATGCTATTTTCATGTCTTGTTAATTCTATTATGTTTTGCATTACCGTCGGTTTGTGTACTTGTTCCAATCCTGACTGGATAACCAACATTTTTCAGGTTTAGCCGCGATCATTCTTAGCACTGGGAGACTTGGGTATGCTGAAGACGACCTAGAAATAGAAAACAGTTGTATCATTTTTATTAATTGTAAAGCCTTATATTTCCTTTAATTTTTGTAAATGTTGTAATAAATCTAGAAATGTGAATAAGCAGCAAATATGATATTTTGAGCATCTATTTCTTGCGGGCTTGACAGCGTTCTACCGCCGACTTTGCGGCGTAGGCTGGCTTGGACACGTCTCGTATCCGAAAAGCGGGTGCGGGTCGTGACAATCTCCTAGATGAATTGGAGACAACTATACGAAAATACTGGAAGATCAAGAAGGAAGATATTAAATCTTTGACTGTGGCTGAGATCGCTCAATTGGAACATGAAGCCCAAGCTCAGCAAGCTGCTTTAGAAGAATTTCTTGCTTCTTCATCTGAGAAGTTAATAGAGAAGAATGAAGAAATATTAACAACTCGTCAGAGAGTAGAACAGCTGGAGAAAGATGAAACATCTAAAGCTGAAGAACTTCAGAAGTTGAAAGAGGAATTGGCTCGTCTTCAGGAGCGTATTGCATCCATGGAAAAGGAGCAATTTGAGATTATCACTGCTTGTACAACCGAAGCTGCAAGCTATCAAACTCTTCAACAAGAGCGAGAACAGATACAGGCCGAGCAGATAGAAGAAGCTAACCGTCGCCATTTTGCTATTTCTACTTTTGATCAACAAGTAGTCGCAGTTGAGGCAGCAGAACGAGTCCGTAAAACTCATGAAGAGAAGATGAACACTGTATTTGATCGTATTCAGGAGTTAATAACTCCTACTACTCAATAAATTTTTCAAGCTTCTCATATTTTGAATTTTTTTTTGCATTCACTTGTAATCAGCACTTCGATCTTGAATGAAGAAAATGAGAACTTTGATCTGATTTTTTTGACTTTATTGTTTTGATAATGATGTATCTATAGAAAATATGTTCAGAGGTAAATAATACATGACATATTTCAATAGAATAGAAAATATAAATAAACTTTGTAATTCTATCAGATGATATTAAACCAACGATAATTTTAGTTTAATACTGATTAGAAAAAATAGAATTCAGATATAAAAATATCTTTGAACTCGATTTTCCATGATCTTTGGACTCGAAAATCAAAAGACTAGATATCATTTTCGTAAAATAGAAAATATGATACTGAGATAGAAAATTCAGAGGTAATATGGATGTGATTTTCTAGATATCAAATTCACTAAGAAAATGATACAAATTAGAATATCTATTTCCACTGGGGATAAAAGATACCGAAATAATTTCTGTAAAGAACAATGACCTTGGTATATATATATATATGTATTTAGCTGGAGAATGATAGGAGAATAATCCTGACAGATGAAAATATTACGCATAATATTTCTTCAAGAATTTGCCATTAATGGGCATCATAGTAACTTTACCATCCATGGTGGTAAGCTGATATGCCCCATTAGAAAATACTTTATTCACAATGAATGGACCTTCCTATTTTGCATCGAACTTGCCTTTACTCATATGTGTCATAGTCATCGAACGTCTGACTGCAAGAACAAGTTCCCCTTTTTGATATGTTCGAACTCTGACTTTTTGTTAAAAGCTCTTAAGATTCTAGCTTGATAGAATTCGATATTCTGTTGAGCATATAACCGCTTTTCATCTAGAGCTTCTAATTCCTAAAGTCGAAGACGATTATTATTCTCAGTGGTAAGTTCATTAGCGATTACTATCCTTAAAGAAGGAATTTGAGTCTCTAATGGGAGAACAGCTTCGCATCCATACACCAGAGAGAAAGGTGTACATCTGGTGGGATTACGAACTGTAGTGCGGTAAGCCCACAAACATTCACCAAGTTTCTCACTCCAATTACGTTTGTTGGCAGAAACAAACTTCTTTAAGAGTTTGATGATGGTTTTGTTGAAAGCTTCTGCTAATCCGTTAGCTGCTGGATTATATGCAGTAGAAGCCAAATTGTTAATCCGATGATCGTCACAGAATCGAGTAAACTTCTGGCTGACGAACTGTGGTCCATTATCATGAATAATGCGTCGGGGAACACCAAATCCGTAGATGACATAATGCTTGATAAAGTTGATGACGTTGAAAGTTTTGACTTCAGATAAAGGAATAGCTTCAGCCCATTTGGAGAAATAATCGGTAATTGCGAGAATAAACCGATGACCTTTTGATGACGGCGGATTGATTGAGCCGATAATATCCATGCCCCAAGCTTCGAAGGGCCATGATGCTGCTGTTGGGTGTAGAAATTCTGAAGGTTGATAGATAAAATCCGTATGGATTTGACAAGCTTTATACTTACGGGCATATTGAATAGCATCATTTACCATAGTAGGCCAATAATAACCCATGCATCGAATACGGTCTTGAAGTTTAGGTCCAGGCTGATGTGCTCCATAAATTCCATCATGTGCTTCGCGGATAATTTGTTGGGCCTCATCACCGGCAATACATCAAAGAAGTAAACCATCATAAGCTCGACGATATAAGGTTTTTGTAGTATGATTGTAATAAAATCTGAGTGATCGTCGTCTGATAGATGCTGTCTCACTCGGATTATCTGGAAGGATATCATACAATACGAAATCTAAGAAAGTAAGTCTCCAATCTTTATCAGTATTCTGAGTCTCAGCTGAATTACTGAAGATAAATTCCATACTAGAATCAGATGAAGATGAAGATGATTTACGATTTAATCTGTTGAACTCTAAATCAATACCGAATCCTCTTGTTGTATTGACATCATGAGATATTGATTCTTCAATATCAACTGGAAGTCCTAGAGTTAGATTATTCTCAAGATGAAATAATTCTCGATTGTAAACAACAATCATTTGTTGACATCTAACCGGAATAGCTAACACAGCCGTAAGATTAGCAAGGGCATCAGCTTCTGTGTTACATGCTCGCCTAACATGCTCGATGAAGAATCCTTCAAATAAAAAAGCCATAGATATGGCCAATCTATGGTAAGTGTAACACCCAGTTTTCCAGATGAGGGTAATTTTGAAATTTTATAATTATAATTATGATTTATTGATTATTATTTCATATTATGATTTTTGGTGATTTTTAATCATTTTTAAACTATTTAAAATTATGACTTATGATTTTGACATTTTACTATTGTTTGGTTTTAATTTCGAGGAATTTGCCACCCCCAGTTTTCAAGAACATGGGTATTTTGTTATTTTGTATTTTTGAAATATTTTTGAAATTTAGTTTATTATTTATGATATTGTTTTGGGATTATTTGAGTCGGGTTCGAATTTCAACTCAATCCGACTTGAAACGGGGACCCGGGGGTAGTCTGACTCTAGTGGGACCCACACACTAGTTAGGCATGGCCCACATGATATTAATTTTAGTTCACATGATAGAAATATTTTAGTTAGAGGTTAGACTAATTATTATGGACAAGGTTAGTGTGATTAGAGACTTTAGAATGACTAATTTAGCCCCAACCAATTAGCCCTTTCCTAATACTCATAGAATAGGTTAGTAGGGACTTTTGGACTTTTTTTAATAGGACAAAACCACCTTTATGGCCAGCCACAATAAGGATAGGGTTGAGCCTCCCATTTGTCATTATCCATCTATTTTTCTCTCTCTTGTTCTTCCCCAAATTCCTAGAGAGCAATCCCTAGCAATTTCTCCACCAAATCTTTCCATTTCACCACCAAATCTTCTTCTTTCCTTCTCCATTCTAGCCAAGGAGGAAGCTACCCAAGTTTGGGAGGATTCGAAGCTCGTTCGTGTCCTTTTGGAATCTCTACGTGTCGGTGTCACTCCGGAAAGGTTTTCTTCGATTCGATCTACAGGGAGGTATAAATCCCTTCTCTTTTTTATTTCCTCATGCATATAGGTCTATTTTGAACCCATAGGAATGACCCCCATGGTTGTATCTCCATTTATGTCCATTTTGTGTCCATTTGGAGGTCATAGGAGTGTCCTTTGTGTTGTGGATGTGTTCATGTTACATATATAGATTTATATATATATATATATATATATATATATATATATATATATATATATATATATATATATATATATATATATATATATATATATATATATATATATATATATTGTAATGAGAGTGTATCTATATTTATATATGTAATAAATGGTTCATGATGATTATATAATCAAGTTTGTGAGTGTAGTTCCTCATATTATTATTGCTATTATTGTTGTGGATAATTAGGATATATATTGTGTATTCTTTTGGCTCAAACTACCTAAATCCGTCATGATTTTTATCCACGTTTTTAATTTCAGCCCTAACTTAGAAATATCATAACTTCTAGCTCAAAGCTCGGTTTAATCTCCCAATTTTTTTAAAAGAAGCGTATTGAAGTTAGCTTTCCAAAAATATATATTAATAGGCCTAATTTATTCTGTAACTTTTTGGAGAATTATTTGAGTGTCAGCTGTACGAAAGACAAACGCGTTCTCGGTGTTTTTGCGATTCCGGGAGTTTCCGGAAACGAAAACGCGATCCGTTTGAAGTTTCGGAAAGCTAACACATAGATCTATAACATACTTTAATTCTAGATTTTAATTCATGCTGAGATGGTACAGTATTGATTATTAGTAGGAGTTACTATTCGGCATATGTATTTTGTGTACCCTTGTGTGTAATATAATATTCTATTTGATTTTAACCCATGTTAATGTATATACATTATGTAATTAAATAGAGAATGCAAGCATGAGTAAATATTTAAATAAATGATGTATGAAGTATAAGTATCCTATCTAATGTAAGCATGTATAAGTATGGCTTGTAATGAATATGTAGGTTCCATAGTATGTAATGTATGGTACATATAGTAGTACAAGAGAATAAATGAATGATGAATGAATGCAAGCATGAATGTAATGTAATAATAGATGTAATGTATGCAATATACAAGTTAATGAGATGTAATGTTCTATGTTAACACAAATTCTATATTACCTCATGTACCCCCTTACACTATGTTGACACTATCACACTTGACACATTATTCACTTACACTTTGACACTCTTTCATATGTATACACTATGTATGTCCATTTAACCCTCACTTGCCCCTTTGCCATGTTCACATACACACACATAGCCTCTTAAATAAGTATTTATGAATATAGTTAACTTAGCTATGTATGTATATTATATATATGTTAGCATATTGTGTTGTAATATATAAGTTTATATAACCATTTGAAATGCCATGATTATAGACCTAATGTTAATACCAATATATGCATGTGTATATATGTGTAGACATATATAGCTTAAAGTAATAGATTATCTAGTGTATATCCAATGTGAATTCTTGCCTAGTTGAGTATTGAATAATTGCATGCTATATAGAGTTGGGTGTATGTTGGCTTGTATAGCCTTGTATTGATGTGTGCTTGCTAGGATAGTCTTGGTTAGGCCTAGTAAGACTTGCTGGGTTAGGACATGACCTAGTTTGACCTAGTTTGACTAGTGCAGTTGACCAGAGTTGACCAAGGGTTGACTTTGGCCTAGTTTGACCTAGATTCATGTAGAATGCATTGTAGTGCTTTATATTACCCTTCTGGACATGTTGTGACTTATACTGTTCTAATTAGGAGCCAGACACCTCTCATTGGATAGTATATTTACTTTGGACATTCAGACTTCAGGCGAGTACATTCTCTGATAGTTCTTTCATTATTTGATGATTACTGTGATTCAGTTCTAGTATAGTTCTATTTGATTCTCTGTCACAACATGTATTAATATTTTAGATTCATTTACTCACAATACATGTACTTGATTTGTCTAACCCTATTACTCGAATCACTCACAAGACTCATCTACTCGAAACACCTACAAGTATTAAATATATGAATCATACAAGAATCATCATTACAAGAACGATAGCCATCGCTGCTGGGCCGGTATACGATGTGCCGTATTCAACAAGAATCACCAAACAAGAATGATAGCCATCACCGCTTGGCCGAGCGTGTGATGTGCCGTATTACAAGAATGATAGCCATCACCGCTTGGCCGAGCGTGCGATGTGACGTACTCATTACAAGAATTACCTACAAGGATTAGTGTACAAGAATGTTACAAGAATCACTTCACTCAAATCATTAAGAAAAATTATCTACTAGAATCATCATGTACAAGAATCATTTACTAGACTCAAATTGTATTAGACTCACATTGGGATTACACTCAACTTACATTGTACAAACTGGACTTATAACATGTTACCCTAGTTCAGCTAGATCTTATTTTACAGTCTTCTTTGCCATTATTCTTCTTTTATTTCATTACCTTACTTTCTTTGTACCTTTGCTATTTCTCTACATCATTACCGGTATAAAACTGTAATATTCATCAATAAAACTGTCTATAACTGCTTTATAGTTCTCTGTCATTAAATTGGAATTTCTTGACGAGTTGTACTCGTTCCTGTCCTGACTGGACCTGTTGATAAATTTTACAGATAGCTTGGAGGTTGCCTGCTTGTCTAGAGGAGACACAGTAGAGGTTGTATAGTTAGTTATTTCAGTTGTATTGAGTTGTATTTATTCTATGGATTACTGTATTGAGCTTTGAGATATTTTTTGGATTTGTGTATCTAGACACTTAGACTTCTTTCTGTTGTACCTCAATTGAGGATTTCTTATCTATTTCTATCGTGCTACATTCTACCTTAGATTGTGATTGAGTTGTACCTCGGTGTTGGCCTCCTTCTGAAGAGTATATTTCATGTTATGTAGTTATAGTTCATGACCTAGAACAGCATTCTACCGCCGACACTGCGGCGTAGGCTGGGCGTTGTTACGTTCTCGTACCCTCACGGTGGGTGCGGGTCATGACACATTTTTAGTGGTGGCCCATGCAGGTCGAGTTTATGTAGTGGTATTCGAACTAGAGTATCACTACAGCCTGCAGTAGGATTAGGATTATTTTTGGGGTACTCAATCACATTAGGAAAAACTCTTAATCAGATTCCTTTTATCCAATTGCTGTTTATTGATTTCCCTTGAATATAAACTGTCCTCCCTTGATTTTTTTGCTTCATTCTCAGTAATTGCTTTTTGGTTTGACCCGTCTTCATGATGGTTATGAAGACGATTTCATCGCTCTGGTTCGGGGGATACTATCGAGAGGCTGGCCACCTCTCGTCCTGTTCATCAGGGCCTCGAGATCGCAGCTCTTGTTGTGCCGACTCAGGTTGGCATTTCTGCTACATTGGAGATGCACCTCAATCTGTACAGAGATTTTCTCCCGTTATTTCTGATTTCTCTCAGCAGCGGTGATTCATGCAGCATCAGCAGCAGACCAGAGAAAACTAGCAGGGCGAGCTATCGTCAGGACAATCAAGGATGCGCAGACCATTGGAGATCTTGCTGCAAGTTCCGTTCTTCTTAATTCCATTCCCGCAATTGTCTTTTATAATTACCTTGAAATCCGATTCCATCTGTTCCTTGTTGATTGATTAATTTTGTCATGTTACTCTTTTGTTGTGTTTGTTTTTTTCCTGAGAAAATCATATGGGCTAGGTCGCCTAAATTATGGAATCTAGAATCCTCGATAGTCGTGTTAGTTGGCATAGTGAGGACATGTAGTCAGATTTTGGATGTATTCTTGGGTATGGGAATTTAAGGTTTTCGCCGTCGCATGCGACAGTGCAAAAATTTTAAATACCATGAACCTAGAGGTACGTACCTTTGTCAAGGACTCTGTGATTATCGTAGCCTTGCTCACTAGCATGATGAAGACTCTGGACAACATGATTTTGGACAGACGCATATGATTAACAGATTGTATCTTGAGAAGGTTTAAACATCATACCCTTTTGATTGTTATAAATGACTTAGGAGTAGGGATATTTAGTTTTGTAGAGCTTATTCATAGGTAGTTCCTTCATAGTATAATGGTATGATGACTTGTAGAGTGTCTGTACCCTAGAGGTGATAGTTAGCATTGGTGTTAGAATAGTAACCCATTGCAGATAATTCTCCTGTTATCTATAATACCAACCAGTTACACATAGGATGTTAGTATGCCTTACAGCCTTGATGATTATTACTACTTTTTCTTACCTTTTCCAGTGAGGCACCCATGACCAGAGCATGCCTTTGAGTATAGTTGTAGTTTCACCTAAGACCGAAAGGTCTATTTGCATAGATAGATTGCAGATGATATTGGCATATGGGATATAGGTTAGTTGGTATCTATAGGCCATTGTTGTATAGGGATATAAACATGTTGTTTAGCTTATACTTGGTTCAGTTTTCCATTTTAGTTAAGTTCTCTTCGTGTTGAGTTCCTTTGTGTTGATCACCTTTATAGGCAGTATGCAGACCCTTCACTAGATACCATGTCCCCTTGAATCAGACCATTCATCCTTAGCCTTGTTCTAAGCATTGTTTCAGACCCTTGTAAGTTTAGTCTGCCTTAACCCTTGGTTGATCAGTCATGTATATATATATAGATGATATACTTAGGATATATGTGATGGGTTGTTGTTCTTGAGCATATATATACATATATGTGGTATTTGATATTCATGTGCTTAGCTTGTAGGTATTTAGTTATAGGTGACTTGATAGGATTGGGAAGTTAAGAGCTAGTCTATTATAGAGTTTCTCTTTTGCTTAATTCTAGTTGCCAACACCTAGATAGCTAGCATAGGTAAAACCCTAAGAAGTTGACCAGTTGATGACCAAGTACTTGGATGTTGAGAAATTGACTAGTGATTGACCCTTGACTATGTTTGACAAAGAAGGGGGTGCGATCATCTTAATTTCGAGGACAAAATTTTTATAAGGTGGGTAGGATTGTAACACCCAGTTTTCCAGATAAGGGTAATTTTGAAATTTTATAATTATAATTATGATTTATTGATTATTATTTCATATTATAATTTTTGGTAATTTTTAATCATTTTTAAACTATTTAAAATTATGACTTGTGATTTTGACATTTTACTATTGTTTGGTTTTAATTTCGAAGAATTTGTCACCCCCAGTTTTCAAGAACATGGGTATTTTGTCATTTTATATTTTTGAAATATTTTTGAAATTTAGTTTATTATTTATGATATTGTTTTGGGATTATTTGAGTCGGGTTCGAATTTCAACTCAATCCGACTTGAAACGGGGACCCGGGGGTAGTCTGACTCTAGTGGGACCCACACACTAGTTAGGCATGGCCCACATGATATTAATTTTAGTTCACATGATAGAAATATTTTAGTTAGAGGTTAGACTAATTATTATGGATAAGGTTAGTGTAATTAGAGACTTTAGAATGACTAATTTAGCCCCAACCAATTAGTCCTTTCCTAATACTCATAGAATAGGTTAGTAGGGGCTTTTAGACTTTTCCTAATAGGATAAAACCACCTTTATGGCCAGCCACAATAAGGATAGGGTTGAGCCTCCCATTTGTCATTATCCATCTATTTTTCTCTCTCTTGTTCTTCCCCAAATTCCTAGAGAGCAATTCCTAGCAATTTCTCCACCAAATCCTTCTATTTCACCACCAAATCTTCTTCTTTCCTTCTCCATTCTAGCCAAGGAGGAAGCTACCCAAGTTTGGGAGGATTCGGAGCTCGTTCGTGTCCTTTTGGAATCTCTACGTGTCGGTGTCACTCCGGAAAGGTTTTCTTCGATTCGATCTACCAGGAGGTATAAATTCCTTCTCCTTTTCATTTCCTCATTCATATATGTCTATTTTGAACCCATAGGAATGATCCCCATGGTTGTATTTCCATTTGTGTCCATTTTGTGTCCATTTGGAGGTCATAGGAGTGTCATTTGTGTTGTGAATGTGTTCATGTTACACATATATATATATATATATATATATATATATATATATATATATATATATATATATATATATATTGTAATGAGAGTGTATCTATATTTATATATGTAATAAATGGTTCATGATGATTATATAATCAAGTTTGTGAGTGTAGTTCCTCATATTATTATTGCTATTATTGTTGTGGATAATTAGGATATATATTGTGTATTCTTTTGGCTCAAACTACCTAAATCCGTCATGATTTTTATCCACGTTTTTAATTTCAGCCCTAACTTAGAAATATCATAACTTCTAGCTCAAAGCTCAGTTTAATCTCCCATTTTTTTTAAAAGAAGCATATTGAAGTTAGATTTCCAAAAATATATATTAATAGGCCTAATTCATTCTTTAACTTTCTGGAGAATTATTTGAGTGTCAGCTGTACGAAAGACAAACGCGTTCTCGGTGTTTTAGCGATTCCGGGAGTTTCCGAAAACGAAAATGCGATCCGTTTGAAGTTTCGGAAAGCTAACACATAGACCTATAACATACTTTAATTCTAGATTTTAATTCATGCTGAGATGGTACAGTATTGATTATTAGTAGGAGTTACTATTCGGTATATGTATTTTGTGCACCCTTGTGTGTAATATAATGTTCTATTTGATTTTAACCCATGTTAATGTATATACATTATGTAATTAAATAGAGAATGCAAGCATGAGTAAATGTTTAAATAAATAATGTATGAAGTATAAGTATCCTATCTAATGTAAGCATGTATAAGTATGACTTGTAATGAATATGTAGGTTCCATAGTGTGTAATGTATGGTACATATAGTAGTACAAGAGAATAAATGAATGATGAATGAATGCAAGCATGAATGTAATGTAATAATAGATGTAATGTATGCAATATACAAGTTAATGAGATGTAATGTTCTATGTTAACACAAATTCTATATTACCTCATGTACCCCCTTACACTATGTTGACACTATCACACTTGACACATTGTTCACTTACACTTTGACACTCTTTCATATGTATACACTATGTATGTCCATTTAACCCTCACTTGCCCCTTTGCCATGTTCACATACACACACATAGCCTCTTAAATAAGTATTTATGAATATAGTTAACTTAGCTATGTATGTATATTATATATATGTTAGCATATTGTGTTGTAATATATAAGTTTATATAACCATTTGAAATGCCATGATTATAGACCTAATGTTAATACCAATATATGCATGTGTATATATGTGTAGACATATATAGCTTAAAGTAATAGATTACCTAGTGTATATCCAATGTGAATTCTTGCCTAGTTGAGTATTGAATAATTGCATGCTATATAGAGTTGGGTGTATGTTGGCTTGTATAGCCTTGTATTGATATGTGCTTGCTAGGATAGTCTTGGTTAGGCCTAGTAAGACTTGCTGGGTTAGGACATGACCTAGTTTGACCTAGTTTGACTAGTGCAGTTGACCAGAGTTGACCAAGGGTTGACTTTGGCCTAGTTTGACCTAGATTCATGTAGAATGCATTGTAGTACTTTATATACCCTTCTGGACATGTTGTGACTTGTGCTGTTCTAATTAGGAGCCAGACACCTCTCATTGGATAGTATATTTACTTTGGACATCCAGACATCAGGCGAGTACATTCTCTGATAGTTCTTTCATTATTTGATGATTACTGTGATTCAGTTCTAGTATAGTTCTATTTGATTCTCTGTCACAACATGTATTAATATTTTAGATTCATTTACTCGCAATACATGTACTTGATTTGTCTAACCCTATTACTCGAATCACTCACAAGACTCATCTACTCGAAACACCTACAAGTATTAAATGTACGAATCATACAAGAATCATCATTACAAGAACGATAGCCATCGCTGCTGGGCCGGTATGCGATGTGCCGTATTCAACAAGAATCACCAAACAAGAATGATAGCCATCACCGCTTGGCCGAGCGTGTGATGTGCCGTATTACAAGAATGATAGCCATCATCGCTTGGCCGAGCGTGCGATGTGCCGTATTACAAGAATGATAGCCATCACCGCTTGGCCGAGCGTGCGATGTGCCGTACTCATTACAAGAATCACCTACAAGGATTAGTGTACAAGAATCTTACAAGAATCACTTCACTCAAATCATTAAGAAAAATCATCTACTAGAATCATCATGTACAAGAATCATTTACTAGACTCAAATTGTATTAGACTCACATTGGGATTACACTCAACTTACATTGTACAAACTGGACTTATAACATGTTACCCTAGTTCAGCTAGATCTTATTTTACAGTCTTCTTTGCCATCATTCTTCTTTTATTTTATTACCTTACTTTTTTTGTACCTTTGCTATTTCTCTACATCATTACCGGTATAAAACTGCAATATTCATCAATAAAACTGTCTATAACTGCTTTATAGTTCTCTGTCATTAAATTGGGATTTTTTGACGAGTTGTACTCGTTCCTGTCCTGACTGGACCTGTTGATAAATTTTACAGATAGCCTGGAGGTTGTCTGCTAGTCTAGAGGAGACACAGTAGAGGTTGTATAGTTAGTTATTTCAGTTGTATTGAGTTGTATTTATTCTATGGATTACTGTATTGAGCTTTGAGATATTTTTTGGGTTTGTGTATCTAGACACTTAGACTTCTTTCTGTTGTGCCTCAATTGAGGATTTCTTATCTATTTCCATCGTGCTACATTCTACCTTAGATTGTGATTGAGTTGTACCTCGGTGTTGGCCTCCTTCTGGAGAGTATATTTCATGTTATGTAGTTATAGTTCATGACCTAGAACAGCGTTCTACCGCCGACAATGTGGCGTAGGCTGGGCGTTGTTACGTTCTCGTACCCTTACGGTGGGTACGGGTCACGACAGTAAGGAACCAGATCTTGATGGCGAACTTCATAAGTACCTCTTATCTGATTGACGATGAGTTTAGAATCTCTATAAGCTTCTAAATGTTGAACATTCAGATGTTTAGCGAGTTGAAGACCAATAAGCAATGCATTGTACTCAGCTACGTTGTTTGAACATGGTTGATCGAGAGAATAAGCTCTTTGGATAGCAAGACCTTCTGGCGATACAAGAACGATTCCAATCCCAGCGACAATATCACCATTAGGACCTATTCTTGAAGCTCCGTCAAAGAATAGACGCCAAGTAGGATCTTCTTCAGTAATTTGATTTGAGTCTAGGACTCCATCTGGGATTTCATCGTAGAGTTTTGAATTTTTTGGAATTGAATGAGCAGCCAGAAAATCAGCTAAAGCTTGTCCTTTGGCCGATTTCTGAAGGATATAGTGCATATCATACTGAGCAAGTAAAATTCCCCAGTTAGCCAATCGAGAATTTAAAACACTTGGTTTCTTCATCATGACTCGTATAGGATTGATCCTGGAAATGACATGAATGGTCTGGCCAATGATATAATGTCGTGTCTTTTAGACAGCGAACATAAGGGCTAGACATTCTTTTTCGACCGGTGAATATCGAGGTTCAGCTCCGGTCATGGTACGACTGAGATAGTAAATAGCTTGTTCATGACCATTTTTATTCTTTTGAGCGAGCAGCGCACCCAATGAATGACTCGTTGCTCGGGTATATAGAA
Source organism: Iris pallida (assembly GCA_029216955.1). NCBI lineage: Eukaryota > Viridiplantae > Streptophyta > Magnoliopsida > Asparagales > Iridaceae > Iris > Iris pallida. The sequence continues at coordinate 26,795,202 of JANAVB010044218.1, forward strand.
GGAACGGTATTCCTGAGATGGGAGGTACCAATACTGGGGGGTTCATCAAATATTATTTTATGTCATCAAATGCTTTCTGACATTCGTCAGTCCAGACGAAAGAAACACCTTTTTTTAAGAGTTTTTTGAATGGTCTGCAGCGTCCTGAAAGATTAGAGATAAATCTCCTGATATAAGCGATCCTTCCTTGAAATCCTCGTATCTCTTTTAAGGTGTATGGAGGACGCATCTCTTGGATGGCTTTGATCTTCTCGGGATCTACGTGTATACCTTTTGAGGTAATGACGAAGCCGAGAAACTTGCCACTAGAGACGCCTAAGAAGGACTTAGTAGGGTTCATTCTTAATTGATGCTGACACATTAGATCAAATATAGTTTTTAAATCTTGGATGTGATCCTCTTTTTGTTGACTTTTGACTGCAATATCATCAACGTAGCATTCGACTATTTTTCGCAAATGTTCACGGAATATGGTGCTCATCGCTCGTTGATAGGTTGCTCCTGCATTCTTGAAACCGAATGGCATCACTGTATAACAGTATGTACCGATCGGCGTTCTGAAGGAAGTGTGTTTCTCGTCATCTGGAAATATTTTTATTTGATTGTATCCAGAATACCCATCCATGAATGACATCCGTTCAAAACCATAGGTATTATCGATCATAAAGTCAGTAATTGGTAGAGGGAACTCGTCTTTAGGACATGTCGTATTGAGATCACGATAGTCTATGCATACTCTGATCTTGCCAGTCCTTTTAAGGACAAGAACTATATTAGCCACCCAATCAGGATGTTGTTCCTCTCTGATAAACCCAGAAGCCATGAGTTTATTAACTTCGGCTTCAATTGCATCCATAATATCTGGACGGAATCGTCGCTGTTGTTGCTTGACCGGTTTTACATTTGGCATGATATTGAGTTTGTGAGTTGCAATCTGTGGATCAAGTCCTGGCATATCTTCATAGCTCCAAGCAAAGACGTCGATGTATTCGCGAATAAGTTTGATCATGTCTTGCTTATCAGTTTCTGAAAGACTTTCACTAATGAATATTGGTTTGGGGGATCCCTCTTCACCAACATCTATTTGAACGAGTTTATCTTCAGTCGGAGGTTCTCTTTGCTCGAATCTAAACTCCCATTGATTATCTAACCTTTGGGCCCATTGTTCTGATTCGGATGAGATTTCAAATTCGTCTTCGTCAGTTTCTTCAGGACCGTCAGCGGAAACCATGTTGGAAGACAGAATGTTACGGTGGAAGTCATCGATACTTGTATCAGAATCCCAAGAGGAGGAACTAGAAGAATCAGATCTTTTATCTTCGTCAGATTCGGGATCTTCATGGATGATATTGATGAAGGAAGTAGGAGCAATATAACCCAATCCGCATTTTGTCCTTCCATATTTTAGAGAAGAAATTCGAACAGGCATTCTTCTTCCTTTTCCATTACTGAGGCCAGTTCTGAAGTCATAGCCCATATTTTTGATAATATCTTTAGATTGCTGGCTGTAACGACGCAACTGTAATCTTCCAGAATTATCATTTCTATCATCATCTTCAAGGTTGATAGGGTTTTTTGGTCCTTTGTAGAAGAATATTGGAATGTCTCCTGGTTTTCTGCTAGGTAGTAGAAAGCATGAATTTTGTACTGATTCTAAGGATACTTCTGTATGAAGAGTCTGTACAACTCCTATGGTTATTGTTTTCAAGTCATCTAACAAATGGAAATAACTATGAACATGATTACAAACATCGATATACTGCAAAGACGGAGATATTTCATTAAATTCAAAAGTAGTAGTATTTATATTAGAAGAAGGTTGAACCTTAGAAATCTTAGCCAAATCAATGACTAAAGGGGGAGAAGAAGAACGAGAAGGAGTTTTGTTTCGATTAAGATCGATCACAACTGGCTCAGAAGAGGTGAGCTCCCTTGAAGCTTGGGATGGAAAAGTAGTTCATCCACCAACAGGGATTACCAGAGTGTCCTGTTTTATATATAAAGATGCAGAAAATGTAGTATGCCCACTGACAGGAATGATCAGTGTATCTTGGGTAGATGATTGAGGTAATGGAGAGATACGTCTGCTCAATGGAATAATGAAAGGACCTTCTCCAGAGGGTTTAGGAGACTGTTGCTGAGTAGTTCGACCTTTAACAGGAATTATCAAGGTCTCACTTTACGGATCTTCTTTTTCCATAGCTTGTACTATTTTTGTATACACCTCTTTGTACATCCGGGAATCACTGAAATAAGCTTCAACCCCACGGAAAGGATTTATATCAGCAACTTCTTTTTGTACTTTTCCATCGCTGTCAATGTATTTAAAGCACTGATGAAGAGTAGAAGGCACCACATTATTTTCATGAAGGAAGGGTCTTCCCAGGAGAAGATTATAAGATCCCACGATCTCGATCACATAGAAAGTGACTTTGGATCTGAAATCGCCTATTTGAAGTTTCAGATGAATCTTTCCCAATGGCTCGCTTCGGCTTTGATTGAATCCCAATATAGTAGTAACCGTCTTAGAAAGTTTATGAAGAGGGATTTTTAATTCATCCAGCAGACTCTTTGGCATTATGCTTAAAGTAGACCCTGGATCAATAAGAATACGATCTATCTTCATCGTATCGATATAACCGGTGTAGTAGAGAGGCCGATCATGTCGATTATCCTGCAATAACATGTCATCTTATGTAAAGGTGATATTCGGGATGATCTCCAATACACTATTGCAATGTAAGCAAGTAACAGGTTCTTCATCTGGCTTCTTTAATTGTGCGAGACAAGAGTCAGCCTGAAGAAGTGCCTCACTTAATGTCTCCCGAGTCTCTTTAGAAAGACGTAGAAGTTCAAAGAGGGACATTCTAGCTGGAGTACTAGCGAGTTGAGCTAAAATGTCAAAGTTATAAGGCTTCTGCAGTCCAATGGGAGGGGACTTCCTGATTGGTTTATCGAAGCGGGCTTGTTGTTTGCCTTTCTCAAGTGCTGTGGACTCGGAAGGAATAGGTACAACCGGTGTAGTTGAAGGAACAGGTGCAGTGGATGATTCTTCCTCACGAGGAACATCAGAAGTATTTTTGTCAGCTGGAGAGATATCAGGAGTATCTTCAGGACTCTTAGAATAATCCTTTAGATAATGTTTTCCTGTTCTAGTAGCACCAGAAAGTGTTTCTACTTTATCTTTTGGTTCTATGTCGAAAGTAGATCCGAAAGAAGTCATATGACATGACTTAGTTTTTTCGGCCTTCTTAGATTTCAGGGAAGTAGTCTTTTGAAGGGGAGGAGATTCAAAATCTGCCACTAGATCGGGATGAATCCATATGATTTCTCCTGTTTCAATAGTAAAAGGTACTAATCCTTCAGACTGTATGGGAGGAATATTCACGATTTCAAGAGTTGCCTTAGGAATAGGAACGATCCCGCTTTCAAGGAGTTGAGGAGGAAAATCTCTGAATTGCATAGAGACAACGTTGGAGGTGACGGTCTTTTCTTTCGGAGTGAGAGTGACAGCTCCAGATTTGATCATTTCCTGGATTTTTCCTTTCAGTACAAAATATGTACGAGATGTGTGACCCAACATTCTATGGTACGGACAGTATTTAGGATGATCTGTCTTACCAGCTTCATCGGGTTTCTTGATTTCAGGTAATTGTATTTTATTACCTTTAAGTAGACATTCAAAGATACCAAGGACGTCATCGTCGTCAAAAGAGTATTCTTCTTTGGGGTGAGGTGCTCTTGGTTGTTGATTTGTTGGAGCTGGGGTAGCTTGGGCGGATATTACCTCTTGATTTTTGCTCTGGAGATTGACTTCGAGAGTCTCTTTTCCTTTACGATTGTTAGGTCGCGTACTATTGCTAGTATTTTGACCTGATTCATTGGGAGTCATGTGTACCCCCAGACCTTTGAACGTCTCGGCACTGACTTCGGCAGCTTTGGCACTGACAATGAAGGAAGGCCAATCTTGGAATTGAGTGGATCCTGTCCACATGCTGATGATTGGTAAGAGATTCGACTTACAAGTGTCGATGGTAACAGCATCATGAGTTCCAAGAGGCATCTTCAGAGCTTCTCTTCTAAACCTTTCAATGAAGCTTTTAGTGCTTTCATTATTTTTCTGTTTGATTCTTATAAGAGCAGACATAGTCATGTCATTGAGCCCTTCATAGAACCGTTCAAGAAATATTTGTTTGAAGCCGGCAAATAAGGTAATACACCCATCAGGTTGACTTCTATACCATTTATAAGCCGTTCCCTTGAGACATCCGACAAACACCCGAGTAAGGAGGGCGTCGCTCGGTTGCAACTGATCAGTCATTACTTCAAAATGATTGATGAACTGACTCGGAGAAGTAGTTCCATCAAAGAATGAGATAGTAGGAGGCTTGTATTTGGGAGGATATGATACTTGCTATTCTATTGGATAAGGTTGTTTGATACCTAACCTTTGTAAACCGTCTTTCTGTTTGAATGCCTCAAATTGGGTTCGGAGATTCCTCAATTCTTCAGTAACGACTCCGGAAGATTGTGGAGTTGTAGCTTGTAGAGAATAGTTAGGAGGAGGGACAGCATTATAAGCGCTACTTCCAGCTCCCGAATGGCTAGGAATTGGTTGAGCTTGCCCAGGGATATGGGTCTTGTACTGCTGGAGGAACATGTACTGGACCTACACCAGTGTCAATTGGTATGGCGTCAGGTACAGTCTGTTGATTTTGCAGCTGGGTTGCTATAAGTTCATATATTGACTTCATAGTATCAGCCATAGATTTTATTTGTTGCTCCAAAGAAGCAATTCTTTGGTCTTGGGGAGTCATCGAAGAAGAAGGTTCATTGTTTAATTCAGTATTTTCATCCACCATATAAGTTGTGACTGTACGAGGGATTGTTGATGATACTGTTTGTTCTGAATCATTGCTTTGTGTATCAAAATCAGTTGTAGGAGAACTACCCCCAGTAGAAAGAGATGGAAAGTTGGATTCTCCAAGGAATTCAGAATAGTCTTCAAAAACCGAAGTTCTTTGATTAGAAGCTAGGACTCTTGATCTGGTGCCTCTATATACCCCATCTTGACTATCAGTTCTACCCCCAGTATCCCGAGAGGTCATGTTGATAGAAGCGAAAAGAGGTTCATCTTCATCAGACATAGGTTCACACTGGATCCGGTTAAAGACAGACTGTCGTTTAGTTTGACATCTGCATTGAATTATGACCCTATGTTGGAAGTCACAATCATGATCAGTATGGTCATGATCCATTGACAGAGAATTATTCCTCCTCTTTTGTTGAAGATGTTCTCGCATATCTGTATGTGAAGATTGAGATATATTTGAGAACAATCTTTGTTTATTAGGAACGTATTTCTTGTCCTTGGATTTTGTCGGCTCTTGATTATACAAAGAGTGATTAATCTGAGCAACATATTTTTTGGCATATTCTGCATCCGGATCTCTTACTTTTATTCCCGATTGGTATGGTTTCTTAACACCAGAAGTGCTTCCCAAACAGGATTGATTAAGTTTCGTTCTTAGATCTGTTGGAGGTAAAACATTGGTTTTTGATACTTGAAGTTTTCCTTTCATTGATCTGGATATTTGCAGAGAAGGAAGAGTTGAACCATCCCCTTGATTAGGGGTTGGTAACAAACCATTTTGTAGAGACAAATTCTATGCCCAATTTGAAGAAGTCGTAGAAGAAGACATTAAGAAATATTTCTTTTTAGACTTGTTCAAGTTTTGAGACATAGAATGTCCAGAAGGAAGAGTAGTCAAAAGACTATTTCCTTTTCTTTGACTAACAAAATTGTCAGCCAAAGCTGTTCCTGAAGTAAACACTACAGGAGCAGAAGAAACAACTAAAGAGTTGTTCCTATTCGAATGGACTTTGTGAGCCATTTGTGGAGGAGCCATAGCAAGACTACCCCCAGTTCTAACAGAACTTGGCAAGGAGGAAGAAATAGCTAAAGAGCTGTTCTTCTTAGAATATGCTGGTGACAATTTGGCTAAGGAGCCAGTGCTGTCAGCATATAAAGTTTTGGCTAAAAAGCCAGATTTTGGTACGCATGCTGAGTCAGGGAGAGCTGACTTGGTGGATGATGCGTGCGGAATACACGCTGAGACATGCTTGGTTAAAGAACCAGTGCTGTTAGCATGATTTTTGGGTTTGGAAATGCACGCTAGAACAGGTTTGGCTAAAGAGCCAGTGCTGTCAGCGTGACTTTTGGACGGTGTGACTACGGAAACAGATTTGGCTAAGGAGCCATCACTGTTAGCGTATATTTTGGATGATGTCGTCTTCGAGCACACAGGAATATGCATGCCTGTAGTGGAGTTCTTGCCAGTGTTAGTAATGGACACTGTGGCAGAAACTTCACCATCTTTGGTTGCCAAAAGATTCTTAGGGACATAGACAGATCGTCCCTTTGATTTGGCGGTGGTGATAGAGGCTGAAGTGTGCTTGCCACCCTTAGCCCACTGTATTTCTTCATAGACGAGTTGATTGAACTGAATCGATATCACCTTCTTCGTCGATCCGACCGACGAAGCGTCGTATTGAGTTGTGGCCATCTCAGAAGAGGAGATAGGTTTCCCCAGCAGAGTCGCCAATTTGTTTTCCATAAATAAATTTACTTTATTTATTTTGATTCTGGGAAAATACAACTGTAGGAATCCGATCTAGAAGACGATCGTTTTATCCCTTGGACGATACGAAGAAGAAAAGCTCTCAAGAATTTCGACAGCAATTTAGATATTCTGTATATCTGTACAATGAATGAGAAAAGAACTCTATTTATAGAGTAAAAAATAACTAAAAAGATAACTGTCTTCATAACCTATGCATAGTTGATAATCACGCAGGACTCAATCGTACGCAAGGTTGATGAGCAGTTACTGGACATGGTCCATAACTGTTGGACACATGACAATCATGCATGAGTCGTGTACAAGTTACTGGGGCACGCATACGAGAGATCCGTGGCATGTCTGCCACATACTCCAATTTGATAATTTGAGATGATAATCTGCTAACTGGTTGAGGATGAAATCCCTGTTGAGATGAAAAATCTACGCTGACTTATAGCAGAAACACTTAGGCTCAAAATATACGCAAACTTGAGGCAGAGGGCTCAGAATACATGCAAACTTGAGGCAGAGGGCTCAGAATACACGCAAACTTGAGGCAGAAGGCTCAGAATACACGCAAACTTGAGGCAGGAACACTGAAGTCCAAAATGCACGCAGACTTGAGTCAGAAGGCCAGCTGTCTTGATTCGACGTGCCTCGACTGACACAAAATCTCTGACATTGATTGCTTTGCCAGTCACATTAAATGATGATAAGCCCTTTTTGGTACGCCAACTTGATGAAGACCGAATCTTGTTGAAGAAGATTTCAAAAATCATGCAATAGTCGGCTGAGATCTCTTGAATCCCGTGCATACGCGGCATACGAGGAGACGTTTATTGACTGTCGTGCTGTCAATCATAATTACAATCTGACAAATGATGAGCTGTCTTTGAGTACTATTTTGAACTTTGCTTACTTTTGAGGAAATGATTTAATAGAACTCAGCGTGTCTTTTAGACATTTTCTTGATAGGCTGTATTAACTCAGCGTGACTATATTTTTTAGGCCTACAATCTGTTGGGAGAGTCATTTCCCTGGGCTCATCTCCTTAGAATACCGGATTGTCATGGATGTTCAGAGGAATGCTACCCCCGGTTCCAGCGACCCCCGGTGATGTGGATGATCAATCTACCAATGTAGTAGATTTCGTCTACGAACGGGTGCCTTGGAAAACTCCGGTAGCAGGCAACCGCTTAGATAATGGTTTCTTGGTCACAGTGGTTGAAATCTTCGGGCTGGATATATTTGTTTTCTTTTCTCTCCCGCTACCGGGGATCCTCTGAGCAGAATTGCAAGAGGCGATGAGAGGTGCCTCGTCTCCTGAGCCTGGGTGTTGCAGTCGTTGGAAGACGGATCGTCGTTCTTCTTGTGTGGTTGCCTTGCTGCAGCAGCAGTTGACAATGACTTGAGTGCAGTGGTGTCCAGGGAAGGACTTTCTGCACACCGAGGCTTTTTTTCTTTCTTTGCGCTTGTGACAGATCACGTCATGCAAGTCAGATGCATCTCGAATAACCTGTGAAACCCGAGCATCCGAGTATATTAGCACCATGTTTGCTCCCTGATTGTTGAGAGACTTTTGGGAACCACTCTGTCCGTTTGCCGTCGGGGGCTGGACTCAAGTGGTTCAGTACAACTTTCCATCGGAGGTCCGCATAACGGTAAGCGGAGCGCTCGGATGGTCAGAGGTTGGGACAGCTGACTAAGCTCGCCGAGCCCACGCTGTCCTAGACTTCTGCACTCTAGCACCTGAGGGTGCGTAGTAGAAAGAGTCCAAATGGTGCCGTAGAGAGTCTGGCGCATGTTCTTGGGTGCACCTGGAGTCCTGACCGCATGAGAGGCGATCGAAGACTGACCGTGAGCCGCATGGGACAGACGGTATACGGCTGGGATTAGTGGCCGTGCAGGCTGTCTGCATGCAGCTATCCTTTGTGGCCGTATGAGCTTTCTGTATGCAGCTAGAAGTGGCGGCCGCAGGAACCTCCGGGATGCGGCTAGAAGTCATGGCCGTGCAGGCTACCTGCATGCGGCTGGTAGTTCTGGCCGCATGGGCTTTCTGCATGCGGCTGACTTTCGTGGCCGCATAAGTTTTCTCCATGCGGTTGGCAGTTGCGGCCGCATGAGCCTTCTTTATGCGGCTGACGCCTTTATGCGGTTCAGACCGTATGGAGTTCCTCTTTGTCCCTGCAAATCCAGCATCATAGTGCTTTCTTCTGTCAGACTTGGGGACAATATAGTCCTTTATAGTCTGAAGTGGAGCCGTAAGAGGGTCTTTTTTGTCGTCTTGTGCAACAGAGAGTAATCCCTCGAGAGCTTGGGGAGGAGCGAATGATTTGGGCCTCCACTCCCTCCGGGCCTTCTTCGTGCGGGTTTGCCGCTGGACCGGGCCAACGCTCCCGTTAGAGAGCATTTCTTCAAACGCCTGCTGATTGAACTGGACGACCAACATTTGTTGAGTGGAGCCAAGTTTGGCTGCGTCCGATTGCATCACCAACTCCTCAGCCGTGGAGAAGTTTGTCCCCAGCAGAGTTGTCATCGTGTTTGCCATTGATTATAAAAGTACAGAATAATTATATAGGAGGACTAAACTTAGAATCACAATACAAACTCGCTTGTACAAAGAAAGCCTAGGGACAAAAATCTAGGTACAGTAATCTAAGTACAATTATTTATTTTTGTTTCTGGGGGATGACGGTAGAGGCTCGGGAAAGCGACGACAGCTCTGCCTTACTCCTTGGACGATCGGACGTAGCCTTAGCTCTGGTGAAGAAATGCTCTCAAGATGCCCGAAAAGAATCCTCTGTGCGTTCCTTTTTCTCTCTGTGTATCCAGGTAATCCTCTCTCTCCGGTCTCTCCAGTCTTCAGCCGTTTATAAGGGAATGACACCTTGCTATTTATAGAAGTGGGGGTGTGATCATTAGAGTTTACAATGATTCCCCCTTGGAAAGTCGGCGGCCAATCATCTGGGCCATTAATTTTGATTACAACAAATCTGGGCAATTAATGTGGATTGCACCAAATCTTATGGGAAATTAATGTTGATTGCCATGAATTTTGATAGGCTCGAATCTCCTGCCACGTGTTCGATTTGTCTGATCTGATTTGATTTGGGATAATTATGATAAATGTAACAAATCTGAGTTTGTTATGATTTGCTAACAGCCATAATTTCGAGGAGGATAAGAACGCCACGTGTCTCAGCTGTTGCGAGGATCGCCACGTGTTTCAACTGTCATGAGTAGGATGTACTGACAGAGCCGCATGAGTGTGGTTTCTAAGTGAGCCGCATACAGATGGCCCCTACGATCCTAGTCGCATGAAGGTATCAGTCGTATGAGGGTAGCAACCGCATGAAGAAGACAGTCGTATGGAGAAGGTAGCCGCATGAAGGAGACGACCGCATGACGAGGGCAGCCGTATAAAGGTGGCAGCCGCATGAAGAGGACAGCCACATGAAAGATGCAGCCGTATGAAGAGGACAGCCGCATGAAGGATACAGCCGCATGAAGGATACAGCCGCATGAAGGATACAGCCGCATGAAGAGGACAGCCGCATGAAGGATGCAGCCGCAAAAAGGATACAGCCGTATAAAGAGGACAGCTGCATGAAGGATGCAGCCGCATGAAGAGGACAGCCGTATGAAGGATGCAGCCGCATAGGGGTGCTTGGGACTTGACGGATCCTGTCAGTTATAGAAGATTTTCTTCTTTTCTCAAGGGGCACGCCATCATTATTTCAGCTTTATGGCAGAGCTGTCATTCATTACGTCAGAGCTGTCATTCATTTTGCAGAGCTGTCATCAGAGCAATTAATTGGGGACTGCTTTATGGCCAGCTGTAGAAGCGGATAGCGTATGGCCACGTGTCTTTGCCTGAGCCGCATGAAACTGTTGGGGAGTTTCGAGCCGCATAAAGTTATGAAGGGTTCCTGAGCCGCATAAGGCTCCTTCTGTTTGGAGCCGCATGGGCTTCTCTTATCTTTTTACATACTTCTACACCAGAGGGCTATAAGGTTCCAGCTAGGGTTTTATCTTGAGCTCTTGCAATTGATAGAAGAGCACAATTATCAGACTTTTGACGAAGTATTGACGGCAATCCGAAGGCATGAGATTACCATTCAGAGGATCACGGCAAGAACTGGGGGCCAGAAGAGATCCCACAGTCAGATTGAAGGAGGAGGGGGAGTAGCGCCCCAAACAACAGCACCGTCCCTTGGCATTCGCATTCACGATGTGGCAATGCGAGGGCCAGCACCACCAAAGCAGCAGCAGCAACAGCGACAGAGGAAGAACCAGCCACCCCAATCGGGCTGCACTTATTGTGGGAAGGTAGGGCACACTAGAGATGTGTGTCGAACATTGAACGGGCAATGTTTGATATGTGGAAGCCCAGATCATCGAGTTACCACCTGTCCCATGAATTCGAGGTCAGGAGGACCAGGGCAACAATTTCCTGCTCTGCCAGCACCAGGGGCAGGATAGTATCGAGGACCAGCGGTGGCGGTAAGACTGTTGGCACAACGCCCGTTCATGATGCAAGCTCAGATATTTCGGCAGCAGGGACCGCTGATGCAGCAACACCAGCATAGACCACCCCAGCATCACCAAGGCAGGGGCCAGCTGCAGTACCAGGCTAGGCCACAACATGGAAACCAACAAGGAGGTCGAGGGCAGGCATTCACTTTGTCCTTGGAAGAGGCATTAGCATCGGAAGATGTTGTGGCAGGTAACATTCTCGTCGCCTCATATCCCGCAGTAGCATTGTTTGATTCGGGAGCATCACACTCATTTATATCTGCACAATTTGTAACACGACTAGGAAAGGAATTCGAGGCATTGCCAGGGAGGTTAAATATACTCACTGGTAATGGGCTCGTATGAGTTAGTAGAGTTATTCTAGCATGTAGCATTGTAGTTTGCGGGCACTCCTTACCCGCCTGATTGATAGAATTTCCTGTTGGAAATTTTGACGTTATCTTAGGCATAGACTGCCTGAAAGACAGTCATGCGACAATAGATTGTCGTAGAGGGAGTGTATCTTTTGACATTCTAGGCATGAAGCGGTTTACCTTAGTCAGATCAGTGGCAACTCAACAAGAGCAGGGAGTAGTAACGGCAATGGAAGAAGTTCAGGTTCCGAAGGTAGTTGAAGAATTTTTAGACGTATTTCCTGGAGAACTTCCCGGTCTACCACCGGTTAGGGATATTGAGTTCAACATAGAATTGGTACCTGGAACTAAATCGATATCAGATCGAGTTTATAGAATGGCGGATTCAGAGCAGGCCAAGGTATATCAACACAGAGAGAAACTGAAGGAGAAGAAGTTTATCCAAGCTAGCATATCACCATGGACAGCACCAGTGGTACTTGTGGGGAAGAAGGATTGTCATCCAGATTGTGCATCGATTACAGGAAGCTTAACGCAGCAACAGTAAAGAACAAGTACCCACTACCCAGGATCGACGACTTGTTTGATCAGTTGAGCAGAGCTAGAGTTTTTTCCAAGATATATCTTCGTTCAGGGTATCATCAAGTGAGGGTTCGGAAGGAGTATATTCCCAAGATAGCATTCAGTCGAAGTATGGGCATTATGAATTCTTGGTAATGCCATTTGGTTTGACCAATGCTCCAGCTATATTTATAGATTTGATGAACCGTATCTTTATGCCATACTTAGATCAGTTTGTTGTTGTGTTTCTCGACGACATTCTCGTATACTCTACTAGTGAAGAGGAGCATGAAGACCACCTCAGGAAAGTGTTACAGGTTCTGAGAGAGAACCAGTTGTATGCCAAGCTCAGCAAGTGTGAGTTTTGGTCGGATCACATTTTATTTTTAGGTCACATCATATCAGGAGCTGGAGTAGCAGTGGACCCCAAGAAGGTAGAAGCAGTAGAGAGTTGGCCAGTACCCAAGACCGTAGCAGATGTGCGGAGTTTCTTGGGATTGACAGGATATTACAGGAGATTCGTAGCAGACTTTACGAGGCTTTCAGCACCCATGACCCGCTTGACACGGAAGGATGTACCATTCGTCTGGTCGGCAGAATGTCAGGCATCATTTGAGGACTTGAAGCAGAAGTTGATATCAGCACCTATTCTTACATTGCCAGTTGGGCCCGGAGGTTTCACTGTATATTGTGATGCGTCAGGTAAAGGACTTGGATGTGTCCTCATGTAACATGGAAAGGTGATAGCGTATGCATCTAGGCAACTTCGAGACCACGAGAAGAATTACCCAACTCATGACTTGGAGTTGGCGGCAGTAGTATTTGCTTTGAAGCAATGGAGGCATTACTTATATGGTGACCGAGTGGACATGTACACAGACCATAAAAGTCTGAAGTACATCTTTACTCAGAAGGAGCTGAACATGAGACAGAGAAGATGGTTGGAGTTGATCAAGGATTACGTCGTAGAGCTTCAGTATCATCTATGCAAGGCTAATATGGTAGCAGACGCTCTTAGCAGGAGAGGCGGCACATTTATGTTGACAACACAGAGGTACATCTTAGAAGACCTTCAGGAGATGGGCATCGAAGTTGTACTTCCTAGTGATGTAGGAATTCTGGCAAGTCTACAAGTTTAATCTGACTTGGTAGACAGGATCAAGGCCGCTCAGGTACAGGACCCAAGGATTCAGAAACTTAGGAGAAAATGTGAGTCAGGACTCAGGAAGGAGATGCGAATTCATGAAGATGGTACACTTAGGTTTGGATTGCGTCTATGTGTATCTAGTGCAGATATCAAACAGAAGGTTATGACAGAAGCTCACAGTTCTCAGTATGCTATACACCCTGGAGGAACCAATATGTACCAAGATATCAAGCAGCACTTATGGTAGAACAGGATGAAGAAGGAGATAGCTAGATTTGTTTCCCGTTGCTTGGTATGTCAGCAAGTGAAGGCAGAACAACAGAGGCCAGCTGGGTTATTGCAACCGCTTCCTATTCCGGAATGGAAATGGAAACATATTACAATGGACTTTGTAACCAGTTTATCGAGATCACCAAGTGGTAAAGATGCTATTTGGGTGATAGTAGATCGGCTTACAAAGGTGGCACATTTTCTTCCTTTCAGGGTGGGGCAATCTACAGAAAAGTTGGCAGAGTTGTATTTACAACAAATAGTCAGGCAGCATGGAGTCCCTGTCAGTATTATATCAGACAGAGATATCCGTTTTACATCACATTTTTGAAAGAGTTTACATCATAGTTTGGGTACTAAGTTAAGATTTAGCACGACTTACCATCCACAGACAGACGGGCAATCAGAAAGAACAATTCAGACTTTGGAAGATATGTTGCGAGCTTGTACTCTAGATTTTAGAGGATCTTGGAAGAGCCACCTGCACTTGATCAAGTTCTCATAAAACAACAGTTATCAAACCAGCATCCAGATGGCGCCATTTGAGGCATTATATGGTAAGAAGTGTAGGTCGCCACTAGCATGGGATGATATCGGAAAGAGAAAGATGCTAGGTCCATAAATAATTGTCCAGACAGTTGAAATGGTTAAGGGAATTAGATAGTGACTTCGAGTTGTGCAGGATTGATATCGTCATTGGGCGGATCAGCATCGTAGGCCGCTAGAGTTTTCTGTTGGGGACCATGTGTTTTTGCGGATCTCACCTACCCGTGGGGTCATTAGATTTGGCGTTCGCAGGAAGTTGAGTTCGCGATACGTGGGCCCATTTGCTATCCTTGATAGGATAGGCGATGTTGCTTATCGTTTATCCCTTCTACCTTCGTTACGAGAGGTGCATGACGTGTTTCATGTATCTCAGTTGTGAAGGTATGTATCAGACCCAAGCCATATCTTTGATCATTCTAAGCTGGTTGTTGGTACCAACCTGGCTTACGAGGAATAGCCTGTGTCTATTTTGGACCGAAGAGAGAAGATACTCAAGAATCGAACAATTAGCCTTGTCCGGGTTGCTTGGGGTCATCACTCTTTAGGGGAGTCAACGTGGGAACGTGAGGATGACATCCGATCACGGTATCCGTACCTGTTTGACTCACAAGGTATATTTCTTTCTGTATACCTTGATTGTCTTAAACTCCTCATGCTTGTCACCTTATGAGTAAAATTGCTTGGTGTCGTCGGTAGTCAAACATAGATATGCTACTTGCTATTGGCATTGTAGAATGATTGCTTACTTAAATTGCTTGTACTTAGATTAGTTTAGCTCTGATGTTTCTATCCTGCTTGGATTTGAAATTCCGAGGACATAATTTTTCTAAGGAGGGTAGAGATGTCACTTCTTGTTCCCAGAATACGTATTTTAATACATGTACTGCTTTAATGGGTTTATTTAATATTTATCATGTATTGTCCTGTATTTAAATTTCTTTAATTTTACGTTAATTAATTTTCTGCAATTTTACTTTCAGTATTTTACTTTCTGCTCTGCTTTTGGTCCAGCCTAGTTGGTTTAATTCTGGTGGTTCATCATGAACCTAACCCAAACCCCCACCTACCACCACTCCTTTATTTAAAGCCCCATTCTCTTTCTCTCTCTTCATTACTTCATAATTATTCTTCTTCTTCCTCATAAACTCTCCCCCACCTACCTAGCCGCATAGGCAAGTACCAACTTGCTTCTTGATGGATCTCCATTTTTGTTGTTCCATTGTCTTCCTCTCAAGATTCTCAGATACTTTAGTATTTAGTATTTACAATTTTCATGGCTCATTTCATGTAGATCTATGTTTAATGTATTTTTGGATTTCTTAGGTTTTGATCTAGTAACTTTGTTATTTTTTTAAGTTTTGATGGTTCCATGTTGTAGAAAATTTTGTTCTACCCAATTTTGACCTATGGAAGTTTAGATTTGGGCCTGGAATGAAGGATTTAGGGAGCTTGGAAGCAATGGTTTCAATGGTTCTGTCCTCCGAAAATTCGGAGAAGAAGAACAGTTCTGGCCGCATGAAGATTTTGGCCGCATGAGATCCTGTCCGCATGACAGTACTTGACCGCATGAGTTTTCAAGTGGCAAGCCCTCTTGGCCGCATATGTATTCTTAGCCGCGTGGAGTTTTGAGCCGCATAAGTTTAATACTCTCCAGCCGCATAGGTGCATTACTTTCCTGGCCGTATTGCTTTAGTTGCCGAGCCGCATAAACTTTATTCCAGCCGCATAAAGCATTGAACTTATCCAGCCGCATAAGGACCCGAGTCCTATTTTAGCCGCATAGGCACATGTCTTCCTGGTCGCATAGGCGCATGTCTTCCTGGCCGCATAGGCGCACACTACAAAAAAAAGTATTTTTTGGGACGACATTATTAGGAACACTAGTCTAAAAAGTCCTAAAAGTGTAGTTCTAGGGTCGGCTAAATTCTTGGTAACAAAAAGTTGTATTTTTTGGGACATATTGTAAAAATGGATCACTATTTAGGACTAATAAAACTTTCTGTTCCAAATAATTTACATTATCGTCCTAAATAGATTGGCGGGAATGCCAAACATTTGGCAGCTAATTGCCAAATTTTAGGGGGGAACATTTCCTTCCATATGTCACCATCGTGACTATTCGATCAGATGACCTAAATCTAGACCGTCCATCACAAAATCATTAAGAACTTATTCACCATTTGGTCAAAGCCAACCTAAATCTCTCTCTCTCTCTCTCTCTCCGATCAAAAATTATGGCTGCTGCTCTCCGACCTTTGCTCTCTATGTCCGACCTTTCAACCCTAGGTGCTCCGATCTCTTTCTCCCCCTCTTATCGCCACTCCGACCCCGAGCCAGGGCTCCGCCACCACCGCCCTCATCTCATCGGCGCCACCACTCCAACCACCTCTCTCTCTTTTTTATACATCGTCACGACAGATTCTAAGGATGACCACGAGGCCGTCCGCCGCGAGCGTGCTGACGGCACCGACGATGGGGGTATTGTGAAGGGGTCCGACCTTGACAAAGGGGCCGACAAGAAGGAAGCCGTGGGCGAGGCCGACGAGAAGGAAGCCATGTTTGGCGCCGACGGCTATCAGGTCGACTTTCTGCTTCTTTCACTTGTAACAAATTATGTAATTCAGGTTTTTTTCCCCTCATGATGGTGTTGTTCGTTTTATTGAATCAGTGCGGCGTCTGGGACCGAAGCATTCACCTCTTTGGAGATGGTGAATACGTTCAATTTTGAGTCGGAGGAACGAATTTGTCACTGGTAATTTTACTCAGTGTATGTCCATTTTACTTGATTTTATTACAAATTCTGTTAGTGTTAGCATTCGATTCTCAGTTGTTGTCTAATACGTGTTCGATATAATGTATCATGGACCCGGTATGGTGCAGATACAAACTGTCTTATATGTGTTTAATACAATACTGCAGTCGGAGTATGTGAGCTTCCTATATTAGTAGTGGATGTCGATTGCAGACTCAAGTTTGTTTATTCACACTACACCAAAAGAGAGATTTACCAACACCAATTTTTTTCAATTAATAACACTTATTTACCGTTACTAATTACCAACGATAAAAAACCGTTAGCAAAAAGAAAAACCGTTAGTATAAATAGCAAAAACTAATTTTTAATATAAATAATGCTTCTTATTTATTTTGTAACACTTTAAAACCATACTCTAAGTTGTTTCATCCTTCCGATATTTATAGACAGTTCTAACTCTTTGTACCGAGCATTTAATTTATACTATACTCTAAGTTGTTGCAATGCTTGTTAATGGTTATTTCTAGTATGTGGAACTACTTGATTTCAGTTGGCTCATCTCATCATGTTTCTTGTATATTACATACATAGCTAAATCTACTAAGACAGACACTACTTGATTTCAGTTGGTTCATCTAGATGATAATCCATAATGTCACACTAGGTTCTTTATACTCTTGTAGCGCACATTTTTGGTTGAACTAGATTGAAACATTACTTTATGTTGCTTTTCTTGCTTGAAATGTTTTAGCAGATACATAATTTGGTTTCATGTGATACGAAAGGATTATTCCAAGTTTCATATTTTTGATGTTGCTATAAGTTTATTTCTCTCTCTCATGGTTGTAAGTATCAGAAATTACCTTGTCTTTGGTTGCTTTATTGCAAATTTTCTGCTCCTTTTCCCTCTTAAGCCTCACCTTGGAGCATTAAAAAATGCTACCTTCTCTTTTAAACCATGAAATTTCAGTTTGATAATTTCGTATAGTGAGTTCCCATCAAAGTTACCCATCATCTTTAATAATATTTAATTATATGTTATTGTGCTTTCTTATCATGATGAGACTGAAATTTTGCTTAGACTGCTTGTTGCATAGTTGTTTCAACATTCAAAAATAAAAGGAAATGTTCACTCTATTATAATTATTCTTATAGTACTATCTCTTTAGATACTTGATTGCTTACTTGAGTTATCCGTATAATTTTTTTTAATTAATTGAATTTTTTTTGTGTCCATTTCTTGAGGTCATCAGCTTGGGATCGTGGCCACCTCGCGACCACCCAGCCATCCCATGCCCACAGGGGGGGGCTCTAACTTGGGACCTCCCCCAAGTGAGCCCCCATCCCTAACCACTTGGGCTAGAGAGCTTGGACTATTTACTACTAAGCATCTATTTCGTCAACCAACATATTTATTTCTCTAGATACCTTGTTATATCTTCGTTCCATCTAAAATTATTTGTATTATTATTTTCTGCTCTTTTGGTGTATCTCCAATCATGTTAGTACATAAGTAGCTTCACTACCTTTATGGTTATGCCGATCTTCTGGTTTGCTTACTTTCATAAAAATATTTTTTCTTATACCTAAGATTCTCACCTATCTGTATAAACGACTTGTAAATTTCAAATGTTATTGGAAATAATTTGCATTCTTCCCGTCATTAGTCTCTTCTAGTGTAAATGTCCTGTTGAAAGTTGAAACTAACTTCGTCAAATGGTTCAACCTTCAATTTTAATACCATCTGGTGCTTCATTAGAAGCTCTTTACCTTCACCTATATATGTATGTCAATTACCAAGCTTCCATTTCTAGATGAACATTTTTTTTGGATTACTAAGTTAATTTACTGATTAATGTAAGGTTGAAAAACTTTATTATCTGGTTGAACTTTTTTGTGAATCTATTTGACAATAGGAGATTATTAAAAAAAATTATAAAATTGTTGTTAACTAGTACCGGATTGATAGAGATATTATGTAATATTATTTTGTTATTACGCATTCTTTTCTGGTGATTTGTGTACAATCACCAGGTTGCTAATATATTGACATGTCTTAATTTTATTTGCAGGTCCTTCAAAAGCATTATGGATATACTTAAATGATAGGCGACGATCTTGTGAAAAAAATTGGGTTAATTTTTGGGTTCATGTTGGATATACTAAAACATGATGTAGTGCTTAATATTTTGTGTTCAGAATTTTGTATATAATTGTGGAGACAATGGGTTCATTTTGTAACAGATGGTGTGTGTGGTGTATTGTGTTTTGGATTTCTTTTGGAAATGTTCGTACATGATGCTTAATGTTAAGCTTTTTGTTGTTTATCAATTGAACATTATAGTTATACATGGATTTTGTTATCTTCTACTAAATGGTAAAGAATGCTTGATGTTGTTCATTTTTTTTGTATGTGAGCTCCGACACATGGATATACATCTGAGGACAAGCTTAAGCTTGCCAACGGCCATGACCATATGAATTATGTTATATGTGTATTTAAATTGTATATTTTATAGCTAGAAAATGCAAACAATAATTTCAAAAGTATTACTTTTGGGACGGTTATGTGATTTTCCTAGATATAAGATATCCTTTTATGTCCAGTGAATTTTTTTAAGGACGGATGTTATTCGTCACAAACTATTTTATTTTAGGACAGTTTAGTAAACCGTCATAAACAATTAATAATTCAAACTCTTTTGGTACGTTTAGATTTTTTGACCCTAAAATCAAGTTAGGACGATATTTTTCGTCCTAAAACTTTTTGCCACGCCACCCTAATAGCACTGTCACATACCGTCCTAAAATTCGTCCCAAATAATGATTTAGGACTGATTTGGGCCTTTTTAAGACGTATTTGTTGGCGTCCCAGAAAGACACTTTTTTTATAGTGGCATGTCTTCCTGGCCGCATAGGCGCATGTCTTCTTGGCCGCATAGGCGCATGTCTTCTTAGCCGCATAGGCGCATGTCTTCTAGCCGCATAGGCGCACGTCTTCTTAGCCGTATGGGCTTATCCGCTTCCAGCCGCATGAGACTTTATAGCCCGAGCCGCATGGGACTTTATTCTTTTCAAGCCGCATAAGGCTTGTGATTCTGAGCCGCATGGACTCAGTCCACCCGCAGCCGCATAGGCTCGTGCTATCCCAGCCGTATAAGATTTTACTGTTCCCGCCGCATGAGTATGAATCCCAGCCGCATGGACTTACGTTCCTTAGCCGCATATGCATGTTTTACTCAGTCGGATGAACCAATAATTTTTCGGCTGCATGAACTTTAGCCCATAATGCCTTTTGGCTGATTCTGTCCCGAGTTGACATTAATTAGCATTGATTGTTATCTTGGCAGTAATTAACATTGATTGTTATCTTGATTTATAATTGATCATGCGTTCCTAGTTGGAACTAAGAGATTGGCTAGTCGTCTTATGGAATTGAATGAAGGAGACACGTTCATATTAATTATGAACTATTGTAATCGATTGGCCAATCCCGAATATTGGCATACAGGCACATGCAGGCTACAGTTTATTTATTTATTTATTTATCTTATAAAAACAACATGTGTACTTTATGGTTAAGGCATGATTATTCTGTGGCTAGTTTTGATTATTGCATTACGCTATATAAGACCTACAACCTAACCGCACGGGTATCGTTGTAGAGTGGAGCATATCGTACTTTGTACAGAAGTACTCATTTTGAATGACCATGATTCACGGCATGGGATTTCACTTAACATAGAGGCTACTAAGTTAAATAAAATAATGATTGCATGGAGAGAATGGATTCCCGAGTTCTTACATGGCAGCCCTCTTTGGGACTATTGGTGCCCGACAGGCCGGCTGGTTCCCACAGATACTGCAAATCTGTCACACGGGCAGGAAGCGATATCTGCTTATATTATTTATTGTATATTGGTGACGGGCGTCCCGCTGGGACTCGTCTAGTTCATAATTGGCGCAATTGATTGACTGGGTAGACTAGCCTTGCTTGCACATAGTAAGAACTGAGGAATCCTTTATCGCATAATTCCAAGATAACTTGGAACCCACAATAGCAAGCCATAGTAGTTGCATGGCCATTTAAATTGATTTGGTTGTGTACTGTACCTACTCTGTTAACTAACTGAGATGATCAGAGTGTCGAGACATGACGGGCCAACTTCTGTCCTTATTTGGTTGGGAGGTTGGTTCGAAGTGTCGTGATATTATGTGAATTCCAGTGGCAAGCAGAGATCTATTATTATATTCTCTTATTTACTGGTTTAATTCCTCATATCGTGCTTCCTTGCGGTACTTGCTATTAGAGGTCTAACCTCTCTGGTTTTGCATGGCCAGATTTAGAGCCGGTCCCCGAGGACTCAGCTTACTTCCACCTCCAAGATGGTCAATACTAGAGGAATGATCGCAGGAGGACTCGAGTGGATTCCTAAATTCCCCGCTCGTTTTGTTATTTACTTTATACTTGCCGTTTGGCACCGACATGTTATTCGGATTGTCTTGTACTTACTTTTGCATAATTGTAACTAAGTCAGGCTGCAGCTGATAAACAATTGTGTATATTTTGCTACATCACTATGTTTTGTAAAGCCAGATATCAAGAATATTTTGACTGAGCATTTGGGACGCCTTACTGCTTTATCTTACATGTTTTCTATTTCTGTTTCTTGTTTGAATGATTGAGACAATAGATGCGAAGTGACCATAGGGAGACTTTCATGTAGTATGCACCCCCCCTCGTCTTTTAGACAGCATTGATCATATTATAGGGTATTTATCTACCCGTAATACGTAGCTGGCTGAGTCATTCTCCCGCTCTCCAGTATTCTGGTTCTGGGGCGTGACAACTATTACCTCCAAAATGGATCAACTTAATCGAAATTTTTGGTGGGGAGATGCTGATGATGAGCGAAAAATGTATTTCCTGGGGTGGAACAAGAATATGAAGCCAAAATGGGAGGGGGGATTGGGTTTCAGGAAATCAAACTGGGTTAATGAAAGCTTGATTGCCAAACTTGTTTGGCGATTCTTTACATATGACGAGCAGCTATGGGTCAGACTCCTACGGGGTAAATATTTAACTAACCATTCCTTTTGGTCTGTTTAGAAAAGAAACTTTTCCTCACCGACATGGAGTAGTATGTTGCAAATACAAAACTTTATACGTGCTCATTGCTTCTGGAAAATAAGGGGGGCATGGATCAATATTATTCGTGATGATCCGTGGGTACCAAATCTACTGGTGGGTCGCATTGATACAAATTTGATTCATGAATCATGTCCTACTCTGGTTCGTGAATTAATTATGCCTGAGCCCTGGAGATGGAATGAAACGCTGGTTCGATCATGCTTCTCAACAATGGATACTAATGCAATATTACAAATTGATCTGTCAGAGGGGGATGGGCCCGACATTCTGATATGGCGGGATACAAAATATGGAGTCTTCACTACGAAATCATATTATGAAGCTAAACGAAGACAAGGTCCGTCAACTTCTACATCTCAGGTACCTACTTTTGTTTGGAAGAAACTGTGGAAATGTAATACGATCTCCCCTCATATTCAATATTTCATCTGGCGCCTAATGACGGGGGCACTTGCTTTGCGATCAGCAATTCAAAAGAGAATTCCTAATACAGATCCTACATGTCCATTTTGTTTAAATGCAATTGAAGATACACATCACATTTTCCTTAAATGTGATATCATCAAACAGCTATGGTTTATCAGTCCCTTAGGATTGCAGATAGGTGATAATGATGATGTTCATGATTTAATCAAATCATGGATTTCATTAGATCACGATGATCCATTCCGTATTGGGGCAAATATCCTCTGGGCTATTTGAAAAGCAATATGTGCATGTATATTTCGAAGAGAAGCGCCTGTTATCAAATGTATTCTCTCCCAAGCTATGGGAATTTACTACAAATATTCAGACGGCTCCAACACTGATACTGGTGAGATTGAACATCTGAGAGAAGAAATCTCTTCAAATGAAGCATGGAAATTGCCTAGTTGTGGGCAAATCAAAATTAATGTTGATGGAGCCACATCATCTAGTAAAATAGCTGGAGCTGCAGTGGCAAAAGATGAATACGAAAATTTTATCAGTGCTTTAACACAATGCAATAATATCCAAATATATTTTGATATCGCTTTACAATCAGAATTTTTGGCTATGGCATTGGGACACCAACTTGCGGAAAATCTTCAACTACCAGATTTCATCATTGAAGGAGACTCCATCATTATTCATAAGATTTGCACAGGTGATATCTCCCTAATCCCATGGAAACTTTCTAATATTGTGCATCCTCTTATTACTGCTTGGAGGAAAAATGGAGTAGCTCAAGTTTCTTTCACCAGAAGAGACTCAAATAGGGTCGCTCATTCCCTAGCTCGTGAAGCATTGCTTAATGATTTATGCAAATCTTTTTCTACATCCCTTCCTATATATTACAACATCTCGACAAAGATGTTCGCTCTATGGTTGTAAATGATACTCCTTCTATGGTTTTATGAAATGTGCTCTTTACTTCAAAAAAGAAGAAGATATATTTGGTTGGGAACTAAATAGGATGATCTTGGTTAAGTAATTACCTTTTTATAAGTAACAATTATCTCATTAACAATAATAATAATAATAACTTACTTTTATATTTGAATAATCAGGTTTTGGGGTTCCTTCATTTACAAGTTTGTTAGGCTTCAAGAATCTTGCTTCACCGTAGACCGTTCTCTAACCAGTCTGCATCATGTTCTCTGGAGTACTGGTCATTCCATTTTAATTAAATGGCTCACACATGCCTAAAAATCTTCAACAACAGCCTAAAGCTAGACTAAAATTCAAGTAGCCTTCTAAGGATACTATTTTGGGGATGAAAAAAAATTTGAGAAAAAAAAATAAAGGAGAATAAAATAATGGTGAAGTTGTTTTTTTACTAAACGATAGAAAAATGAAAAGTAAAGTAAAATTTATTATTTTTATTTGTTTGTGAATAAATATATAATTAATATTTAGCCTTCGTTCTCTCAAATTATAATTTATACATACCTTTTTTTAGAAATAGTTGGATAATTTTTTCCAAGTTCCCTCGTATCTCTCCATTTTTCTACCACTTTTTGGGGAAAAAAATTAACGGGACAAATTCCTATCCTCCGTGTTTTACACCCTCGTTCTTAAACACACTTTTGATTTTTCTTTCATTTTTATCTTAACTTTTTTACTTTCACAACTTTTTGCTTTCACATTTTCTTCATTACCAAAGAGTAGCTAATGTAATGCCCCGCTCCGCACGAGGCATTTGGGTTGGCTTGTTGGATGCTATCAGAATGTGGGACCGTGACTTATGTTGGGAATCAGGAGAATTGAGACTGATGCAGTCTCTCTTGGCTGGCTAGACGGAATGGGTATTGGAACGTGGCTCACTGGTGGAGCTACGCTTGGCGAAATTTAGAGCAGGAAGACCCTTTTATGCAGGCAAGTGGAACTGTCCTCCTTCCTCCTTATTCCTGCATGCTTAATAAATGGAATAATGTGATACTATGAATTGTCCCTAAATGTCCCTTGTTTTGGTTGCCGAATAATAGAGATGCGTATGTTAAGAATAATTGAACTGCTGAATGAATCACACTCGAACTGCTAATACGACTTGATGCTTGTAATGAATTGATAATGTCCCTTCAGTTAATAATGTAAAAGCAATGAATACTTGGGTAATGAGATGCTACGAGAATGATACATGAGTAATGAACTGGCTATGCTATTAACACAAAAAATTGAATGAAACACTAGAATCATGTACATTCTGTATAACTGTTGCTGTTGCTTGCTTCCTTATAAGCAATGAAAGAAAGAATACTGTCCCTATGATATGAATGAAATGATGCAGGTCCTATCGATATGAGTGAAATGTTATTGTTCCTCTTAGAAAGGAATGATATGAGAAATGTTGCAATGATTGATGCAATGAGAAATGATGAGGCTTGGGATCATTGAGATCACCAAGTGAACAGGTGGAAATATTGGAAAGATAAGATGATGAACTGTTGCCCTTTTTTATCTTATTATTGTATCATGCGACTTCGAACACGATCGGGTCGGACACGTATTCGCATGACCATAGACGTACTTGTATACAAGGATTTCCTCGAACGGTACCCGCGGCGGTGGGATCGAGTCAGTCTAGGAGGAATTAGAGCTTTGGTAGCACGGTATTGGGATCCTCATTCGGGCTCGCAACCTGGTGAAGGGCACATCCCATACCCTATGAAGTCCTATATGGCACGTCGACATGGTGCACAACTACCAGTGGTCATGTAGTCAGGATACATGCTAATGAATGTTTTGTGCAGACAGAGTAAGAATATCATATTATCCTGTATTTTATGCAGGTACGAGGGAGTCGGCTATCGGTAAGAAATCACTTAAATGTGATAATCCAATATGTGTATTGGTTTAACTTGCGTACTTACGTTCCAAATAAGTAAATGATGCTGTATGTAGCCTTTCAGTATGAGATCCTGCTTAACATGTTAAATTCAGTATGCTAGAAAGATGCCATGCTATAATCATTGCTCAAACACAACATACATGCTAAGTGATGCTTGAAGTGAGAACGGTCATAACATGTTTAAGATGTTAATGTTAACGATGCCTCAATGATGCCTTTTCATGATAATACTTAGTATGCCTCAATGATGCCTTTGTATGATGACACCAAGAATGCTATAATGATATGTCCACATGAATGCTATTAAGAATATGTTTACATGCTTCACTCTGATTATTACCCATGAACTGTAAACTGATGCTAGGTCCCAAGTAGAAAGATCACTCTAATAAATGCTTGCTTAAATGATCACTTTAATGTTGGTTTATGCGAGTGGGTTGAATTCTGCTCGCCAGTACATAGATGATGTGCTAACCCACGTTTTGTGGGCAGGTGCTCGTGATTGGATTGTTCTACACACGAAGATTGGCTTGATTGGTCCCGCGGCATCGAAGATTTGTTGGGCATACAGAAGCTCTCCTTGTACAAGATGATGTCTTCTGTTTATAAAGGGCATAATGTATGGAACATTGTAATCAGTTGTGCCAGTGAGATTGTAAGCCAAGTCAGTATATCGAGTTGTATCCAAATATCAAATGTAGACCTTGTAGCATTGCTCAGTTGGCTTTCAATGTAAAGTTAGATTTGTTGTAAGCATTGTACTTCAATACAAGTCTTGTACTTTTCTTCGATTATCAATAAAGAGAATAAAGTTCTATATGTCTCTGTGTGACTTCAAGTTGTCATTTCATCTTCGCTGCTATAAAGAAGTGATTTACTTCTATTCAATAAGAAAGATTGTCCTCATTAACTTCAATTTGTCTACTTCTGCCGCTGCGATGTGTTTCTATTTGAAGATTATTAATTATGTACCATCTTTGCTTTGTACAAGTGCAATACCAGACTTGTACGACATCACGTCCAAGCGAGGACGATCGATTCCAAGAGATAAAATATGTGAATAAATGACTCTACGAATCGGGGCGTGACAAATTGGTATCAAATGTCACGACCCGCACCCTGATTAGGGGCACGAGAAGTGGGTACGTCCAGCCTACGCAACAGTATCGGCGGTAGAACGCTGTCTAGGTCATCTAGAATACTACAACTAAACAGATAAAGGTACCTGTACAGTATATACACTCCGAATGGAGGTGACATAGCAATACAGTCTCAATCACAAATGTAAAACTAAGGTAGATAGCATGGAAAGGAAATATGATAGATGAAGCAAGAAATAAGTTCGAGATCCACACAAGTCCAAAACTAAACGTAACATCACAGAATAATATATAATACTACATTCTAAAATCTAAAGCTGGATCGCAGTCCAGTCAAGCCTAACAAGTGCTAACTACTCAGGGAGTATAAAATCTAGTGGCCAATCTATCAGGCCACTGCCCTGGCCTGAGTCTCCATCTGTCTCAGAAACATCTGTAAAATATCATAACGGTATCCTGTCAGGAAAATGAGCAAGTACAAACACCAACAGCAGTTCCATGTGAATTGACAAATACTATAAGAGACAGTATAATGAAATACAAGACAAAGATATAGGCGACTTGGGAACCATTCGAAAGCCGAGTTACAACCCTTAAACCAAACAAGGACCGGGGTTGTAACCCTTCTTTCAAACAGGACTTAGTCTCAATCATAGTACAGTATAAAGGCAGGTAGAGCATGTGAGTAAATGAATCATAGCATGGTGAGAAGTACAGAAAGTAAAACTGAACTAAAATATAAGATACGACAATAAATGTAAAATGTGATTTGAATTATTAGAGCGATATGTGATCGGCTAGGGAGTCAGGATAGGGTTATCCACTTGGCCCGACAATCACAGAAAAATCTCTGGAAAGGGTCATGCCGGCCAACCTGGATAACCCGGCAAGGGGTGTCTGCTACACCCTACGTGAGGTGAGGGTGGCGCTAGCAAAATAGTGACAGAGAGGCTTTGATCACATAACCCCTAATAATTCCCCCATCTCCGAATAGTAACATGGATCCGGACATAGCACGTCATGACGCGGGATTCCCTAAGAGGGGAGCAAGTCCTCTTCAGGAATCAGCGTCAATACAAGTACAAGAATCAAGACCAAGCAAGTACCAGTATCCCAAGAAATCCAGAAATGACATCTCATGACAGGAATCCGACAATACTAGTCCGTGAACTATCGTGTCGAGAATCAAGTAAGACACTACAACTGAATCGGATATAGTAGATATCAAGACAATAAAAACTATCAGTGAATGTACTCGCCTGCTGTCCTGAGCTGTATGGTATATCAATGCTCAGAGCAGTATCAGAAGACCTAAATATGAGATACTGTAAGTTAATTTAGGTTTAAACAAGTTTAGGAATGATTTACAATGAATGATATGCAATCTAGGTCAAACTAGGTCTCACTGAGTCACACTAACTCCTGTCAAGTCAATCTAGGTCAAATCAAGTTATATCAAGTCAATCTAAGCCTAACTAAGTCAATCCTAGGTCATACCAGGCATCACGGGTCAAAACAAGTCAAAGAAAGTCAAACGGGGTCAAGAGTTGGCCTACAGTTGACTTTTGGTCAACTGGTCAACCTTGGTCAACTCTGGTCAACTCTAGGTCAACCCTGGTCAACCCTAGGTCAATGGTGACTAATAGTTGACTTTTGGTAAACTACACAAGTCTAATGGAAATTGGGACTAATTTGGGTAATGTGTTGACCCATAGTTGACTTTTGGTCTAAAAAGTCAACCGTGGTTAACCGGGGTCAAGACTAGGTCTAGGCGACTATTTCTAACTATTACCAACCTCTACAACCCATATCCAAGTCCATCTTGGACTTCGAAACTCATATCTTGGTCGTAGGCCAATATCCTATTTTACCCTTAAAAGGGTAAAATTCTAGCTTCGGCAACTATCCAGTTAGCCTACCTACGCTTGGTATTTTGACCCGATCTCCCTAGGGTAGTATGATACTAGCCTATATATAATATCTACCAAAATACCTAGGTAACGTGGACATTCGGTCCACGATACGGCTCGTTGTCAAAATCTTGAATATTTCAAGATACGCACCGATACGGCGCGATACGGGCGCCCTACAACCCCGAATTCTACCCGGAAGCCTACCCACAAAATCTAAATCACGTATTCATGCCCCATGCCAAGTTTCAACTCAATCGGATACTCCGAACTCCGTTTCGCCCTCTAACTCGGTTTTTCCCTTTTTCTATTCTAGCCTTTTTCCTATTCTTCCAACTTCTTTCAATCTTTCCTCCCAACCTCAAATCCTTTTCTAATTTCTCATTCCATAATCTTTTTCTACTCTTCTCTACGATTCCAACCATATATAATACTTATATATATATATATCTATATATATACCTATATGTATAGGTGAAAAAAGGGGGGGTGTAAATAGGCCTAAAAGCCAAGGTGGGGGGGGGGGGGGGGGGGGGGGCTGTTTCCTGCAGCAGGTAGCTGCTGCTACTGCTGCAGCAAGCTGCTGCTGCTGCTGCTGCTGCGTTTAATCTTCTTCTTCTTCTCCTCTTCTATCTCCCTATATAATACACTTCATATATATATATATCTATATATATATATATATATATATATATATATATATATATATATATATATATATATATATATATATATATATATATATATATATATATATATCTATCTATATATATATATATATATATATATATATATATATATATAACTAGATATCTATATATAATCTATCTAGATATCTATCCATCCCTCTAAATATATATATAACACACACACATCCATATACACACAACCATATACACACATCCATGTATATATATAAATACACTCATATCTATATTTTTTTTTTTTTTTTTTATATATAAACACACACACAAACACACACACATCCTCACACAACACAACCACACACACACCACTCTCACAACACCAACATCCCCATGACATAATATCACCCTCCTCTACACACACACAATACATAAATAAATACACACACATAAATACACATGTATATATATATATATATATATATGTATATATATATATATACCACTCTCAAAAGAATAAAACCATAATTAATCCTTAAACTAGAATTTAGGGGAACCTAACAAATCTAGGGTCAACTTGTAGAGAATGGTCTTCCCTATAATTAATGTGAAAGAATAAATGAAGATGAGAAATAAATGAGGGATTAGAGAGTTTACCTAAAGTGGATTTGATGGAGAAGAAGAAGTTTGAAGGAAAGAAATGAAGAGAGAGGAAGGAAACTTAGTTGTGAAGAAATGAGAGGTGGAGGGGTGCCCTTTATGGCCAGCCATGGAGGGATAGGGTAGGGGCACTTGAAATTACAAGTTTGCCCCTCCCTTGCTTCTAGGCTAAGTTAAGTCCCAAAACTGGTTTCGGAAGTTGCTAAAAATAAATAAAAATCATAACTAAACTAAATTACTCATGGGGAACTAGTCCAAACTCTTAAACCCTAAAATTTAGTGTGGTGGGCCATGGTTAGCTAACAGGCTAAATACAGCTCAAGTCGAAATTCACCGGGGTCCCGAATTAACTCGGAATGCGATAAAATTCGAACCCGACTCCTATAATAATTAAATAATAATATTCATGAAATAAAATTCCCAAAAATATTATAAAATAGAAAATTACCATTTTACCCCTAACTGGGAAAAGTGAGGGTGACAAGTCTATCCACCTTAAAAAAATTTCGTCCTCGAAATTAAAACAAAGCAATCACAGAAAAACACATGCAGAAAACAATCCCTCTCGAATACCTCCAAAAATTTCAGAAAAATAAAAATCTCTTAAGACACAACAACACTTGCAAATAAAAACTGTTACGTGTCCGACACGGACACGAAATCATCACAAAATCTCACCTATCAAAAGCCAAATCAACAATCACCAATGCAAAATATCAAAATAAATCAAAGAGGTCCAATGACCAAAATATCCTTGGGCCAGAAATGATACTGAAAACATCCTAATCACATGGTTAGGCTCTAGGTCAAACAGTCTCTAAGGTTTCACTAGCAAATCATTAAAATCACAAATCATGGCTTAAAATTTAAAATGATTTAAAATCTCAAAAATCAAAACATGAATTAAATGACTAAAATTATAAAATTTAAAATTACTCTTAAATAGAAACTGGGTGCTATAAGTCTATCCACCAAAAAATTATCCTCAAAATTTTAAAACAAGTAAACAAAAAAAAAATCATGCAATCGATAATCGTATGCGTCTGTCCAATCATCATGATACTCAGAATCTCCGTCATGCTAGTGAGCAAGGCTACGATAATCACAGAGTCCTTGACTAAGGTACATACCTCTAGAATTATGGTATTTAAAATTTTCGCATTGCCGCTAGCTTGGCAGCAAAAACCTTAAATTCTCACACCCGAAAAATACGTCCATAGTCCGACTATATGTCCTCACTCTGCCTGCTAGCATGACCCTAGAGAATTCTAAAATCTCATAATCGAGGCGACCTAGCCCATACGACTTATCTCAGAAGAATATTACATCACAAGGACAAAATTTCATCCAACGATCAAGGAACAGATAGAATCGAAGTTCAAGACAGTTTATAAGGAAGCAAATGCGAAAATGAGATCGAAAGATTGGAACCTGCTATATGCTCTGCTACTGCCTGAGTGGGCTCAACTGTCATGGCGAAAGCTCGCCCCTGGTGGCCTCCGCTAGCCTGCCACACTCTGTCCCGGCCTGTCTGTCTGGCTGTACGGGCTGCACAGTTCTTCATCTGGTGGTCTGGAGCTCCACAAAATAAACAAACTCCCAGTTCATCCTACAAACATCCCGGGTGTGCCCCATCTTCTTGCAAAAAGCACACTGGACGGCCTGTCTCTTGCCCTGACCCTGCTGCTGGTCGTCATGTGCTGGTGCCTGATGTACTCTGTCCTGGTCTCTTCGGATTCTACTAGCGTGGCAATCCTTCAGCTGGTGATTGGGCGCCCCACAGTATAGGCAGACGCCCAACCTCTTCCTACAAGCCTCTCTAGTGTGCCCTGGCCTCCTGCAGAAAGCGCATCGAGTAGCCTGCCTCTAGCCTGGTCCCTGGTGCTGAACTGGGGTATTCTGAACTGTACTCGGTACAACCCTCTCAAGTGCTGCCATCGCCAGCTGATGGGAGTTCTCCATGCTCCGTCGCAACAGATCTGCCTGCGTGCTCTGAGTCTGCAATATCCGCTGCAGAAGGGCCATCATCTCCTGAGTATCTGCCGGTAGCGGAGGCGGTGGTGGAAGAATATCAGGAACGATCATGGACAGTCCCGCTGCTGGAGGTGGAAGACCTCCTGGAACCGTCGCTGCTGCTCCTGCCTAAAGGACAGGGACTGAGGTGGCAGCTCTCTCAACTGTAGCTCCCGCAGCCGGAGGTGGAAGACCTCCCAGATCTGACCTCTCTGGGGCACTAGGCCCTGCTGCCCGAGAACGAGTCACTGTCATCCTGAAGACGAATTGAACCCAAGAGATCAATATGGCACAAGATAAGATATTATCAAAGGAGGACAGTTAATTTAATACAAGGGGAGTAATCATGATAATCAAAAGATCGAAAGTTTTCCTAGGTGTGATTGAGAAACTCCTATCATATCCTAGGTCCTACGTCCTAATCGCAGGCTCGTAATTAGTACTCTAAGTCGAGCACCATTACGAGATCGCACTAATTGCGACACGAGACCTGCGTGGGCCACCACAAAAACGTGTCACGACCCGCACCCTGATTAGGGGTACGAGAAGTGGGTACGTCCAGCCTACGCCGCAGCATCGGCGGTAGAACGCTGTCTAGGTCATCTAGAATACTACAACTAAACAGATAAAGGTACCTGTACAGTATATACACTCCGAATGGAGGTGATATAGCAATACAGTCTCAATCACAAATGTAAAACTAAGGTAGATAGCATGGAAAGGAAATATGATAGATGAAGCAAGAAATAAGTTCGAGATCCACACAAGTCCAAAACTAAACGTAACATCACAGAATAATATATAATACTACATTCTAAAATCTAAAGCTGGATCGCAGTCCAGTCAAGCCTAACAAGTGCTAACTACTCAGGGAGTATAAAATCTAGTGGCCAATCTATCAGGCCACTGCCCTGGCCTGAGTCTCCATCTGTCTCAGAAACATCTGTAAAATATCATAACGGTATCCTGTCAGGAAAATGAGCAAGTACAAACACCAACGGCAGTTCCATGTGAATTGACAAATACTATAAGAGACAGTATAATGAAATACAAGACAAAGATATAGGCGACTTGGGAACCATTCGAAAGCCGAGTTACAACCCTTAAACCAAACAAGGACCGGGGTTGTAACCCTTCTTTCAAACAGGACTTAGTCTCAATCATAGTACAGTATAAAGGCAGGTAGAGCATGTGAGTAAATGAATCATAGCATGGTGAGAAGTACAGAAAGTAAAACTGAACTGAAATATAAGATACAACAATAAATGTAAAATGTGATTTGAATTATTAGAGCGATATGTGATCGGCTAGGGAGTCAGGATAGGGTTATCCACTTGGCCCGATAATCACAGGAAAATCTCTGGAAAGGGTCATGACGGCCAACCTGGATAACCCGGCAAGGGGTGTCTGCTACACCCTACGTGAGGTGAGGGTGGCGCTAGCAAAATAGTGACAGGGAGGCTTTGATCACATAATCCCTAATAATTCCTCTATCCCCGAATAGTAACATGGATCCGGACATAGCACGTCATGACGCGGGATTCCCTAAGAGGGGAGCAAGTCCTCTTCAGGAATCGACGTCAATACAAGTACAAGAATCAAGACCAAGCAAGTACCAGTATCCTAAGAAATCCAGGAATAACATCTCATGATAGGAATCCGACAATACTAGTCCGTGAACTATCGTGTCGAGAATCAAGTAAGACACTACAACTGAATCGGATATAGTAGATATCAAGACAATGAAAACTATCAGTGAATGTACTCGCCTGCTATCCTGAGCTGTATGGTATATCAATGCTCAGAGCGGTATCAGAAGACCTAAATGAGATACTGTAAGTTAATTTAGGTTTAAACAAGTTTAGGAATGATTTACAATGAATGATATGCAATCTAGGTCAAACTAGGTCTCACTGAGTCACACTAAGTCCTGTCAAGTCAATCTAGGTCAAATCAAGTTATATCAAGTCAATCTAAGCCTAACCAAGTCAATCCTAGGTCATACCAGGCATCACGGGTCAAAACAAGTCAAAGAAAGTCAAACGGGGTCAAGAGTTGGCCTACAGTTGACTTTTGGTCAACTGGTCAACCCTGGTCAACTCTGGTCAACTCTAGGTCAACCCTGGTCAACCCTAGGTCAATGGTGACTAATAGTTGACTTTTGGTCAACTACACAGGTCTAATGGAAATTGGGACTAATTTGGATAAAGTGTTGACCCGTAGTTGACTTTTGGTCTAAAAAGTCAACCGTGGTTAACCGGGGTCAAGACTAGGTCTAGGCGACTATTTCTAACTATTACCAACCTCTACAACCCATATCCAAGTCCATCTTGGACTTCGAAACTCATATCTTGGTCGTAGGCCAATATCCTATTTTACCCTTAAAAAGGGTAAAATTCTAGCTTCGGCAACTATCCAGTTAGCCTACCTACGCTTGGTATTTTGACCCGATCTCCCTAGGGTAGTATGATACTAGCCTATACATATAATATCTACCAAAATACCTAGGTAACGTGGACATTCGGTCCACGATACAGTCCGTTGTCAAAATCTTGAATATTTCAAGATACGCACCGATACGGCGCGATACGGGCGCCCTACAACCCCGAATTCCACCCGGAAGCCTACCCGCAAAATCTAAATCACGTATTCATGCCCCACGCCAAGTTTCAACTCAATCGGATACTCCGAACTCCGTTTCGCCCTCTAACTCGGTTTTTCCCTTTTTCTATTATAGCCTTTTTCCTATTCTTCCAACTTCTTTCAATCTTTCCTCCCAACCTCAAATCCTTTTCTAATTTCTCATTCCATAATCTTTTTCTACTCTTCTCTACGATTCCAACCATATATAATACTTATATATATATATATATATATATATATATATATATATATATATATATATATATATATATATACCTATATGTATAGGTGAAAAAGTGGGGGTGTAAATAGGCCTAAAAGCCAAGGTGGGGGGGGGGGGGGGGGGGGGCTGTTTCCTGCAGCAGGTAGCTGCTGCTACTGCTGCAGCAAGCTGCTGCGTTTAATCTTCTTCTTCTTCTCCTCTTCTATCTCCCTATATAATACACTTCATATATATATATCTATATATATATATATATATATATATATATATATATATATATATCTCTATATATATATATATATATATATATCTATCTATATATATATATATATATATATATATATATATATATATATATATATATATATATAACTAGATATCTATATATAATCTATCTAGATATCTATCCATCCCTCTAAATATATATATAACACACACACATCCATATACACACAACCATATACACACATCCATGTATATATATAAATACACTCATATCTATCTATATATATACATATCCATATATATATATATAAACACACACACAAACACACACACACATCCTCACACAACACAACCACACACACACCACTCTCACAACACCAACATCCCCATGACACAATATCACCCTCCTCTACACACACACAATACATAAATAAATACACACACATAAATACACATGTATATATATATATATATATATATATATATATATATATATATATATATATATATATATATATATATATATGTATATATATATATATATACCACTCTCAAAAGAATAAAACCATAATTAATCCTTAAACTAGAATTTAGGGGAACCTAACAAATCTAGGGTCAACTTGTAGAGAATGGTCTTCCCTATAATTAATGTGAAAGAATAAATGAAGATGAGAAATAAATGAGGGATTAGAGAGTTTACCTAAAGTGGATTTGATGGAGAAGAAGAAGCTTGAAGGAAAGAAATGAAGAGAGAGGAAGGAAACTTAGTTGTGAAGAAATGAGAGGTGGAGGGGTGCCCTTTATGGCCAGCCATGGAGGGATAGGGTAGGGGCACTTGAAATTACAAGTTTGCCCCTCCCTTGCTTCTAGGCTAAGTTAAGTCCCAAAACTGGTTTCGGAAGTTGCTAAAAATAAATAAAAATCATAATTAAACTAAATTACTCATGAGGAACTAGTCCAAACTCTTAAACCCTAAAATTTAGTGTGGTGGGACATGGTTAGCTAACAGGCTAAATACAGCTCAAGTCGAAATTCACCGGGGTCCCGAATTAACTCGGAATGCGATGAAATTCGAACCCGACTCCTATAATAATTAAATAATAATATTCATGAAATAAAATTCCCAAAAATATTATAAAATGAAAAATTACCATTTTTACCCCTAACTGGAAAAAGTGAGGGTGACATCAAAGCACGGCTTTACGTCCTTGGTCTCTTCTTTGATTTATTCTAAATCACAGTTGCATCGATGATTAACCAAAGTTGCTTCCGCGATCACTCAACGTTGCTTTCGCGATTAAATCAAAGATTGCTTCCGCGATTATGCTATTGTTGTTCGGTAATCATCCTTATGTTATCTGTGCTTGAAAATTCGTTGACCCTCTTGGCTGCTCACTGGATGTTCCATACAATAAGTTATGATGCCCCATGAGAAATGATTGTTGTTGGTTTGGACACAAATAACCCAACAATGACTCGATGCCATAGTATGCTATGTTGTGAATGCTGTTTGGAATTTTAGGAATAAGGAAATGGCTATGTTTGCTGCAACAAGTTGAGAATTGAATGTGACGTTGGGAAAGAATTATGAATAGAATAATTGATGGATGAGTTCAACAGAATTGATGAATTGACTCATGTGTGCTGGCTACTGCTTTTGAGAACCTAAGAATGTTGGCTTGTAATATTGAAACCCCGAGATGATGGCTAAGTGTTGTGATCATTGTAGATCACGAATGTCCGGAATAGAATTGAGTTGGTATTGTTTAAGGATAGTTTCGTTTCTGAGTGATATATTGTCTCTACCACCTCAGAACGAGATGTATGTTGACCCTTTCCATAGGATAGCAATGAGACTATCTGCGAGTACTGGGTAGTACCGAGACTTAGCTGGGAGTCATGTATTGTGGCTAGATGACTCGAGTGTCCCTTGACGGTGATGTTATGTTGGATAGCGAGATTGTCGGAAATTGTAATCGGTGGCTTGATTAGAAATTGTTTAGTCGAGTGCTGACTCAGACTAGTAAGACCGTTAGTATGCTATGAGTAAATAGATTTGGCTAGAGAATATTATGGCTTAGAACATCTGAATGCTGACTTCGATTGGTTGGATGTAAATTAAATGTGGCTAATACAAAGTTGGTTGTGTAACTAAAAGTTTTAGAAATATTGTCGGTGAATCAAAGGAATATTAGAGATCTGTGTTTTGATCCTAAGGTGTAATAGATGTTAATCCATCTTGATCACCAAAGGATAGACGTTGCCTATGTGCATGTATGCTGAGGAATTTAATAGGATTAGAAAAGTAACAAGTAGCCACTTTGACTATTGTGTTGCCTAGAGGATGGTTAAGTGATACATAAATTGTCGGATTGAATGGATGAACTATTTGACCATTGCTGCATGAGATTTAAGAATACCCTCAAGAGAGTGATGATTGAGAAACAAATGGGAACGAAAAATTGCAAACGTATTGGATAATGTCGGTATAGATGACTGTTGGTTGAGATATAGATTGTTGGCTTATGACTTAGTGGTGGGACTCTGTCATACAGGACCGAATAGTATAATTCCATAGTTATGTTAGGACTATCGGAATCGAGGATACTTGAATAGTTAGCCTTGGCTTATGGATTCGTGTGGGTACAAAGGATTAAAATAGAAATTGAATCATTGGGAATTTACTTGATGGATTATTAGAACGATGAAGATCGTATGTCGGATTGGGAATTGACCGTAGTGTTGATAGATCAATCTTAGTCGATCGTGGGGTAAGTCTAGAATGAGCCTCTGTGGGAATTATTTTCTTGAGGAAGACCCTGGATAGATGGACTTGGCCCTAGTGACCAATTGAGGACTTACCAATTGTTGGCATAGCCGACAATAGAGATTAGTATTCAGACTGAGTTGATACCCATAGGTTTGGGTAGAGTTCCTTAGAGCTGTCGGTTGCTTGTTGGCCCTAAGAAAGAAACTAGCATGATCCCTAGTAGCCGTCCACTCTAGGAAAGTCACCTGAATGATTAGGTATAGCTGTCGGTATAGCTAACCATTGAGACTGGACCGAATAATAGATGGTCGTTGGCGAACCATAGAATAACCTTGTGGCATTGAACGAGAGATGGTGATGAGTACGACCTAAGAGTGATATGTTATATGTATGCTTCAATATGAACCTTAGAGATGTTTGACCCTTGAGGATTATGTGTCGGCCTATAGCGGGACTAGAATCGTGGGATAAGACTTGAGTTGTATGTATCGAATGGTGAATTATTATATGAGATGGAATTGACTGCTCATGACGGGAATGTTGGATCGGTATCGATAGTTGGTTGATGTCGGATTGTATCTTTTAGAAAAGTTGAATTGCCTCGGTGAGAAATATTGTTCAATTCGGAAAGGAATATGATTGCATGTTGTGAACTCTTGATATGATTGGCTCTAAGATTAGACCCTTGATTGAATGCTAGAAATATTATGCCGGATAGAGAGCTTAACCAAGTTGTCCCTGATGTAAAGTGTTGTGGCCTGGAAGATAGTGATTGTGACAAGTGAATAAAGTGATAAGTTAATTGAAAGGATGCTAAGATGGATTTGGAAAAGTGAGTTATATTGTGGCTGATCGAATTGTACTAACATGAAAGTTGGCTGAAGTACATATGTTTTGGGGACGCCTAAAATATGTGTATGAATCCAGCCGAAGTGATAGGTTGCGACTGAGATAACATTATGGAAAGAATTTATTGTACTAGCACGGACTTTGGCTGAAATGCATATATTTTGGGGACGCCTGAAATATGTGTGTGGATCAAAATGAAGTGATGTGTTGCGACCAAGATAGAATGCAAGAAAAATGTTGGTGAATCAATGAAAAGTTGCAAGTAATTGAAAAAGAGAGAGACAGATCGAATCATTGAAGGATTTAAATGGTACAGTTGGATAGCTATTTTAAGATGATCGAGTGTGCTGAAATGAATATTGAATTGAAGCTGAATGAGTAACTCATTGTGACTAAGAGAATCTAGTAGAAAGAGTTGTTTCCTTAAGTTTCGAGGATGAAACTTTTTCTGAGTGGTATATTATGTAATGCCCCGCTCCGCACGAGGCATTTGGGTTGGCTTGTTGGATGCTATCAGAATGTGGGACCGTGACTTATGTTGGGAATCAGGAGAATTGAGACTGATGCAGTCTCTCTTGGCTGGCTAGACGGAATGGGTATTGGAACGTGGCTCACTGGTGGAGCTACGCTTAGTGAGATTTGGCGCAGGAAGACCCTTTTATGCAGGCAAGTGGAACTGTCCTCCTTCCTCCTTATTCCTGCATGCTTAATAAATGGAATAATGTGATACTATGAATTGTCCCTAAATGTCCCTTGTTTTGGTTGCCGAATAATAGAGATGCTTATGTTAAGAATAATTGAACTGCTGAATGAATCACACTCGAACTGCTAATATGACTTGATGCTTGTAATGAATTGATAATGTCCCTTCGGTTAATAATGTATAAGCAATGAATACTTGGGTAATGAGATGCTACGAGAATGATACATGAGTAATGAACTGGCTATGCTATTAACACAAAGAATTGAATGAAACACTAGAATCATGTACATTCTGTATAACTGTTGCTGTTGCTTGCTTTCTTATAAGCAATGAAAGAAAGAATACTGTCCCTATGATATGAATGAAATGATGCAGGTCCTATCGATATGAGTGAAATGTTATTGTTCCTCTTAGAAATGAATGACATGA
Source organism: Iris pallida (assembly GCA_029216955.1). Classification (NCBI taxonomy): domain Eukaryota; kingdom Viridiplantae; phylum Streptophyta; class Magnoliopsida; order Asparagales; family Iridaceae; genus Iris; species Iris pallida. The sequence goes on from JANAVB010044218.1 coordinate 26,834,624, forward strand.
GAAATGTTGCAATGATTGATGCAATGAGAAATGATGAGGCTTGGGATCATTGAGATCACCAAGTGAACATGTGAAAATATTGGAAAGATGAGATGATGAACTGTTGCCCTTTCTTATCTTATTATTGTATCATGTGACTTCGAACACGATCTGGTCGGACACGCATTCGCATGACCATAGACGTACTTGTATACAAGGATTTCCTCGAACGGTACCCGCGACGGTGGGATCGAGTCGGCCTAGGAGGAATTGGTGCTTTGGTAGCACGGTATTGGGATCCTCATTCGGGCTCGCAACCTGGTGAAGGGCACATCCTGTCACGCCCCGATTCCGTCGAATCGATAGTCGTCCCCCGGGCGTGATGCCGTACGAACCTAATTTGCGATCGCACAAGGCCTATTCATAAGGTAATCTGAGACACGAGATCTAAGAGAGTACGCAGACAAATTGATACACACAGTAAGTAAAGGAAACTTGAATCTTTATTGATAATGAACATCTTTTTACAGACTCCGATACAAGACTCTTTGCCGCACGGGCTACAACATGACTCGATTACAAAAGAGTGCCGATAAGATAGCCGTTCCATACATTGCACACGTCCTTCAATATACACAAGTACTCCATTGACCTGGATGGGAGGGACGCTGAGTCATTTTCCTTGGACTGTCGAGAGCCTTCAAAAGAGGAGTCGCTAAGGGAGAGTCTTCGACGCACGACCGAAGCTTCAAAAGTCACGAACGTCGCCGAGCTAGTTGGCGCGTCCTTTCTGGTTCGCGGGACCTATAAAGAGCGAGGATCAGCACAAAACACATGTACTGGCGAATGGCTAATTAAATCCAAGCTCTGCATTTGACTCAAGAAATTTCGTAAACATGTTAACTAGCTATTTCAATGATCTTTCTGACCGTCCTGTTCGATTTGCATGTTAACATGTTTTGAGGCAAGCATATGGAATTGTATAACATTAAGCACTATCATATTTATCCCGTGTCACGTGCATTTGGTAAGCAGTGCAAGCGTGTGAAGGCCACTGGCAATGTCAAGCCATCGCGGACTATAGCCCGGTTAGACGGCGACCCTTTCTCGTCGGGTAGCGAGCCCTATGCGAAAGTTCCCGTCTAACTCACGCCGATGAAGGACTGGCGCTTGCTATTCTCGTTCCTCCCGGGCCGAATCGGTTCCTTGGCCCAGGCAACCGTTCGAGGAAACTACACCTTGTCGACAAGTTGTCCAATGACCGTTTTGCTTACTTAGCCGTATCGTTGCGATAAACGTTAATCGATTCATTCTTTGCTTTGTATAGGCTAAGTGGTTTTGCATAAAGAACATGTTTCTATTTCCAATACCAGCAGTTGATAACAAGTTGTTCGTGAAGAATCGTGCTACGATTTCTTTGATTTTTACACTATTATGACAAGCATTCATTTTACTTCACATATTGAGTTTTTGAAGTAGAGGGACGAGGCGAAGGAGGTCAGCCACTCGCCTTAGCCTTGCTTCAAGCGAGCGACCGGTTGGCTGCGCTGACGTCGCCTACGCGATCACCTGCAATCGCATAAGCAACCAATTAGAACACTGTACAATTCAAGGATATTCGATATGAATACGAAGCTCGAAAACGCATCACGAAAACCCATCGAAACATTCACGAAAACGCAATCACGAAAGCCAAAGCCAAAGCTAAATCAAGTACGGCATGAAAACCAGAGCAACGGGAGGTCTCTCCCGACTCAGCCGCACAGCCAATCCTCGAGGCGCAACCCGCTGAATATAGGACTTGGTTCCGAAGAAGACATTCCATAACGAGGAATGGATCTTAATTCAACCGTTCCCGTTCGATCGACTCGGTTGATCCCGACCTATCGGTCCCGACCGAATCGATAGCGACAGTGTTCCTTTCTCACGCACCCCGTAGACGGAGACGGGGCACGATGTAGGGACGGGGCACTACACCATAACCAACTAATAAAAAGTTTCGTCCTTGAAACTTAAAGATGGAACCTACCTCTACGAGAACAATGAAGGAAATTCATCCTTCATCTCCGATTCAAGCTCCCACGTCGACTCTTCGACCGAGTGGTTCTTCCAGAGGACGCGGACGAGAGGGATCGCTCGATTTTGCAGCAACTTATCCTTGCGTTCTAAGATCTGAACTGGCTCTTCAACGTAGGATAAGTCTGACTTTAGCTCCAGCTGGCCAAAATCTACCACGTGGCTAGGGTCGTGCACGTACTTCCGCAATTGAGAGACGTGGAAGACGTTGTGTACACCTTCAAGCGCCGGCGGTAGGGCAATTTTATAGGCAACCGGGGCGACCCGTTCAAGTATTTCGAACGGCCCAACGAATCTCGGACTCAATTTTTCCTTCACACCGAACCGAGTAACTCCCCGCATAGGCGACACTTTGAGAAACACGTGATCGCCTTCTTGGAATTCGAGAGGTCGATGATGAACATCCGTATAGCTTTTCTGACGACTCTGTGCGGTCTTCAATCTTTCCCGAATGAGCCAAATTTTCTGTACGGTCTGTTCTACCAGTTCCGGACCGAGGATCTGCCGCTCTCCGACTTCGTTCCAGCAAATGGGTGATCGGTACTTGCGCCCGTACAAGGCTTCATACGATGCCATTTGAATGCTGGATTGATAGCTATTGTTGTACACAAATTCGGCCAGAGGTAGATGATTGTCCCAGCTTGATTTGAAGTCAATTGTGCAGAGTCGTAGCATGTCTTCGAAAATCTGATTGACGCGCTTCGTTTGGCCGTCGGTCTGAGGATGGTAAGCTGAGCTGAACTGCAACTTGGTACCCAGCGCCGACTGAAGGCTACTCCAGAATCGCGACATGAACCGTGAATCCCGATCGGAGACGATGGATACTGGAACTCCGTGCAGCCGTACTATCTCATCAAGATATATCTGCGCCAGGCGATCAACGCTCCAAGTAACTTTGATGGCAATAAAATGCGCTGACTTGGTTAATCGATCGACGATGACCCAGATGGCATCATTTCCCCGCGGCGTCTTCGGCAAACCAACAATGAAATCCATGCACACGTGCTGCCACTTCCATTCCGGAATCGCCAGATTCTGCATCTCCCCGCCTGGTCTCTGGTGCTCAGCTTTCACCTGCTGACAGGCCATGCATTGCGACACGAAGAGTGCCATATCTCTTTTCATTCTGTGCTACCAGAAGTTTGTACGGAGGTCCTTGTACATCTTTGTGCTACCGGGATGCAAAGTGTATTTCGCATAGTGCACCTCCGACAGGATTTCCTTTCTGAGTTCTGAATCGTCCGGAATGCATAGTCTACCCTTCAATCGAAGCACGCTGGTTTCGTCTTCCGCAAAGTCGGTCGTCCTGCCTGTCGAAATTAGCTCTCGTACTTTCTTCAGGTACGGATCGTTCGTCTGAGCGGTCTTGATCTTTTCAAGCAAGCTCGGCTCTAACTGCAACTTTGCCAACTGCACATTCCGGAATCTGACTCGGAGCTCGATGCCCATCTATTCTAGGTCGCATAGCAATCAATGGTCGATGGATAACGAGGCAATGTACTTCCGACTCAAAGCGTCTGCCACAATATTTCCCTTTCCCGGCGTATAGTCGATAGTCAAGTCATAGTCCTTGATCAGTTCAAGCCAGCGCCTCTGCCGCAAGTTCAGTTTCCTCTACGTGAATAGATACTTGAGGCTCTTGTGATCGGTATATATCGTGCACGCCACGCCATAGAGGTAGTGACGCCACAATTTCAACGCAAACACAATCGCCGCTAACTCCAGGTCGTGCGTGGGATAATTCTTCTCGTGCGGCTTTAGCTGTCGGGAAGCAAAAGATATCACCTTGTTCCGCTGCATCAGCACACACCCCAAGCCCTAGCCGGACGCATCGCTGAATATCTGGAAACCCTCAGTCCCTTCTGGAAGTGCGAGTATCGGGGCCGAGACGAGCCGTTGCTTTAATTCTTGGAATGAAGCTTCACAATCGTCTGACCATTCGAAGACGACTCCTTTCTGGGTGAGGCGAGTCAGAGGCGATGCGATCTTCGCGAAGTCTTTCACGAAGTGTCGATAGTATCCCGCTAAGCCAAGGAAACTTCGAATCTCGCTGACGGACGTTGGCCGCTTCCAATCAACGACGGCTTCAACTTTCTTTGGGTCGACCGCGATGCCTTCAGCAGAAATGATGTGTCCGAGAAATGCGACGCTACTACGCCAGAATTCACATTTACTTCGCTTCGCGAATAGTTGATTTTCTCGAAGGGTCTGAAGCACGGTCCGCAGATGCTCAGTGTGTTGCTGCCTATTCTTCGAGTAGACGAGTATATCGTCGATAAAGATTACTACAAACTTGTCGAGGAATGGTCGAAACACCCGATTCATTAAATCCATGAAAGCGGCAGGGGCATTCGTTAGGCCGAACGGCATTACCAGGAACTCGTAATGGCCGTATCGAGTACGGAAGGCAGACTTCGGCACATCGTCCGGTTGGATCTTGAGTTGATGGTAACCCAAACGCAGATTAATTTTAGAGAATACCGTGGCTCCTTGAAGCTGATCAAACAGATCATCTATGCGGGGCAGGGAGTATTTGTTCCGGACGGTGGCTTTATTCAACTCACGGTAGTCGATACAAAGACGCATAGAGCCATCCTTCTTCTTGGCGAACAGCACGGGCGCTCCCCACGGCGAGACGCTGGGTCGGATGAATCCCTTGTCGAGCAATTCCTATAACTGCATCTTGAGTTCTTTCAGCTCTGCAGGGGCCATTCTGTATGGGGTCTTCGAGATCGGTCGAGTGTCGGGGAAGGTATCGATAGTGAACTCAATCTCTCGATCGGACGGCATGCCGGGCAACTCGTCCGGGAACACATCGGAGAATTCTGCCACAACGTCGGTCTGACCCGCGTTTGTACCATCCAGTCGCATGTCTCGAACGGAAGCTAGATAGCCTTCGCACCCGGAATACAGCATCCGTCGAGCAGATATTGCAGAGATCACCATGCAGGTCGGCGACGCCTCACCACACGAGTAGCAGAATTCAGACACTCCAGGTATGCAGAATATGACCTTCTTTTCAGCGTAGTCTATGGTTGCGTTACATGGACCGAGCCAATCCATCCCCAGAATGATATCGTAGTCCTTAACATTAAGAACTATCGCATCGAGACTGACCTTTTGACCACCTATACAGATGACTCCGTCTTCGCAGACTAGATTTGTAAGTAGTGGCGTGCCCGACGGTATGTTAACAGTAAGGTCGAGGCCCAGTGGTGTCAAGGTAAATTTGTGCTCGGCGGCAAAGTCCGCCGATATAAAACTATGTGTGGCACCTGAATCAAACAATACACGAGCATGTTTATTATTGAATTGCAGTATACCTGTCACGACTGTATCAGATGCAAACGCTTCGTCCCGAGTCATGGCGTAGACGCGGCCCTGAGCATTAGGGCGGCGGTCTTGGCCATTCTGATGTGCGGTCGGTGGAGCCCGAGGCGCTTGGCCTCGGTTTTGTTGATGTTGTTGGGGACGCTGGTTCGGCCTAGCTTCCGGGCAGTTCTTTGCGATGTAATTTTTGTTGCCGCAAATGAAACATACCCCGGTCTTCAATCGGCACTCGACGGCCATGTGCCCTTCCTTGTGGCAGAACTCGCAGACCACTCGATCCTTCGTCTGGTTGCCGCCTCCGTTGCCGCGGTTTTGACGCTTGTGTGCGTTGTTGCCTCCCGCATTACCATGGCGTTTGTTATTAAAGCTAACAGCGCCGGTAGTAGTAGGAGGATACTCGGACTCCAGACGGATGGCGTGGTTGAGTGCCTCGCCCACAGTTTTGTATTCTGGCACCGAGACATGAGCACGGATAGTGGAACGCAGGCCCACTACAAATCGTTTAGCTCGACTCGCAGTGGTTGGTAGATAATCTCCAGCGAACTTGGCCAGTTTGTTGAATTCGACTGCATAATGTCGTACAGTCATATTCCCTTGCGTCAACTGCATGAACTCGTTTTCCTTTTCCTGTCGCACTGCTGCAGAAAGATATTCGTTCTCGAACGCATTTCTGAATGTCGCCCATGAGATCGCCGCCGTCTCGCCTTCACGTCGAATAGCCCGCTTCTGCACAGCCCACCAATCGTGCGCGTTCAATCGAAGTAAAAGTTGAGCACACGCGACTTTCTTTGAGTCCTCGACACCCAGAAGCTCGAACTTGTCTTCTAGCTCCTCCAACCAGTCGATCGCCACGGAGGGATCTTCTGTGCCGTTGAAGGAAGTACGGCAGCTTTTCGTGAATTTTGACACGTCAAAGTTAGAACTTCTCGGTGCTGCAGATGAGAGCGCGGGCGCCTCTGATTCAGCTTTGTTGGATTGAACCGCAGGCTGGGTCGCGGCAGGTGTCATCGTTGAGTTGTTGTTGTTGCCGACGACTGACTGTACGATCTGCTGGAGTGTATTCAGCTGCTGCTGCTGCTGCTTGAATTGAGCCTCGAACCGACTTTCAAATTGGGCCTGACGAGCCTCCGCTTGCTGACGATGGAGCTCGTTTTGACGTTGCTGCATTTCAAGCATCTGCAGCATACGTTGCATCGGGTCGCCGGAAGGTCCGGCTACGGTAGGCGTCATTCCCGTTGGATTAGCGGAATGCCCGGGTCTAGAAGCACTCGAGCCGCTGGAAGCGCTCGTCTCGTCTTCCGCCTGAGCTCCCGTAACTGCAGGAAAAAAAGGAAGGCAACTCTCGTTAGTTTCAGAAAATGTCCTGGGTTCAGCGTATGGAACAACTCTTCTCATCGACACGAGGTCAACGGTTGGAGACTAGAACTCGACAGTGGAGGCCAAGGACGTAAAGCCGGGCTCTGATACCATTATGTCACGCCCCGATTCCGTTGAATCGATAGTCGTCCCCCGGGCGTGATGTCGTGCGAACCTAATTTGCGATCGCACAAGGCCTATTCATAAGGTAATCTGAGACACGAGATCTAAGAGAGTACGTAGACAAATTGATACACACAGTAAGTAAAGGAAACTTGAATCTTTATTGATAATGAACATCTTTTTACAGACTCCGATACAAGACTCTTTGCCGCGCGAGCTACAACATGACTCGATTACAAAAGAGTGCCGATGAGATAGCCGTTCCATACATTGCACACGTCCTTCAATATACACAAGTACTCCATTGACCTGGATGGGAGGGACGCTGAGTCATTTTCCTTGGACTGTCGAGAGCCTTCAAAAGAGGAGTCGCTAAGGGAGAGTCTTCGACGCACGGCCGAAGCTTCAAAAGTCACGAACGTCGCCGAGCTAGTTGGCGCGTCCTTCCTGGTTCGCGGGACCTGCAAAGAGCGAGGATCAGCACAAAACACATGTACTGGCGAATGGCTAATTAAATCCAAGCTCTGCATTTGATTCAAGAAATTTCGTAAACATGTTAGCTAGCTATTTCAATGATCTTTCTAACCGTCCTGTTCGATTTGCATGTTAACATGTTTTGAGGCAAGCATATGGAATTGTATAACATTAAGCACTATCATATTTATCCCGTGTCACGTGCGTTTGGTAAGCAGTGCAAGGGTGTGAAGGCCACTGGCAATGTCAAGCCATCGCGGACTATAGCCCGGTTAGACGGCGACCCTTTCTCGTCGGGTAGCGAGCCCTATGCGAAAGTTCCCGTCTAACTCACGCCGATGAAGGACTGGCGCTTGCTATTCTCGTTCCTCCCGGGCCGAATCGGTTCCTTGGCCCAGGCAACCGTTCGAGGAAACTACACCTTGTCGACAAGTTGTCCAATGACCGTTTTGCTTACTTAGCCGTATCGTTGCGATAAACGTTAATCGATTCATTCTTTACTTTGCATAGGCTAAGTGGTTTTGCATAAAGAACATGTTTCTATTTCCAATACCAGCAGTTGATAACAAGTTGTTCGTGAAGAATCGTGCTACGATTTCTTTGATTTTTACACTATTATGACAAGCATTCATTTTACTTCACATATTGAGTTTTTGAAGTAGAGGGACGAGGCGAAGGAGGTCAGCCACTCGCCTTAGCCTTGCTTCAAGCGAGCGACCGGTTGGCTGTACTGACGTCGCCTACGCGATCACCTGCAATCGCATAAGCAACCGATTAGAATACTGTATAATTCAAGGATATTCGATATGAATGCGAAGCTCGAAAATGCATCACGAAAACCCATCGAAACATTCACGAAAACGTATTCACGAAAGCCAAAGCCAAAGCCAAATCAAGTACGGCATGAAAACCAGAGCAACGGGAGGTCTCTCCCAACTCAGCCGCAGAGCCAATCCTCGAGGCGCAACCCGCTGAATATGGGACTTGGTTCCGAAGAAGACATTCCATAACGAGGAATGGATCTTAATTCAACCGTTCCTGTTCGATCGACTCGGTTGATCCCGACCTATCGGTCCCGACCGAATCGATAGCGACAGTGTTCCTTTCTCGCGCACCCCGTGGACGGAGACGGGGCACGATGTAGGGACGGGACACTACACATCCCATACCCTATGAAGTCCTATATGGCACGTCGACATGGTGCACAACCACCTGTGGTCATGTAGTCAGGATGCATGCTAATGAATGTTTTGTGCAGACAGAGTAAGAATATCATATTATCCTGTATTTTATGCAGGTACGAGGGAGTCGGCTATCGGTAAGAAATCACTTAAATGTGATAATCCAATATGTGTGTTGGTTTAACTTGCGTGCTTACGTTCCAAATAAGTAAATGATGTTGTATGTAGCCTTTCAGTATGAGATCCTGCTTAACATGTTAAATTCAGTATGCTAGAAAGATGCCATGCTATAATCATTGCTCAAACACAACATACATGCTAAGTGATGCTTGAAGTGAGAACGGTCATAACATGTTTAAGATGTTAATGTTAACGATGCCTCAATGATGCCTTTTCATGATAATACTTAGTATGCCTCAATGATGCCTTTGCATGATGACACCAAGAATGCTATAATGATATGTCCACATGAATGCTATTAAGAATATGTTTACATGCTTCACTCTGATTATTACCCATGAACTGTAAACTGATGCTAGGTCCCAAGTAGAAAGATCACTCTAATAAATGCTTGCTTAAATGATCACTTTAATGTTGGTTTATGCGAGTGGGTTGGATTCTGCTCGCCAGTACATAGATGATGTGCTGACCCACGTTTTGTGGACAGGTGCTCGTGATTGGATTGTTCTACACACGAAGATTGGCTTGATTGGTCCCGCGGCATCGAAGATTTGTTGGGCATACAGAAGTTCTCCTTGTACAAGATGATGTCTTCTGTTTATAAAGGGCATAATGTATGGAACATTGTAATCAGTTGTGCCAGTGAGATTGTAAGCCAAGTCAGTATATCGAGTTGTATCCAAATATCAAATGTAGACCTTGTAGCATTGCTCAGTTGGCTTTCAATGTAAAGTGAGATTTGTTGTAAGCATTGTACTTCAATACAAGTCTTGTACTTTTCTTCGATTATCAATAAAGAGAATAAAGTTCTATATGTCTCTGTGTGACTTCAAGTTGTCCTTTTATCTTCGCTGCTATAAAGAAGTGATTTACTTCTATTCAATAAGAAAGATTGTCCTCATTAACTTCAATTTGTCTGCTTCTGCCGCTGCGATGTGTTTCTATTTGAAGATTATTAATTATGTATCATCTTTGCTTTGTACAAGTGCAATACCAGACTTGTACGGCATCACGCCCAAGCGAGGACGATCGATTCCAAGAGATAAAATATGTGAATAAATGACTCTACGAATCGGGGCGTGACAGCTAAAGCTCCGGTCTTCATGTGGTATGAATATGAAAATTAAAGAACTACATTGCTACAGAACACAACCAAATTAGAATATTGATATTTTTTTTCATTTTATTTATTCACAAACCAAATGCTACAAGAAAAATCATATAATTTTTCTGTATTTTTATTTATTTTTATCAACCACATGAAACATACCGACATCCTTGTAGAAAACAAAAAGAATTGATTTCCCAACAGTGTAGACCTTTAGAATAAGTATTAGGTGAAACGGGCTACCACATAACTTTATAACAAAGACAGTGAGGTCACTCCCCCTTTAACTTCAAGAATCTTGCCGGACCAAATTTTGTCAAGAGCCCCTCAAAAGCAATCACCGGCCGCATAATTATATATTGAATTATTTTGTAGAAAGGTACTAGATATAGAATTTAATTAAACTTTGGGTATTAGGTTTATCTGTTTTATACTTTTAGTACTTGAATTTTTTGTAGTGACGAAATAAGTTTTCTAATGAGGAATATTCATTATTAAAACTAGTAAAAGCATGTGCATTGCACGTAAAATAATTTTTCTTATTTCTAAAATTATCAAATTATTATTTAAAATTTTAAATTAAAATTGAAATTAAAATTTGTTATATATATATTTATATTTTAATTAAGGTATGTAGAAATTTAATTCAAATTTAATTATAATTTGTTATGGATATATGTGAATAAAAGAGGAAATATTTGATTATGTGAAAAAGAGGAGCGAAAGTTTAAAATTATATTATTTCATAATTCTTTTTAATTGAAATGGTTGATGATATACGTACGGTTTAAATGGCTCGTCTTTGAGTCGTTTTGAATCCTTCTTATAATAGTAGAGATGTGTCACTAAAAATATTCGAGTATCCAAAGTCTAAAAAGACAAACCCTGTACTCAAAGTCTAATTAGACCTTAAACCTGGTAACTTAAACAAAATAAATACGTTAATGATGAATATTCGTTATTAAAATATGTCACTAAAAATATTCATATTCGAGTATCCAAAGTATAAAAAATGACAAACCCAGTATCCAAAGTTCTTTGACGTATATTCGTTATTAAAATATGTTGCTAAAAATATCCGAGTATCCAAAGTTTAAAAAGGACAAACAATACCACTCTCATTGGAATCGATCTAGGGGTGAGCATTATTCGGTTTTGAACCGAAAATCGAACCGAACCGAACCGAATAAGAGATTCGGTTCGATTTTGAAAAAATCGGTTCGGTTTCGATTTTGAAAATACTAAATTTTCTTATTCGGTTTCGGTTTCGGTTTTGGGTTTCGGTTTCGGTTCAAAACTGAAAACCGAATAAGAAATTTTAGTTTATATATATATATATATAGAGGTATTATATATATATATATATATATATATATATATATATATATATATATATATATATATATATATATATAATAAATATATCTAGGTATATTTAGTTATTATATATTAACAAAAAAACACAAAAAAACCAAAAAAAAATCGAATAAACCGAATAAACCGAAAACCGAACCGATTTAATTCGGTTCGGTTCGGTTATTAACCAATTCGGTTCGGTTTCGGTTTTGCTTATTCGGTTTCGGTCGAATTCGGTTTTGCTTATTCGGTTCGGTTTTAAACCGAATAAACCGAATGCTCACCCCTAAATCGATCTCTTAACCACTCAGGCCGCATAACTCACCACTACCACTACCACTAGACTAGAGATGATATATATATATATATATATATATATATATATATATATATATATATATATATATATATGAAAAATTCTTCAATATATTTCATGTAAAAAATTGTATCGATACATCCCAAATCTAAATCATTGGATATTGATCCAATGGTTCAGATTAAAGCTGAAGTCAAAGTAACAGGTAAAGTCAAAGTCAAAGTAAACATCTTTCACAATTTTTAATACATTTTCAATGCAATTGTTTGGGATGTATTGATCAATGTTTTAAAAATCGGACCGGAGTTTGACCCGGCCAAGGCACTGGATCGGATCAAACGGGTTCAACCAGTTGGTTCAAGCAGTGGTTCAACCGGTGGATTAATCTAAATGGTCCAAGTTTAATCTCTTATGGACACTTTTTTTTTATAAAAATATCAGTTTTTTACAAAACACTGGGTCAATACTGAACCGGACCGAAAAAACTACCGGTTCACGGTTGAACCGATTCAACCGGCCGGTCCGGTCCGATTTTTAAAACATTGGTATTGATACATCCCATGTATTGCAGAAGGACCATATATATATATATATATATATATATATATATATATATATATATATATATATATATATATGGCGAACTCTCCTCCACTGGGGCTCGAACTCTTGACCACTTAGGCCGCATGCATCTCTCTTAACCACTATGCTAGAGGTCATTTGGAAAGCATTAATGTTTCATTGTTGAGTTAGCCTTTTTTCCACTAGAAAAATACGCTCACCTGGCACCCATGTGTCTCTCCACACCACATGACATTTCTTAGAATATATATATTTATCCCTACATACTATAAACCGCAGGTTAATTAAGTTACATTTCCATATATAAACTATATAAAAATGAATATTTTAATACATTACAACCAACAGTATTCTAAGTTTGTAAGTTACTGTAAGAACAACAAATCTTGCATGCATATATGTAAAGGGTTGACAATTGACAACTGTCATGTATGCGGTTGACAATTGGCTTATCTCTCTCCCTTATGCTATATAGAAAGAATGAATCGAATTGACAACCGTCACGTAGACGATCGTAAATGAATTATAATACACTTGGTTATAGGTCTAGCATTGTTGAATAACCAATGGTGCATAGAGAGGACAACAAGTAACATGAGATGTCAAATGCCAAAAAGAAAAATAAATTCAATTACGAGACAGTTTTACTCAATCATGCAAATAGCATGGTCCAGTCCCGCAAGTGCAAAATCGACAAGTTGTAGCGATGCTAACCTGTCTTCAACTCCAGATACTAACAAGCTACAAGTGTCGAGTGCACAGCACAAAGCAACGACAAGTTGGGGGGAGAAGAAAAATGATGCTTCCTGACCTTTCTTTCGTAGTGCTAATTCCCAAAGCCCACCAGTAGCGTCTGAAACTGTGACACGTCGAGTTCGGAACTCGATTGGTCAGATAACTAAAATAGAGGGAGTCAGGGCTGGAGCTGAGAGTGGTCAAGATGATTGAGTCCGGCACAAAAAATAAATGAAGACCTATTCTTATATATATAAAAAAAAATTAATTAAAAATTTTATAAACTAAATTATTCAAACTTAACATCAATTAAGAAAAACCATTCAATTATAATATTTTTCAATTGAAATAATATTCGACTAAAAGAGATAAAATAAAGCTAAACAAACAAGTATCTTTTGCCATATTCACATTAAGAATAATCTTCTAACATTTCTAGCTCAAAAATCATAAAACAATTATTCATAACCAACACCTTCCAATAATTCATTTTCAATGAACATTAGAGCTAGTTCATTTAATCTCCTGTGACATGGCTAATTGAATGTACGATTAAATAACATCAACTTGTAAAAACTCTTTTCCGCATATGCATGCCAATAGAATTGTCAATAGAATTCTATAGGAAAAGAATTAAATTTCTTCACAAATTAATATCTCAAGCGTTTGGATGTATTTTGGTAGAAGATATTATAAAATTTATAGGTCCTCAAACAAGTTATCTCCATCAATATCATAGCAGTCACCATGTCTCAAAGTGCTTTCTAGATGAGTACAACAATTTTGAAATCGTCTCTATTTAATGAATTCAATTTCTCTTAACTGAAAAAAAGAAATAAAAAATATTCTCATATATAATTTTGATATTGTTCGAACCTTCTCTTAAGCGACGCAATAGCATGATCTACTATATACAAGAAGGGGGCCGAGAGACAGACGGTCAATAGAGTCAGAGATACATAAAATTTTATTTGAATCCTATAACTCATAGGTTTTCCTATTAAGTGTTAGGATTTTCTATTCATTTCGAATAAGAATTGAATGAAATTGAGAGAATATCTGACTTGTTAATTGGAAACAATAGAAGCCTTAGTTAATTGATTCGTTAATTAGAAACAAATATAGCCTTAGTTAATTAATAGAATCTCCACATTTTGTTACCTTGGTATATATAAGGGAGGCTAATGGATTTATAAATCATCTATTCATAAGTTACTTTAGTATTATAGTATACATAATAAATATACATGTACATTTTTAAATTTTATTTTCATAATTCATAGGTTAGTTTAGTATACATAATATATATACAAATAAAAAAATATTGGAGGTCTACGAATTTGGGAGAAATAGTGCGGATGCACCCATTGCGTGTCTGGTACTGAAATTTGAGAATCCATAGGATCATGTACGAACAAATGAGTTTGCCAAGAACACCACCAGAGGTTTATTTATAGAGGAAAAGATCATGTACATTGGTCTCGGAAAGAATAAAAGCTCAAACACACAGTTACGGTTCAGAGCCCGGGCACAAGTACTCCTGCATGCACCCATGCGCTCATAGTGCGCACACAAATTCTCCGCTGGTCTCGACATCATCAAGATCCTCCATGTCGGCGTCAATGTCGTCGAGGTCGACGCTCCCGCCCACCAGGCGGCTCCCTCCGAGCTTCGTCCCCTCCGCCGGCTTCCGCGCTTCCTGAATCAGCTCAGTAATCTCTTCGACGCTCTGCAGTTCCGAGCTCGTTTCGAACTGCAAGCTGCCGTCGTAGCCGTCGGCCAGCTCCTCCGGCAGGTTCTTCAGGAACCAAGGGTGCGTCTTAATTTCCGACATCGTTATTCTCTGCAAAAAAAAAATAATAATAATAATAATTGAAGCTAAATAAAATTATGATTTGAACAATGCATGGTTATGCAAATTAGTCCGGTACCTTTTCTGGACTGGCAACGAAAATCCGAGACAGTAGCTGTCTGCATTCTGATGACACTCGGACATAATCTGGAATTGAGTACTGGACGCTGAGTATCCGCTGCCAAAGCACAAGTTATCTTGATCAGTAACTATTGGGTATCATCTGATTCGATAACTCATGGTTACCTATATATCTTTAATTGTTCATCAAACTTGTTCCGCTCGTTTAGTGTTTGGTTGTATCTCGTTTCCGTTTGAGCGCTCAAATGGGGGCGACAATGGAGTTGGTAATTTAGTAATTTAGTCCCACATCGGTTGGTTAGGAGGTGGGACCATGTGGTTAGATAATTGATATGGGCCCAATTCAATATGGGCCAACTCCGGTTCGGGTCATACCGCGTTCTCAACGAGTGGTATCAAAGCCCATAGTTATCGGACTGGTTTGAGCGGCTCTAATTGGTTCGAAACAGATGGTGCTGAACGTACATACGTATACACGGATATAAACGAGCTAAGGTGGAGATTGTTGGGTTGTATCTCGTTTCCGGTTGAGCCCTCAAATGTGGGGGGGGGGGGGGGGGTTGTATCTCGTTTCCAGTTGAACCCTCAAATGAGGGGTGACAATGGAGTTGGTAATTTAGTCCCACAACGGTTAAGATGCGGGATCATGTGGTGTAGATAATTGGATTGGTTCAGACCTTACAGGAGAATTTCTTTTAAGGCATATGGGCACAATTCAATATTGCACTTCATGGACAACTCCGGTTTGGGTCACACCTGGTCCTAGTTTAGTACATTTGCACTACTTTCATATCCAGGTAAGGTTAGGGAGATTGGCGTAACTCACATGGATTCCTATTCCGTGTTAATATGAACTATGCTTCTCTGGATTTAGGTCTAGATGAAGTATGCTTCAGAGTAATTGTCACATAATAGGGCGATAAATCTCTAGAGACATAAACGAAAAGCCTAATTGAGTCTCAGCTCTAGTATGGATAGAATTACTTGGTATGTGATAATAGCTCGTTCACAGTTAATTCTTAGTTGACATACAAAGCGCGGCTAACACAAATTTTGGTTCTACATCACCAAATTGGCAAATTAACATAATTTTGAATATGGATGTTACTAACCCCAATTGTCTTTCGGAAGTTCCTCGGATCATCTGGATCTTCAAACGGATAAGCTCCGACTAGCATCACGTACAACGTTACTCCGCAAGACCAAACATCTGCAATCTACAAGGTATTCGGAAACATGGAGAATTCAGGTTCCATTCGATCATATGGCCACACCTCTGAAATTAGACCCCGTTTGGTTCATTGCAACGTAATCGCAATGCAATCAAATGATTTTTTTTTTCATTTGATTACATTGCGATTACGACGCGAACATTGCCTATACAACATGTAGTCACGTACCTTCCCATCGTACTCCTTTCTTGACAGCACCTCCGGAGCAATGTACGCAGGAGTTCCTACAGTCGATTTCGGTTGCGAATGCAACACAGCAGACTACAGAACCAGAGCCAGACAGGGTTTTTAGTTAGTTACTCGATACTGCCATAGGTAGGACAAGGCCTAAGGATGAGTTTTAGTCACCTTGGAGTACCCGAAATCGCATATTTTGAGGCGGGGCGCTGCGCTCCCGTCCAGGAGGGTGTTCTCTAACTTGAGATCCCTGTGACATATTTGCTGGAATCGAAATTGAGAGATTATACAAAATGTGAAGGATGGAGGAACATATTTGCTGGAATCGAAATTGAGAGATTATACAAAATGTGAAGGATATGGAGGAACATGAAGTAAATAAATAGTAAATAAATTGGATTTTATTTACAAGGAACTTACCATGGAATGACAGTAGCTGACGCCTGATATCAGCTGTTGGAAGAAGAACCTTGCCTGTTATAAATCCAAAGAAAGGGTAAATTGCATATGAGCGAAAGATAAAAGTGCAAAAGGAGAAATGAAACTGATTAGGAAGTTATTGTCTTCTATACCTCATCTTCGCTGAATCTCCCAGCATTGCATATCCTCTCGAAGAGCTCACCGCCGGCGGCATACTCCATTACTATGGCTAGATGAGTCGGTGTCAACAAGACCTGGACAGAACAAAAGCCAGATTAGAATCGAGAAAGAAACGTTAGAATTCTCATCAAGTGGGTGCACGGTGAGCCCGGCTCACTGAATAATTTCTCCATCGGGCTGTGGCAATCAAAATGAATAACTGGTACAGGAGATATATTTTTTTTTTTTGGGGAAAATACTGTTGTAGGCGTCAAGACATTGTACAGCGATTAATGGAGGAGACCCACAATATAATCTTTCATGGTATGGCACTATGGCTTGAACCAATTTCTTGCAAAAATTAGTTATTGCCAAACTTTCATATGCATAAGCATAACCCCCCCAAAAAATTTGTACATCAAAATACAAATCTATTGCAGCTACACCATCATGGTACTTAGGAAGTACATGACAAATTATAGTCAACAATATAATTTAGTAGATAGCAAAAGTTCAATGGTTTAAAGCCAAAAAAAAGGGTATAATGGTGAAGAACTGTGACGCGGTAGAAAATTATATCAAAATAAAACAAAATTGTATTGATATCGTTGGTTATAGCTAATATATATACGAGGGTTAGGTTGGTTCATAGGAGCCACGAAGCTTCCGATCTCTTATAATACATCCACCATGACTGGGGTTTGTAATTAAATGAGGAAATTTCATTGTGGGGGGTAAACTTTAGGGTAATTATAAGAAAGGGGGTTACTTTAGTGAATTTATAAAAAAGGGGATGAAACGACATCTGTGATGGCGCCAGAGGGCTGCCACCCCCTCGGCGCCATCAGAGATGTCGCCAGACAACACCCTGGCGCCATCCATGTCGCCGGGCCCCATCTACTTTCCAACATTCATATTTCCAACGTTCACATTTATAATCGT
This sequence comes from Iris pallida, assembly GCA_029216955.1. Lineage (NCBI taxonomy): Eukaryota > Viridiplantae > Streptophyta > Magnoliopsida > Asparagales > Iridaceae > Iris > Iris pallida. The sequence goes on from JANAVB010044218.1 coordinate 26,852,283, forward strand.
TAATTATTAATTATTACTTAATTATTATTACTTAATTATAATTACTTAATTACTTAATTATTAATTATAGAAGACATTATCTTTCCTGACAACACCCTGGCGCCATCCTCCATGGATTTTACTATTCAAATCCAACTCCAAATCCAACTCCAACCAAACATAGGATTTTGTTTTATGATTAATAATTAAATTATAGTCATGATCAATAATTAAGCTATTAATTAATTATGATTAATTATTGTTATTATTATTTATAAAATTAATAATTAACGATTAGTAATTAATAATTGACGATTAGTTATTATTAATTATAAAATTAATAATTAATGATTAGTTAATTTTTAAATAAATAACGATTAATAATTAAATATTAATAATTAACGATTTTAATTACTAATTAATAACCATAAATTAAATAATTAATAATTAACGATTAATAATAGTAATTATAAATTAAATAATTATTAATTATTAATTAATAATTAATAATTAAGTAATTAAGTAATAATAATTAAGTAATAATTAATAATTAACGATTATAAATGTGAACGTTGGAAATATGAACGTCGGAAAGTAGATGGGGCCCGGCGACATGGAGGATGGCGCCAGGGTGTTGTCTGGCGACATCTCTGATGGCGCCGAGGGGGTGGCAGCCCTCTGGCGCCATCACAGATGTCGTTTCATCCCCTTTTTTATAAATTCACTAAAGTAACCCCCTTTCTTATAATTACCCTAAAGTTTACCCCCCACAATGAAATTTCCTCTAATTAAATTGCAGAATTTTTTTTTTCTTTAAAAAGACGCATATTGGATGACTTACTATAATATCCAAAGACCAGCACAGCTAGCAAAATAGAACTCAAAATGGTTTTGTCATGATCTTAACTTGCCTAGAGGTCAATTATATATATACAATTATTACAATTTAGAGCAAAAATCCAAAAGAAACGCAACGTCAAAGTAATATATCCATCGCAAATATCAAGAATCAGAGTCCAGACTGATAATGATATCAGTAAGACTGAAATCAACTATACGCAGTTTACTAGATTCCGCAAGCAACGACACAGGATTAGAGCCATAAGAACGTGTAGGTGTGTTGTAATAAAAAAAAAAGAAAAAAAGAAAAAGCAAGCAACGATAACAAAATAAACTGAAACCAAAAGGATTTCCCAAACAAATTACTTCCAAATAGGGAACGACTGGATGTGGTCATGAAACGGAAGATTAACGTACCTCCTTAAATCTAACTATATTTGGATGCTTGAGTGATCTGTGGTTCATGATTTCCCTCTGGACATGCTCATCAATCTGCTCCAAGAAACATTAAGAATTCGACCAGCGTATCAGAATTTGAGATTCTAAGCACAATTCCAAACCAAATCTATAGTTGTAATTATAAAAAAAAATAAAAGACCCATTACTAACCTTCTCCCCCTTCTCTATGAATTTGACAGCATAGAGTTCTTTGGTCCATAGGTCCCTGACGAGCTTGGCCACGCCGAAGTTACCGGAACCGATATCTTTGATAACTTGGTAGCGCTCCATTCATCACCAGCTGCTATTATATTATATGATTCTTCTTTCAATGTTCTCTTCGTCTATGGCTCTCTTAATATAACAGTGGAAGAGGAGGAGTGGCGTAAGAGCTTTTCCTCTCTTTCTTTGTTTGTGGTGGACTGCTACAGTGATACGTCCTTCTCGCTATATATCCATCACACTGGCAAATTTTCCATCGCTTCCTAATGTAGTAGGGGTAGGATGGGAAGTGGGGCCAGAAACAGTTAATAAATGTGCATCCACTATTATTATTATTATTATTATTATTTACTGAGTCATGGTTGGATTTTTATAGGTTATCTCGGCCCAACAGAAATTACACAGCCGCATCATGGGAGGCCCCTGCGAGCACCAATCCCCTTTGAGGCTGACGTGGCCGAGTGTTTTTTTTTTTTTTTTTGTGGTTGGAGTCGTACTGAATTTATTTTATTTTATTCCTTTCGCGTAACTAACCATGAGTTTTTAATTTTTTTTAATCATAATTGGAAATGAAAATGCTAGGACAAATAGGGGTAGCCATAAGAAATTGGTGTAGAAAGTTGGAGGCACTGGTAGTTCATAATTCAATCAACTGTAGTTCATTAATTAATAATATACATATAGATTTGCCTTAAGAAAAATATATTGGCATATATTGCCTTAAGAAAAATATATTGGCATATATATATATATATATATTATATATATATATATATATATATATATATATATATATTTATATTTATTGGATAACAAAATTTGTATTTCCTGAAAATAAAAATAATAATAATTGTGTGTACATATATACACTACACGGATTACAAATCTGCTCCAAAATTTCTATAAATTAAATACTTTTTATGACATTACTTTCTTTACTTAAGGACTCTATAATTAAGTTTAGTAGTTCTAACACCCCCTTCAAGTTTATGTATAGATAACACTCGTGTTCAATTTTGGACCAAAAAAATGTGAACACGTGACTGGCCATGGTCTTTGTAATAATGTCTGCTAATTGTTTTTATGCTTAATTGACGTTAACTAGATAATTTTATTTTATATCTTCTCTTTGATGAAGAACATATCAACATTCGTATGTTTCGTTCTGTTATGTTGAACTAGATTACGTTCCGATATCACGTACAACTTGGTTGTCACAGAATAACTTTATTGGCTGGGAATTTCTATAACCCAAATCCTCCAATAGATTTTTAATCTATTATATTTCACAAATACATAGAGTCATTATGTTACATTGTTAGAGTATATTTGTAATGTAAATATGGTCCATAAGTCCAAGCCCAAATGTAGACACTATATATATTGTAACAAACCCTAGCAATGAGAACAAGGCATTATTATTTTCTACAAAGACCAATCAACAAGTTCTTGTCCGATGTCTAAGAAGACGAAGTAAAATTTAGAGGAATTTTTTTACTTCGTCTTCTTATACATCGGACAAGAACTTGTTGATTGGTCTTTGTAGAAAATAATAATGCCTTGTTCTCATTGCTAGGGTTTGTTACAATATATATAGTGTCTACATTTGGGCTTGGACTTATGGGCCATATTTACATTACAAATATACTCTAACAATCTAACACATTATACACTATTCAATCCGTCTCAACACTATATCAAGAAACTACATTATGTTTCTTGCTCCTAACTAAATTGCCTTCTACAAATGTAAAATAACTATACGTAGACCATCTATCCTATATTGATACTGTCTAATTTGCGTATGTATACCCTTCAACTATTAGATGATTATCCTTCTTGAATTGCATATCATTTCCATGGCTCCCTTTTCAGGTACCTGAATATTCTCATCACACTACTGATGTGTTGACTCACAACTCAAAAAACATGTGCCAAGTCCGACCTTATATGTGTCACATACATCGAACGGATTGTTGACACACACACACACACACACGACGGTAGGATATATATAGTGTATATGGTTTGGTGGAAAGCAGGATTTTAAAAATTAGACCGGAGATTGACCTGGATAAGACATATAAGACACTGAGTCGGGACATATAAGGCATTGGGTTGTTGAATTAGTGGTTCAACCATTGGATTAGCCTAAGTGGTCCAAGTCCAATACCTTACAGACACTTATTTTAAAAAATTAATTTACACCAGATTTTTGAATAAATAGTGGATCAATATTGGTCTGATCCGAAAAAACTACCAGTGCATAGGTCAATCGGTAGAACCGAGAAGTCTGATTCGATTTTTAAACACCGGTTGAAAGTGAGAAAAATGAACGTAAAATAAAATTATTTTATGCAAAATTTGAATTTTAGGGTGAAAATTTTCTTGCCTTTTTCTTTCTCTCACTTTCTTACCCACCACTAGAAGTTGGCGAGGAAGCGGTGGTGGTTCCGCCAAAACTATAAGCTCAAAAATGATGCATAATGTTAAATGACCTTCTATTTGATTTGCAAAAAAATAGTCCTAAATAATACAAAATAATCCTAAAAATGTCAAGTTGGCGAAAAAATTATAATTGTCCTCCAACCGAAAATAGCAACTAGCTAAAGGATGGTCCATATTTTGGAAGGTCCATGCGTCCATTATTGTGTGAACATTTAATTCAATTCTATTCTATTATTTTTCTGAGGTCTATATTGCATGAGTGCATGTGTGGCCTTGCCATTTCTGACGAGCCGAATCAAACCTTCCCACTCTCGCCAGGCTCAAATGATTTGGCTATCCAGACTCAAATGCTTGACCTGTACCAATCATCCCAATGCTGCCAAACTCCGGTCCAGTCACCCAAAACCAGTTGGACGGACGAGATCGATCGAGTCGGCTAAAAGCTGCGTGTTTGCTTTTGGACTTCTCTTTCCGGTGTGCGAAAAGAAGATGCAATGGCCGTCCAAATGTACCTAAAGATGTGGTAGGTAGTTTGGGAATAATTGTTGATTGTTTTTTTCTTGTCAAAGTTATCAACCCTTTTTTTAGGAGGGAAAATATGAATAGGATTTTGCCACATACGATGAAAGAGAGCTTCTACACAGATCGAGAGGGAGACCAGAATTTTAAATTGCTGTGCTACGTGTCTCCTCTTATTGGTCGGAATTGGAAGGCCTGTGTTAGAAGGGGGATGTTTTGGGTTTGGACCTATGGGACGGAATACGTGGCCGCGGTTTAAACTGCGGTCCCCCTCCCACTCGGGCCGACAAGAGTTTCTGATGAGAAAATCGATGAACTGTGATGGAGAATCGCTATTTGACCGTTGGAGTTGCAAAGATAAATCAATGAAATAGACATGTATCGCAAGAAAAATAAAAACACGAAATATATTTGTCTATTTTTTTTTTCAATAAAAGCAATTCCTCCTTTCTCTATAACGTACGACTCTAACTTAACGGGTAAGTGCACGTGGGCAAAAAGAAGAATTTTTTTTTTATCAACCATGTTGTAGGAATATTAGACAAAATGATTGATGAAAATATCAAGGGGCAGGAAATTGATTAAAAAAAAAGTATTCTCCACTATAAACATACCAGTTGATTTAGGTATAGAATTCATAACTAATCTATATTTCAGAGCTGCCTAATAAAATTACAGTATTTAAAAGGGGAAACTTTTGATGTTTGCATATAAATCTTTTGGGATAATGCATGGTAGACAAGTTTTATTTTTTAACGACTTGAAGTTTTATTTTTTACATAAAGGTTTTAGGATGATTCAAAATGAACAGTTTAAACTATATGCATATCCTTAAATAATTAAAATATAAATAAATTCCAACTATTAACGTTCACATGTCACCGTAAAAAAGAAAATCTATAATATTGTTAAAAAATTAGATAATAATTTAAATATATTTAAATATTTAAAATCTAATTTGAATATATTTTAATTATAATTTTTATAGATATGATTTTAGAATTTAGAATATGTGTTTATTTAGTTAATACTATGTACTTAGTTTAAATATAATTTAAATATTTAATACATTTTATTATTTGTTATATGTTCAGCTGGTTAGAAATTTTTTCAACTAGGTAAGAAGATACACACTCAATAGTTCAAGAATTTTTATTAATGGAGGCATACATACGACTTAGACGACTAATTTTTTGAGCCATTTCGAACAGTATTATAATAGTATAGATATTTAAAAATAGTTCAAAAAGAACCAAGTTGTGTGTGTGTGTGTATATATATATATATCCTCACATGATTTCAATTACGACTAGATAAATAAATTTTAACTAATAGTTTAATAACTACTTTCTATTATCTAGCTAGCTACATGTATATCTATAACTAATATTAATTAAAATTTATTCAAATTATATCCATTGTAAAATAAATGTAATAAAAGTATAATTTTTAATAAGAAACTTTCAAGTTAAAAGTTCCCGTTCCAAAGTACACTCCTCTCTTATTTAACATTTCATTATGTTTTTTTACCCCCACATATGTTATTATCATCTCCTTACTAGTTTTAACAATATTTAATGCTTTTAGCATCTGATACTATATTTTATCCTTTGAACAATGCCAATTAAAAAAAAAACTTGTGATAGTATATTATAGTAAGAAAGAAAATATGAAGTCTTTTCTTCATGGGTAAAAGCAGTTTACCATCATATGGACTTCTAACAATCCCTATATTCCAACCATAATTAAATGAGATATTTTAGTTACTTTGAGATGGAATAATGCCACTCCTCTCTCCAACTTGTCCCTTCAAACTATTCATTCTTATGTGACAGCTGACGTGACATGTTGATACGACAGTTGATATATCAAATTTTAAAATTAAAGTTATTATTAAAATTAACATTAAAATTGATATTATTATTAACATTAATTTTTTGGATAATTAATTTTTTTGATTATATTTTTTTATGTCAACTGTCATGATGACACATAATATTATTCAATATGTCATATCAGTTGTCACGTAAAGAGAGATTGTTTAGAGAGCCAATTCGGAGAGACCCATAAAATTACTCTTTGAACTATTAGGAATCCCTACATGAAATTTCCATATAAATACAAATCCGAACCCCAACACAAAAGTATATAAGGCAAAGATAAATCGTAAAATAAAAATAAAAATGATGCAAGATTTGATAATTAACAGAAATTTTCATATAGAGTAAAGAATTTTAACGAAATTGTGAAAAAAGTAACAAGTTTGAGAAAATTTCAATTTGGGTAACGAAACTATATTTCCCATGGCGTGCTGGGGGGTTTGGGTACTGCAAAGGAGTGTGGTGGGCCGGGTACGCCATGAGTAATGGAGTGTCATGGGTGGCGCGCCATGAGTGATGAGTGTCATGAGTGGTGTTTGTCATGAGTGGTGCTCCATGAGTAATGGAGTGTCATGATGGGTGGCGCGCCATGAGTGGTGCTCCATGAGTAATAGAGTGTCTAATGGTGCTCCATGAGTAATGGAGTGTCATGATGGGTGGCGCGCCATGAGTGAAGGAGTGTCATGAGTGGTGCTCCATGAGTAATGGAGCGTCATGGGTGGTGGAGCGTGGTTGGCTGGGGTGGTGGAGTGTGGTTGGCTGGGCGCTCGTGGAGTGTTAGGGGAGAAATTGGAGACGCAAAGCCGGAAGGCCGAAGAAAAATCGCATCAAACCACGTGAATCATTGACAAGAGAACTTTGCTGCGGCAATTGTGGTTTGATGGGACACAACAGAAAAAAATGTACAAGTCAACCAAGAGAATGACGACAAGAGAATTTCTATTTTTCATTGTAGTACCAACATTCATGTCAACTTTTAAACATTACATAATAAAATTTTATTTCATTATAAACAATCATTCATATCTGCGGGCATTTCGTTTGTAATGCCACGATCTGCAGGAAAGACCACGCCTCATGGCGTGTGGTGGGCAGGCGTACAGACGTTCAATGTGTCAGCGGTGGAAAAGCCACGCCTCATGGCGTGTGGGCAAAGGCCACGCCTCATGGCGTAGGGGGGGGGAGGCCAAGCCTAATGGCGTGTGGTGGGGTGGAATGTGATGGGTCCTCGGAAAGGGCCATGGTTTATGGCGCGTGGCCGAAGGCCACGCCTGACGCGAATCTCCAAGAGAGGACCGAGGGGGGGGGGGGGGGGGGGGGGGGGGGGGGGGGGGGGGGGGGGGGGGGATCAGTGATTACGTGTCTCCTGAGAAGCAGCACGCGCCATCAGTGATGTCGTTTCGTTACCTAAATTAAAATTTTTTCAAACTTGTTACTCTTTTCACAATTTCGTTAAAATTGTTTACTCTATAAAAATTTCTGTATTATTAAACCCATTGAACTTAAATTTACAACACAAGTGTGGATACAAGTGACCTGAGCAAATTTCTTTGGAATATCTGAAATTGTTTACTGGAGTCATACCAATTCTCCAAAAGTCTTGCTTCCAAAACCATTTTTTTTGTCTCATTAATAAAAGACAGCTAATCTGACATTATATGCACACAACAAATAGCATACTCAACAAGGCGTGTATGCTAACCAATCCACCAATCCACAATTCCACACCATTAACAATTATATTCTGTCTACTATATATAATTGCTATAAAATGTGAAAAGTAGCTTCCACCTTAAAAAATTTATTTCCTGATCATGTATCGGTAGCATGTAATTCTCATGTTTAATAAAAATTTAGCCTTCAAAAAATAAACTAATTAAAAAATAGATGCAATAAAATTTACTGACAACCATTTAAAAGATGTATTATGGGTAAATTAATGTATTACGGAGAATTCATGCTACTTACTAAGTTTTTTAAGTTGTTATCACGAAATTTGAAGTGTTGAACCCATAACCTATATAATTCGAAACAACATAGTTAAACCAAATCATCAACATCATTCACTCTAAGTGTTTTAATCTTTCTAATTATAAACTGTGAATAATAAATACGTGCAACGCACGTACGCCTGTAAATTTGGGAAATTGAAAATTTATTTATTTATTTTATATGTTGAATGCTAAAAAAAAGTTTGAAATAAAAATAGTTTCCAAAAAAGTAACATAGAAAAAAAATGGTCCCAACACTGGCTATGTTTCTATCCTTTTTAAACACCGATATTTTTTTTATAAAAAATTCAATTTTTTATATCCTTAAAAAGAGCAAAAATAAATAAATAATAATAAATAAATTCTCTGAACCGAACCAAACGAGGCCTGAGAAGTTTAGATTGCATCCTTCAGTACGATAGCTAGCTAACTTCTGATCAACCTCATGAAATTGATTGAGCTGAAATCCCCTGCCAATTGGCCGCATTGATGGCGACGTCGGACCACCCGCATTGTAGTCATTTCCGGTGGTCGGAATCGGAGGTAGACTTCCGGCGACAAGTAGAATCCTATCACAATCTTCCCAGCACCAGCAGTGGACGACCCACGATCATCTGTCCTGATCCTTGTTAGCAATTCGACAAATAAAAAAAAATTCGGGACGACAAAAATACGAATATAAATCGACTCAATAATAATAAAATACGTTCAAAAATTCCGTCAAATAGTAAGAAAATAGAAATATTTAGATTATGTTGTTAAATTTGGTTAATTAAACAGGTTCACACCACATTTTTTTTGGCCAAATTTTTCAATAATTTATACAAAACATGTTAAAAATTTACGTACAAATTTAGATCTGTCAAAAATATATAAATATTATACGTTTCTGAAAGATATAAAAAAACTTTTTTTTACGTATAATACGAGTTTTATTCATGTGGTTGCTACAAGCGTCCTGATTGAAAGGTCAGATGAAATCCAAATTCCATTTAAAAGGAAGAAAAGTATTTACGTAGATATTTCCATTCTGATAGGGAAAACGAACTGTCCCGATGACGAGACGAAAACGATAAGAAAATGACAAATCCAACCCAACACGAAGGATTCCACGGGGAAGTAACCTCAAAAGTCTACGTCATCAGTACTATGTTAGCGAGACCATGCATAACACATTTTAGTGTGTGGTGCGTCGAGTTTACAGTTCGTTGATTATTTCCCGACCCTTTAAATGGACCGACTCGGAAGTGGGGTCGGGTCCATCTCATCCAACCGGCCCTTTGAGCTCGACCGTTGGAAAAAATAGGGCTGGTGATAAAGGCAGCACAAAAAATGTTTTGAACTATTTGTGTGAGATTGGAATTGTGTTAAAGGACAGCAAAAAAAAAATAACTTGGGACAACATATCTTTAATAGGCACTCGTAATTCTTCAAGAAGCAGGCAAATTTTTTGTAACTTCCTACTCTCCAAAAAAAAAAAAAAAAAAAAAAAAATCCTCTTCTTGCTAGAGTTTATGGAGTCCTAGACAAACTTTAAAATAGGATCAATATATAATATAAAAAATTAAAATTAAATAAATAAAAAATATTACAACCAAGAATTGAACATAGTACCTGTAATGTGCAACTATAACATAATAACCACTACACCATAATTATTTTGTGTTAAAAATTGTCATGTTACATATTAGTTCTACTTTCAATACAAGATTATATATATATCTATATATATATATATATATATATATATATATATATATATATATATATATAGTCATAACCCGTGCCCATAGGGCATGGTTCATTTAAGGTATTCCCCCTCAAAATCTTGGACTCCCCAATTTTAAACGAACAATAATAATTATGAGGCCCCCATCAAAATATTAAATCCCAACCACTGCTGGATGTGAATTTTCTTTGGATTTTCCATAAAACCCCACTCTCAATAATGCTCATCCACAACCCTTGTTAGCAATTCGGCAAACGGGAAAAATTCAGGACGGCAAAAGTACGAGTATAAATCGGCTCAGTGCCAACAAAATACGTTCAAAAATTCGGACAAATATTCAATTAAAAACAAAAATATTGAGGTTAGAAATTTCACATTCTTAAATATATTGTCAAATTTGGTTAATTAAACAGGTTCTCAGCACGTTTTTTTGTGCCAAATAATTCAATAATTTATACAGAACACGTTTAAAACTTCACATGATTAAAATTTACGTATTGATTTGGATCTGTCAAAAGTACGCAAGTATTATACGTTTATAAAAGATACAAAAAATTCGCGTATAATACGAGTTTTATTCGGGTGATTGCTAACAAGGTCCACAACCATTATGAGTGCAAACCCCACTCTTTGGATTCCCCATAAAACTCCACTCTCAATAATGTTCATTCCCCATAAAACTCCACTCTCAATAATGCTCATCCACAACCATTATGAGTGCAAACCCCACTCTTTGGATTCCCCATAAAATCCCACAACCGTTGATTCACCAAGATTAAATCTCAACCACTCTTTATCTTGGCACAGTCAGCCCTAGGATTCAAAAACCTTTGTGTTTTGTATAATAGATATGCAAATGACATCTAGTCTAGTGGTTAAGAGAGATGCATGTGGTTCAAGTGGTTGAAGTTCGAGCCCCAGTGGAGGCAAGTTCGCCACAAGTTACCCATTGTTTCAAAATATATATATATATATAAATTAAAAATTTTGGGTTCTCTTATTCCACGGGTCCTGTCCATCCTGGGTTCTTGCTTCACTTGTCTATTTCAAACACTTTCTTCTCCTCTCTTTTTTCCCCTACTTTTGGATTTCAATCCAGGAGAATTAAAAAAAAAAAACTTAGATTTTATTTATAATTTATGTTTTGTTATAGTTTGGTAATAGTTATCTTGAAGTTTCAAATTCCTTTAATGGAGGTTCGAAGTTTTTTAATTCAAACAGTCTCATTTGAAACGATGGAAGATTGTCACAAATTATGACAATTATGGATATATATGAAGTTGTAGAAAATTTAACAGTCCATAATAATAAGATAGGACTACCAAAAATCAATTTCATGTTACCCTCTTGTCACTTAAGGATACTTTGTATAGTCCTTGGAAAAAATATTTGTGTGGTCTCATATAATTTTTGGCGGTGACTTCTATAAAAAAGAATAATACTTTTTGTCCCTCCAAATTGTACCTCCAAACCGTCTCTCCTTACGTAGCAGCTGACGTGACATGTTGATTTGACAGCTGACGTGACAAATTTTAAAATTAAAATTAAAATTAACATAAAATTAACATTAAAATTAATGTTAATATTAACATTAAAATTAATATTAATGTTAACATTAACAATAATACTAATATCAACATTAACATTAATATTAACATTAATTAATAATTAACGTGGACAAAATTGGATAATTAACTTTTTGGGTTAAAATTTGCCATATCATCGACCATGTCAGATCACACATAATATTAATTAATATGCCACGTCAGCTGCCACATAAGAAAGAATATATTAGAGGGACAATTTGGAAGTACAAATAGCATTACTTATCAAAAATCATAAATGGTGCCGTGAATCAGAATTTAAGGTAATAAGTTTGAAAAAGCATACCTGGTAAAACCAACCTTTTCTTAAAAGAAAAATTCTTAAGGTAGTAATTTTTTTTTTTATTACAACCGTACATACCTACCCGTCCTTATGATTGTGGGGGCTCCAATTTGCCGACTTCCCATAGTAGCCACATTGCTTTCTACATAAGCTACGAACCTTGCATTTAAGGTAGTAAAATTTTGAAACAACTTATGAAGCAACAGCGATATCGGCTTAATTTTATAAGTTGCTTCTGCCTTTCAAAAATAAGAAACAAACCAAGCCTTATATATTGGCTTGTAAAATTGTATCACTTGATTGTAACATATATAAAAGAGTAATGCTACAGTTACAACCAAATCCTTACAACTCTTTTACAACCTTCACCCATTGCTGACATGTGGGCCATGGCCCACATGTCAGCAAATGGGTGAGTAGTTGTAAGAGGGTTGTAAGGATTTGGTAGTAGACTTAGCATTATTGTATATAAAAAGGGGTTAAATAAAAAATAATTAACTGAGACATATTTTGTTTGTTTTTTGCCGAACTCGAATGACCCATGTGGTTACCGAGAAGAGGTAAAAGATCCTGACTGGATGATAAATATCAGTGGATCGAACGACATGCTATTTATAAAAGATGGTGAAAGTTGACGACAGTGAACCCAAAAGACATGGAATGAAACGCTAATAAAGTAGTGCTAATGTCACCTACGTCAAACACTGCTAAGCTGGACATAATTTGTGAGATTTGCCAAACTATCCTAAATTGGACATAATTTATAGAATTTTCATTTATATGAAAAAGAAGTACCACCAATGTCCGATCTTTTATTCGTAAACTGGACACTACTCATGTGTAACATAAGGAGTTGTTTGATCGACTATAAATATAGTTATTGTAATATTTACATAAATTCCAGTATTTGTTGCTATAGAGGACGTCGGTACAACAAATAATACTTATTTCTGTTACTGCACATTTTTTTAATTATTGTAATATACTAGATAAATGCACATATAAATTATTAATATTTATTAAGACTACTTAGGAAGACTACATCCACCTTCATTATTGTAAATATATTATTATTATATTGATTTATACTTGCATATTATTTAGGAATACCAAATAACAGCTCCAGTAATTATCTAGTTTCTCATATTAATTTTACTAACAATTTTAATTAGGAGTATATTTGAAGAAAAAAAGAATTTAACAGTAAACCCGAACTTTTTCTATCATATAATTTATATAGTATAGATTGCTGTAACCAAAATAGATGTAACACTAATTGCTTTAAAGTTTGTTGCAATAAATTTCTAATTATCGACAACAAAACAACACCTAAGATTAATGGCAATATTTGTTCTATCTAATGGGCTAACATTGTTGACCTTTATTGCTTTGTATGGATTGGGATTCTGTACGAAAAGGCCGAAACTTAAATGTACAAGAGACTTCCTACATGCCAATTGGGCTAGTCCTAAATAAAATCAAATTACTTGTTCGATTGGTTTCTGAAATTATGGCCTTGAAAAAGTAAAGTTATTTATTTTATATGTTTGGATATCAGAAGAAGAGGAAAATAGTTTTTCATCCATCCAAGAGTTCACTTTTCTTTTCAGTTTCTCTGAAAAAAAAAGTTATTTTTTTTAAAGAAAAGTAAAGTAAAAATTAATTTTCCTTTTTATTTCCGCGAATAAAACGAGGCCTAATTCCAATGTGTCCGATAAAAGTCAGCTGTCCATGGGGAAAGAGCATCTACTTGGTTTGCACACAACCGTGCACGAGCATATAGTTTGAGCTCAAACTCTGCTCCCTGTAATTTTTAAGAACTAGAAGTTTGACTCGCACGAGCAACTCTCTTCAAATGCTCGATGAACTTTAATCATAAACATATTTTGGCTTGCTTTAGGATTACCACTACTTTTCAAAATTGACCCCCCAACAAAAATAAACTTTTTAACACTAGGTGTGTTTGATTACAAGCTGGAAAATACGTGAAAAAGAAATTAATTCCACGAAATTATTTTACTAGGAAATAATTTCGTAGAATTCTAAATTTTTCATAATGGCGGTGTTTGATTGCAATTATTTTCTTGTGGAAAATCAAACAAATTTTCATGGAAAAACTAATTTGGGTGTTTGATTGGCATTATTTTCAACGAAAATGGTCATTTTTCTTGGAAAATGCTATTTTGTTGTTTGATTGCACTTTTTTCCAATGAAAATTGTTCATTTTCCATTGAAAAACTTACATTTTCCACATCTACAAATGCTCAATTCAACAATTTTAAAACGAGATAAAGATATACACTTTATAATTCGTACAAACTTAGAACACGAGACATTCAAAATGACAACAACAATAATTCCAAATCAATCCATCACATATCTACACAATTATCTACAAACAAATGTATCATAAAGGTTCAAGTTCAAAATGACAATACAACAATAACCGTACATTAGTCCATCACAAATCTCCACAATCATCAACAAACATATGTATCATATAGGTACAAATTTGTTAACTAGTCATTCCTTAGCCAAATTAAAAATACCCAATGTATCCATCATCGGGACGGATCTCGTCCAAGCTTACGGTAGACCCATAGTCGTCGGAACTCCACATCTGTAATCTCAAGAAAGAACTTTCCCGCTTTTTCGTCCCCCTTAAATACTTCCATCAAATCCATTATGTCTCCTTGGTCAATATCCATCTCTTTTAGCCTTTCCAAGAGTACCTGGGGCATAGTTTTCCTTTCATATTTGCTCCATCAGGTTTCTCCTGAAAGTAGACATTCAAGAACCAAAGTTAAAAATCTAACAAAATGATGAGCATGCTTCATAACTAGCTGAGAACCAAATATATTTTTTCCCTAACAATACCCATATATATGCAAGTAAATGAGGAAGCTATTGACAGGAATGTACAAGTAAATGAACAAGCAGAAAAAATATAGTAAAATGTAGGACAGCCCATTAGGAATGCCATACCAACTACGTCTTAATATCCTGGAGTAAAATGTAGTCTTTAGAAATTACCTTCAAATATAACAGAGCAGCATTCATATGATGAAGGCTAACAGTATCTGAATTGGTATTTAGCCCTTAATAGGTAGTTTCAGGACGGTATCCGGAGTTTTCAGTGGTTTCGAAGCAGGTTTCAGTATAAAGTCCAGCCATGTAAGCAGTTGATACAAATAGTTTTCTATCATACAAAAAAATGCTTCATGCTTCACCTACATATCCCAGCTACACAGATACACTCCCCTACAACCACCCCTGTTACTTTGTCCGATTTTGTACAGGCTATATAGTTGAACCAAGTCTTTCTAACATATACCAAATATTCCCAATATACACGTACACTGCAGAACCAAGTCTGTGGCAGCATGCTACATTGTCATTGACTTGTTGCTATTGCCACAGATTCTTGAAGAACCCCCCCCCCCCCCCCCCCCCCCCCACACACACACACACACAATTGTACACAGGTTCAACCCTGGCTACTTTCCTACACAATTCTGCTATAAATACCAGATGCATAACCTATGCACAGGATACATTGAAAGGTTGAACATTGAACACTGATACAATATTCATGCACTAATAAACAATATTTCATGTGTTTAGATTGAAACAAAATTTCTGAAGCTGAACATTGAACACTGTTTAGATTGAAGCTGAACATTGAAACAAAATTTCTGAAAACTGATACAATCTAAACATTGAAGCAAACTCTAAACCATAGCTACCAATTCTGGGCATAAAAAAATGACTTGTAACTTGTAAGATATCTTTGGAAGTGATGAAAAAGGAAAACAAGAAGCTGAAAAAAAAATGCACACATTTCTTTTCATATCAATTACTTACCTATGAAGCAGATAATGTCCAATGATTCTCAAAGAGCAATCAGGCATCTTAATAGGTTTTGTTTTAGTATCCCCATGTTCTTACAGTGTCTTATCACATTTGTGTCCACATTACAAATAAAGAAATCAAACAAATGGCATTCTTTTGTCAAATTCAAGTGTGGCAGATTGCAAAACTTGCCAATAAATGTTTGCAAGTTTTGATACTCTAATCTTGTATCAGTCTAATAACACTGAAACAAAATAATTGATGAGCTCTTGGAGACCCAAAGATGATATCTAAGACAGATGTAGGACATGCAACCTGCTCAGTGGACAATTGGGAATGCAGTGAAATAAGATGCAAGGGTAGGACAACATGTCTTTTTATATGAAGGTCACCTGAATGTATGCAGACATGTGGGCAGGACAACATGTCCATATAGGGTCTGTATCAGTCAAATGAGTATAGATAAACAATCTTGTATCAGTCAAATGGTTTTGATTACCTGTGCAGATTAGACATGTTATAGATTTATACATACAAAGCCTAGGCCAGACACCCCTATTCCCTGATCATGGATGCTGCTCTGCTGAAACTCGTCCATCCAGGTTTGAGTTTCCAGGTCAAACAAAAGATGTATAGTTATAAGATAGGAACATCCATCCAGGTTTTACCTTAATATATGTCTCCCAAGTGATGGGATCGGCTGAAACTCGTCCGCTAGGGTCCAATCCAAAGCCACTAATTTTGAACAATTCCGTGATGTCATCACATTCCTTTTTTGACGTCTTTAATCTGCCCCTCACATTGTCAACAGAAACAGAAATATGACATGCTTCCCTCACTTTCTCTATAACCTGTAGTAGAGCATCAAACACATCAATTATAGATTCACATACTCACATTTTAAATCTACAGAGGGAGGTAAAAAGTCAGATGGTCAGAAGAGTAACCTGAAGGACTTAAACTTGATTCTTTGAGAACAGGTGTTTCCACTTATATGCTTCAGATTTTACCAATGCTATACATATGTCAGGCCTTTTTAATGCTCAAAGACATGCTAATAATAATATTGGACATTTTACTTGCAATTTGAGTGAGACTTTAAAGTACCTAATGCTGTGCACCATAATCCAGCAAGAGCATCAAGACTTTAAAGTACCTAATAATAATATTGGACATTTTACTTGTAATTTGATGTCATAAACATAAGAACCCTGCACCATAAATTTATCATTCCTGTTTCCAGGTCACAGAGTTCAAATGTAAATGCCGGTTACAGACTAAACTCCAACATAAACTAACATACAGGTCCAGGATGTTAGCTTCTCATTTGCAACATTACATGAAGATACTATAAAATAGGTGATAAAACATGTCTCAAACAAGTACTATAATGTTCAATCAATTGGCACATAAGTATTGGGATTATAATCATCCCACATATCATTAGCGATCGTGTCACGCCCCGCTCCCGTAGGAGCGATCGTCCTCGTTAAGGCGTGATGCCGCACGGGCCTAGGTTGCGCCCGTGGAAGGCCAAGTCCAGAAACGACCGATTTGAGCTAGGCCACAGAGTCGCACAGAGTGTCCCCATTGCAGCGGAAAGTAAATAAACACAAGTAGAAGCGAATTCGAACTCTTTATTGATATTCAAGAAGGTTACAAGCGGCGCTAGGCCGATATTACAAGTCGCTCGAGCTCTCTCTCTGAAATATAAAAGGCGTGCCAAGTGGCTTACAAGATGGAATGATTCATGGCGATGTTCTAATACATTATGTCCTGTATAGGGTGCTTCAGCTTCTTGCAACGTTCCAAGGCCCCAGAGTTGGCTCCGCGCTTTAACACGTTCGATGAAAGCTCCGTACCCGCCGGCGTCTCCTGCATCCTGCAAGCAGACTGTGGGGTTATCAGTACATTGTTATGCACTGGTGGGGAGGCTAGCTCGCCCACAATGCTATCATTACTAAACACGTTCTATTTACTTTTGTGCACCGTCTATCATTCATTGTCTTTCTAATCTTGCCTTAGGATCAGTTTCATGGCATATATCATAGCCTATCTCGTGTTGCTGAATACAAGTGTCGCATGGAAATATATGCATGACTTACCCATACTTACCGTCCGGCCTTCCCTGTCCAAAGTAAACCAAGTTAGTCAATAATTTATATGAAATGACTTTACGTAATTCATGTGAACTTTTAATGTCAAGGGCGTGTCCCTGCCTCGGGTCCTAGCATGTCGTAGGCGTGTTTTCTAACTCCTTTGCCGAAGTACTCTCGATTATTTGGTGTGTCATATTCAAGCCTGTTCAGAAGGCACTTCATTTAGTTAACTTAGACTACTTTGATTTCAATGCAAGGACTTGCACGTGGATTGCCACCAGCAAAGCCCAATTAACTCTATATGCACCGGTCGCTAGCATCACAAGCCATTTTGGACCCTTTTTCCCTTGGTATTTCGTAACTATTCAGAGCGTGCGGCTGGTACACGTTGATAGTGTCTTGAAATACCCTGCACTTACGTCCCCCGGGTAGCCAAGCCCCCCCCAGGAAGCACGTAAGCCCCCTTTGATTCCGCCTAGGCCGGCATATCCCCCCTTTGATCATGCCGCGGAATCCCTTTTTCTTCACGGCCACGGCATCGCCACCCCTCGCCCGTGCCGTTTGTCCACGACCATTTCGTATTAACTTGTCTTTTTAACTTAACGGCTGTCTCTGAGCCGTAGGCTAACCCTTAGCCTTCTTACGTTATTGACCAGGTTGGCGTCCGTGCAGCGCGGGTAGCGAGCCCCGTTGCACGTGCCCGTCATACCTGCCGCTAACCATTCTTTTCTTTCTTATCTTTTATTCATTCTTTCATTCGTTGGTTCATTCACATTTTCAATCATTTATTCATTATGCAACTCCCCGTGCGGGAGTCGCCTTGGCGACCCATCGGTCCCATAGTCTTTCAATGTTGCTATACTCTACTCGGAACGACTATATTGATAGTCTTCCCGTTTCATTGTTGTAACCCATTCATTGTTTCATTGTTTGAACACATAAGAAACATAAACGTAAGCTTGTGCCTTAGCACGAGCGTAGAGCGCGGTACGGGAGATCTCACATTTTCTATGTTCTTTTCCATATTCTATACAAGCATACAAGATGGGATTATTCCCTTAGCTAGGTGCGTTGAGTCCTTTATTAGCATACACGGGGTTATCGCCTAGCGATTCTCGTGATAGTGTCCGTATTGTTATGTGTCTAGGCTAAGCAAAGACGAGTTCATCGGAGCCACCCACCTTAGCGATGTTCGCATCGGCCGAGCGATACTCCGAGCGCGCCTTTGAAAGTCTAAGTCTGGATTCATCTTTGACGGGCCAATATAAGCCTTGCATCGATTCTTCTTCAGGTCGATGCCAACTCTTCGGGTCGACGGCTCGTTTGAGTCGTTGTACTTGTCGTTTGAATCGGCGTTCCGCTAGGGCGGAGCGGGTCATTACATAATACACCACTCAAAACAAGTCTCGTCCTCGAGACTTCCTGAGTGCAGGTCATCCTACCGTTCCTTGACTCGTGTCGTCATGTTTCTTAGACAATCCTTATCGAATGGCTTTATCGTTCGATGGCATCGAACCATGCTCGGTACCTTTCCAAGTTCCGTGTCGCATACGTTTGGTCGATTTTTATTGAATAACTTTTCATTCATTTTAGAGTTGATGGTACTTATTCAATTCAAGCATTTCTTCGACTTGGTTGCTATTGCGCCTTGTTATGGGGCTGTAATAGTCATACAAGGCACGTCGAAATTCATCAAACACGAGGGTCGTAGGCTGAGGCAAACTCACTCCATCATCCATGTGCATCGCAACATCCACTCGCAGCTGCATTCGAGTTCATCACATCGCTGAGTTTGGATCGTGCACATATTCAAGGCGTCCCCCGAATACGTACATTTCAACCAAGCTTAGCGATTAGCGAAGTCGGACAAGCTACTCGTGATAGTTTTGATTTGTCGATCGTTTGCTAACTTCGATTTAAAATCAAACTCATGTGTGCATCACATATCGTTTATCTCGGTCCTCGAGATGATTCGATTCGCTATACCAACTTTACTTTGCGTATCATCCATTTCTATCATTTTCTTCGTTTGGGCCAATCTTGCTGTCGTTTACGCACAACCCCAGTTCGACGTCCTTACTCTAAGTCTTGTTGCCCCAAGTCTATCGTCCGTCCATACGATAACGTAAACAACACAGGTTCAATCACTCGGCATAGGGTCGTCCGCCTATCCGCTAGGCCATTTTTTCCAAGGCTAAGTCAATGTCAGGATTGGAATCATAGTTCCCCAACAATAATACCAACACTGACCCTAATCCTAGGGTCAAACCAAAGTCGATAGTACAGGATTTTCTACCCAAGCTCGCGTTACTCAGATTTCTAAACATCGAGCACGATCACCAATTCGCATCAATGTATTCGTTGCGCATATTTGAATCCATTCAAATCACCCAATCGACATACTTCACATATCCATTCTAACCAATTCATGTATTCGATCACGAGGTCATCCAGCTCGACAATACATTGTGTCCCAATCTCACGCGAGTCCGATTATCCACGGTGGTTCATGAATCACCATGCAATGCTCTCGTGGAATAATCATTCTCATCGGGGCGTAACTCTTATTTGAGTTTAGACTAACTCATTCTCGATACGCAGATTGGACCTACTTAATCCTCAAGTTTAATCATCAAGCACACCAAGTCTTTCTCAAGTTTACCTTCGCGTCAAACCACAAGTTGAAGCAATCAAATTGCCACGCCATCCAAGTTCAATCACTCCCGCTGTATGAATCACCATATCAGCGCTCACGCGGAGTGATCGTCCTAATCCGGCGCAATGCATGTGCGAGGCTGGAGTTGCGCTCACATAAGTTAAGAACGTCAACGTTGTGGTTGTCAACGAAACAAATTCAAGCATTCTCATTTTCATCAAAGCCAAATCAATTTTGACAGTCTGACCGTCATGCGTTCAACTAGAAAATCCTCGGGCCAAGTCTATCTTTTCCTCGACACATTTTTAACATCACAAGTATATCATCCAACGGAACAATGACATTTGCACGATCGTCATTCGCCGAGTCAGAGTACCCCCGAGTTATCGCATATCGATCTTTGATACGCCTCAATACCATCGACGATATGCGTAACCTGACGATCTTCCTTTGCAAACGATTTCGAGTCGTACGTTGATGCCGTTGTCCGAGTTGGATATTCCACAATTTCATTTAATATTCAAGATCAAGTTCAACTGCTATTCCTCAAGCTAGTTTCAAAATCGTTGTTCAAACTCAAGTCACAATTCATTTGAATCAATCCGAAATCATACGCACGATCCTCTAAGTTTCCTCGATCAAGACCATTCATTTTCATTCATCGTTCCGAACCATTTTCTAACTCGCGTTGCCCATTGACAAGTTGTCCAGCGACATCTCGTTCGGGACTTTTGAAGTCACGACCAACTAAGCGTGACACGTTCTAAGGCTTTGCACGATCGCATCGCTTGCCGACATACTCGTACGATCCGTAACTCCTTTAGTCTCGCTCGAACAATTTCTATGACGTCCATACACCACTCAGGGTTCGAGCCACTCGACTAGTCGTCGACACTCATTTTTTATTCTTCTCCGAACCTATCACATACACCACTCGGATTCAAGTCATACGATCTAGTCCTCAATCACGTTTGCGTCATGCGCTAAGACATCCTTCAGATTCGTTCGATGAATTTTTAGCGTAATCGCTCACGTCGCCTCGACGTACTAAGTCGTTCGCACTAATCCTCAAAATTCAAGCCAATCTTTTGGGTATGCCTAAGCGTTAACTCGATAGCGTTCCTATCGATAGACACTCAAAGTGTATCTCTATTCTCGATCGAGCGATACTTGATATCGCTCGCAAGCCGATTGCACCCAAAAGTCGAAGTGCGCGATACGCGGCACAACTTAGCCAGAAGGCCGTGTGTATAGCCATCCCGTTCGAACTATACTTTGGTCTCGTATACTCGTTCGCTATTGTCAGCATAAGGTTATTCAAGCACGTCTTGCATTTTGCTAACTCTTAGCATCGGTTCCTTCCAACTCAAGTATGTCGTGGTTCGGCACAAAGGCCTTCGCCTAACGATCCCGTTCGACCGAGTACTTGTACAAGCTTTTGAAAATATTAGACTTATTGTATGGAACATCCCAAGGCACAACGAGAGAGAGCGTACACTTCTTTTGTTTCAAAATCGAGCTTTCAAAACTGAGAAAATCGAAATGAAGTCCAAGGACGTAAAGCCGTGCTCTGATACCAATCTGTCACGCCCCGCTCCCGTAGGAGCGATCGTCCTCGCTAAGGTGTGATGCCGCACGGGCCTAGGTTGCGCCCGTGCAAGGCCAAGTCCAGAAACGGCCGATTTGAGCTAGGCCACAGAGTCGCACAGAGTGTCCCCATTGCAGCGGAAAGTAAATAAACACAAGTAGAAGCGAATTTGAACTCTTTATTGATATTCAAGAAGGTTACAAGCGACACTAGGTCGATATTACAAGTCGTTCGAGCTCTCTCTCTGAAATATAAAAGGCGTGCCAAGTGGCTTGCAAGATGGAATGATTCATGGCGATGTTCCAATATATTATGTCCTATATAGGCTGCTTCAGCTTCTTGTAACGTTCTAAGGCCCCAGAGTTGGCTCCGCGCCTTAACATGTTCGATGGAAGCTCCGCACCCGCCGGCGTCTTCTGCATCCTGCAAGCAGACTGCGGGGTTATCAGTATATTGTTATGCAATGGTGGGGAGGCTAGCTCGTCCACAATGCTATCATTACCAAACACGTTCTATTTACTTTTGTGCACCGTCTATCATTTATTGTCTTTCTAATCTTGCCTTAGGATCAGTTTCATGGCATATATCATAGCCTATCTCGTGTTGCTGAATACAAGTATCGCATGGAAATATATGCATGACTTACCCATACTTACCGTCCGGCCTTCCCTGTCCAAAGTAAACCAAGTTAGTCAATAATTTATATGAAATAACTTTACGTAATTCATGTGAACTTTCAATGTCAAGGACGTGTCCCTGCCTCGGGTCCTAGCACGTCGTAGGCGTGTTTTCTAACTCCTTTGCCGAAGTACTCTCGATTATTTGGTGTGTTATATTCAAGCCTGTTCAGAAGGCACTTCATTTAGTTAACTTAGACTACTTTGATTTCAATGTAAGGACTTGCACGTGGATTGCCACCAGCAAAGCCCACTTAACTCTATATGCACCGGTCGCTGGCATCACAAGCCATTTTGGACCCCTTTTCCCTTGGTATTTCGTAACTATTCAGAGCGTGTGGCTGGTACACGTTGATAGTGTCTTGAAATACCCTGCACTTACGTCCTCCGGGTAGCCAAGCCCCCCCAGGCAGCCCGTAAGCCCCCTTTGATTCCGCCTAGGCCGGCATATCCCCCCTTTGATCATGCCGCGGAATCCCTTTTTCTTCACGGCCACGGCATCGCCACCCCTCGCCTGTGCCGTTTGTCTACGACCATTTCGTATTAACTTGTCTTTTTAACTTAACGGCTGTCTCTGAGCCGTAGGCTAACCCTTAGCCTTCTTACGTTATCGACCAGGTTGGCGTCCGTGCAGCGCGGGTAGCGAGCTCCGTTGCATGTGCCCGTCACACCTGCCGCTAACCATTCTTTTTTTTCTTATCTTTTATTCATTCTTTCATTCGTTGGTTCATTCACATTTTCAATCATTCATTCATTATGCAACTCCCCTTGCGGGAGTCGCCTTGGCGACCCATCGGTCCCATAGTATTTCAATGTTGCTATACTCTACTCGGAACGACTATATTGATAGTCTTCCCGTTTCATTGTTGTAACCCATTCATTGTTTCATTGTTTGAACACATAAGGAACATAAACGTAAGCTTGTGCCTTAGCACGAGCGTAGAGTGCAGTGCGAGAGATCTCATATTTTCTATGTTCTTTTTTATATTCTATACAAGCATACAAGATGGGATTATTCCCTTAGCTAGGTGCGTTGAGTCCTTTATTAGCATGCACGGGGTTATCGCCTAGCGATTCTCGTGATAGTGTCCGTATTGTTATGTGTCTAGGCTAAGCAAAGACGAGTTCATCGGAGCCACCCACCTTAGCGATGTTCGCATCGGCCGAGCGATACTCCGAGCGCGCCTTTGAAAGTCTAAGTCTGGATTCATCTTTGACGGGCCAATGTAAGCCTTGCATCGATTCTTCTTCAGGTCGATGCCAACTCTTCGGGTCGACGGCTCGTTTGAGTCATTGTACTTGCCGTTTGAATCGGCGTTCTGCTAGGGCGGAGCGGGTCATTACATAATACACCACTCAAAACAAGTCTCGTCTTCGAGATTTCCTGAGTGCAGGTCATCCTACCGTTCCTTGACTCGTGTCGTCACGTTTCTTAGACAATCCTTATCGAATGGCTTTATCGTTCGATGGCATCGAACCATGCTCGGTACCTTTCCAAGTTCCGTGTCGCATAAGTTTGGTCGATTTTTATTGAATAACTTTTCATTCATTTTAGAGTTGATGGTACTTATTCAATTCAAGCATTTCTTCGACTTGGTTGCTATTGTGCCTTGTTATGGGGCTGTAATAGTCACACAAGGCACGTCGAAATTCATCAAACACGAGGGTCGTAGGCTGAGGCAAACTTACTCCATCATCCATGCACATCGCAACATCCACTCGCAGCTGCATTCGAGTTCATCACATCACTGAGTTTGGATCGTACACATATTCAAGGCGTCCTCCGAATACGTACATTTCAACCAAGCTTAGCGATTAGCGAAGTCAGACAAGCTACTCGTGATAGTTTTGATTTGTCGATCGTTTGCTAACTTCGATTTAAAATCGAACTCATGTGTGCATCACATATCATTTATCTCGGTCCTCGAGATGATTCGATTCCCTATACCAACTTTACTTTGCGTATCATCCATTTCTACCATTTCCTTCGTTTGGGCCAATCTCGCCGTCGTTTACGCACACCCCCAGTTCGACGTCCTTACTCTAAGTCTTATTGCCCCAAGTCTATCGTCCGTCCAGACGATAACGTAAACAACACAGGTTCAATCACTCGGCATAGGGTCGTCCGCCTATCCGCTAGGCCATTTTTTTTAAGGCTAAGTCAATGTTGTAGTATCCCGTCCCTACATCGTGCTTCGTACTATGTCCACGGGGTGCGCGAGAATGAAACACTGTCGCTATCGATTCGGTCGGGACCGATAGGTCGGGATCGACCGAGTCGATCGAACGGGAACGGTTGAATTAACATCCATTCCTCGTTATAGAATGTCTTCTTCGGAACCAAGTCCTATATTTAGCGGGATTGCGCCTCGAGGATTGACTCTGCGGCTGAGTCGGGAGAGACCTCCCATTGCTCTGCTTTTCACGCCGCTTGCGTTGTTTTTGGCTTTGTTTTCTGAATGCGTTTTCGTGAATGTTTTCGATGGTTTTTATGGCTTGCATTTCGAACTCGCATTTCCTATCGAACTCCTTGAATAATGCAGTGTTCTAATCGGTTGCTTGTGCGATTTCAGGTAATCGCGTAGGCGACGTCTAGCGCGACCAACAAGTTCTCTCGCCGAAGTAAACTCAAGGTGAGTGGCTGACCCTTCTCTTCTCGACCCTCTTCTTAGGCAAAATCGATAGTGTTGTTGCGAATGAAAGGATAAATGCAAGGGCACGAACACGGGAAAAAGGATCGAGTTTTCAAAGAGAATGTAGGCTATGTCTTAATCACTAAAAAGGAAAATATGTCTTCACACGGTTATTGACAACTTGTCGACAAGGCGATAATTTCCTCGAGCGGCAACCCGAGGCCATGGGACCATTTCGGCCTAGGAGGAAACATGGTATAGTCGTGCATAAGGTTTCAGCACAGGTTAAGCGGAGACTTGCAACGGAGCTAGCTACTTGCGTTGAAAGGATCCCGATTAACAAAGCTATACGTCCAGGATGGCTTGTGATGCTAGTGACCAATCACACGTAATGTTGCACTTGGTATGGAAATGATAACAATCGACAGGAAAGAATATGGTAAGTTTCATAAGGCACGACACGGTCCGCCGGGGGTAAGTTTCGATGTAAATTACATTATGCTTGTCATTGTATGCTTGAAATTCATTAGAATGGTTAGAAACATTCATGAACTAAGTCATATAAACTCATTCAACCAAATGAGAGCTTGAAAATTAACTTGCCACGCACCAGTACAAAGTGTAATGTACTGATCCTCGCTCTCCACGCAGGTACCCCGAACCACGAAGGGCGTGCCACCTAAAATCTCAAGGCGGCGTGGACACTTTTGAAGCCTCGTCCGTGTAAATGCTTGTTCTGGATTTCTTTTGAAAAAGACCCGCACTCAGTCCAAAAGAAGATGGCGGCTCGACTCGCCTCGATCGCAGGTGGAAATATGTAATGGTTTTTGCTTGTATAAAAGGGTGTAATGTATGGAACGACTATCTCATCGGCGTTCATATTGTAAGTCGAGTCATGTTGTAGCCCGCGCGACAATGATTGTAAAGGAGTCTATGTAAAGTTTTATTATCATCAATAAAAAAAGTCTATTTCTATTTCAAATGTGTCATTCAATTTCTCTGCGTACTCTAACTTGATGTTGTGTTTCGGATAACCTTATGACTATGCCTTGTGCGATCGCAACTTAGGTTCGCACGGCATCACGCCCGGGGGACGACTATCGATTCTACGGAATCGGGGCATGACATAATGGTATCAGAGCACGGCTTTACATCCTTTAACCTCGCATCGATGAGATAAGTTATTCCATACAATGAGTCCGTAATATTTTATGACTGATGCGTTTGCCTTCGTATCGCAGAAGGGACGGAACCCACGGTCGAGCAAGAACAGAGTGCTTCTAGCGGCTCTAGTAGTTCGCATCGTCCGTGGGCCGGACCTTCTAACGATACCATTGAAAGGATGCTGCGCATGATGGAGGCGCAGCGAAACCAGTCCGAGAACCGACATCAACAAGTAGAGGAACGACAGGCCCAGTTCGAAGCTCGCTTCGAAGCTCGCTTTGATGCACATGCCAAACTTCAGCAAAAGCAGCTAGATACCCTGCAGCAGATCGTCCAGACAATGGCGGCCAACGAGAATTCTACGACTACGTCTACCGTCACCGTGCCGGCGATCCAACAACCCATTGAAATCGACACGGAGGATCCCGAGCGTCAACCAGCGGCACCGAAAAAGTACAACTTTGAAGTGTTAGAATTCAAGAAAGCGTGCCGCACTTCCTTCAGCGGTACCGAGGGTCCCTCCATAGCGATCGACTGGTTGGAAGAGCTGGAAGATCACTTCGAGCTGCTCGGCATTGAAGAATCCAAGCAAGTCGCCTGCGTACAACTTCAACTACAGTTGAACGCGCACGACTGGTGGGCCGTGCGCAAGCGAGCGATCCGACCGGACAACACTACCGCGCCGATCTCTTGGGCCACGTTCCGTAAAGCTTTCGAAGTCCAGTACCTTCCGTCAGCCGTTCGTCAAGCAAAGGAGAATGAATTCATGCAGTTGAAGCAAGGGAGCAGGACGGTGGAACAGTACGCCATAGAATTCAACAAGTTATCTA
The DNA here is from genome assembly GCA_029216955.1 of Iris pallida. Classification (NCBI taxonomy): domain Eukaryota; kingdom Viridiplantae; phylum Streptophyta; class Magnoliopsida; order Asparagales; family Iridaceae; genus Iris; species Iris pallida. The sequence continues at coordinate 26,879,715 of JANAVB010044218.1, forward strand.
AGTTTGCTGGCCAGTTTCTGCCTACTGAAGAGTGTCGTGTGCGACGGTTTGAAGTGGGTCTGCGACACTCTATTGGTGCGCATGTCGGGGTCCCGGAGTACAAGCCTGTGGGCGAGGCTCTGAATCACGCCCTCCGCCTTGAGAAACTATATCCTTCCGGTGCTGACGTCGTTGTGCGCCACTCCAATCACAAACGTCCTAGCTATACGGGAGGCAACAATCACGCGTCAAAGCGTCCGAACCATGGCGGTTACCAGGGACATAACTCATCATCGCGATGTGCCAAGTGCGGTTCCATTGGGCATGAGGCGAGCCAGTGCTTTGTCGCCGAGGGGGGATGCTTCTTTTGCGGACAAAAGGGTCACTATAAACAAGATTGCCCCCGGAGGGGGAATCGTAACGCACCACCACAACAACACCGCCAGGAGAATCGAGGACAGGCGCCTCGACCTCCTCAGCACACTCAATCCAACAACCAAGACCGACGCCCTAATGCACAGGGGCGTGTCTTTGCTCTGACTCGAGACGAGGCGTATACTTCCAACACTGTTGTCACCCCCAGTTTTCAGAAACATGAGTATTTTTGTCATTTTATATTTTTGAATATTTTTAAAATTTATTTTATTATTTATGATATTATTTTGGGGTTGAAATTTATTTTATTATTTATGATATTGTTTTGGGGTTATTTGAGTCGGGTTCGAATTTTAACTCAATCCGACTTGAAACGGGGACCCGGGGGTAGTTTGACTCTAGTGGGACCCACACACTAGTTAGGCATGGCCCACATGATATTAATTTTAGTCCACATGATAGAAATGTTTTAGTTAGAGGTTAGACTAATTATTATGGATAAGGTTAGTGTGATTAGAGACTTTAGAATGACTAATTTAGTCCCAACCAATTAGCCCTTTCCTAATACTCATAGAATAGGTTAGTGGGGGCATTTTGGACCTTACCATAATAGGACAAATAGCCCCATATGGCCAGCCACTTTGGGAGAGGATAGGCTCAAGTTCATTTCATTATTCTCATCCACACTCTCTCTCTTGTTCTTCCCCAAATTCCTAGAGAGCAATCCCTAGCAATTTCTCCACCAAATCCTTCCATTTTGCCACCAAATTTTCTTCTTTCCTTCTCCATTCTAGCCAAGGAGGAAGCTACCCAAGTTTGGGAGGATTCGGAGCTCATTCGTGTCTTTTTGGAATCTCTACGTGTCGGTGTCGCTCCGGGAAGGCTTTTCTTCGATTCGATCTACCGGGAGGTATAAATCCCTTCTCCTTTTCATTTCCTCATGCATATAGGTCTATTTTGAATCCATAAGAATGACCCCCATGGTTGTATCTCCATTTGTGTCCATTTCGTGTCCATTTGGAGGTCATAGGAGTGTCCTTTGTGTTGTGGTTGTGTCCATGTGGGAAAATCCCAAATTTGGACACACTATGTGTTGTTGTTATGTATGAATGAATTATTACATGTTTAATATCATATTTTTGTATTGGAGATGTGTTCTACAGTGTCTCATATATAAATATTAGTGTAGAGAGTGAGTTCTTGATATATTATGTTATATACTTGTGTTCTTTTGTCTCAAACTACCTAAATCCGTCATAATTTTTATCCACGTTTTTAATTTCAGCCCTAACTTAGAAATGTCATAACTTCTAGCTTAAAGCTCGGTTTAATCTTCCGTTTTTTTAAAAGAAGCGTATTGAAGTTAGCTTTCCAAAAACATATATTAATAGGCCTAATTCTTTCTGTAACTTTCTGAAGAATTATTTGAGTGTCAGCTGTACGAAAGACAAACGCGTTCTCGGTGTTTTCGCAATTCCGAGAGTTTTCGGAAATGAAAACGCGATCCGTTTGAAGTTTCGGAAAGCTAACACATAGATCTATAACATACTTTAATCCTAGATTTTAATTCATACTGAGATGGTACAGTATTGATTATTAGTAGGAGTTACTATTCGGCATATGCATTTTGTGCACCTTGTGTGTAATATAATGTTCTATTTGATTTTTAACCCATGTTAATGTATATACATTATGTAATTAAATAGAGAATGCAAGCATGAGTAAATATTTAAATAAATGATGTATGAGGTGTAAGTATCCTATCTAATGTAAGCATGTATAAGTATGGCTTGTAATGAATATGTAGGTTCCATAGTATGTAATGTATGGTGCATATAGTAGTGCAAGAGAATAAATGAATGATGAATGAATGCAAGCATGAATGTAATGTAATAATAGATGTAATGTATGCAATATACAAGTTAATGGGATGTAATGTTCTATGTTAACACAAATCCTATATTACCTCATGTACCCCTTACACTATGTAGACACTATCACACTTGACACTTTGTTCACTTACACTTTGACACTCTTTGATATGTATACACTATGTATGCCCATTTAACCCTCACTTGCCCCTTTGCCATGTTCACATACACACACATAGCCTCTTAAATAAGTATTTATGAATACAGTTAACTTAGCTATGTAAGTATTTATATATATGTTAGCATATTGTGTTGTAATATGTAAGTTTATATAACCATTTGAAATGCCATGATTATAGACCTAATGTTGAATACCAATATATGTATGTGTATATATGTGTAGACATATATAGTTTAAAGTAATAGATTACCTAGTGTATATCCAATGTGAATTCTTGTCTATTTGAGTATTGAATAATTGCATGCTATATAGAGTTGGGTGTATGTTGGCTTGTATAGCCTTGTATTGATGTGTGCTTGCTAGGATAGTCTTGGTTAGGCCTAGTAAGACTTGCTGGGTTAGGACATGACCTAATTTGACCTAGTTTGACTAGTGCAGTTGACTAGAGTTGACCAAGGGTTGACTTTGGCCTAGTTTGACCTAGATTCATGTAGAATACATTGTAGTGCTTTATATTACCCTTCTGGACATGTTGTGACTTGTGCTGTTCTAATTAGGAGCCAGACACCACTCCTCGGACAGTACATTTTTCTTGGACACTCAGATAGCAGGCGAGTACATTCTCTGATCTTTTCATACCTACCTGGATTATATTCTTGCTCTAGATTACTCTACATGATGCTGACACATATCTTCACGGATTAATACTATATGGATCCCTTCCTGAGATGTTATCCCTCTACGGGTGCATCGGATATTTTATGTTCATGTACTTTATCATGTGCATCAGGTACTCCTTGTACTCGTACTAGTTCATGTTTTTATATGTTCTCATGTGCTTTATCACGTGCCTCATGTACTACTCATTACATGAGTTCACGTATCCTTAGCTGTATTTATGTGCTTATAACGTAACTTGAATGGATCCTTGTGTATTAATTGGGGCGGGGTGAGTAGAATTGGTTATGTGATCATTATCCCCAGTAGCTGTATAAATGTGCCTCTTATTTGTATTCATGTGCCCCTAAGCCGTTTACATAACCATATTGTACTCTAAATCACGTAGCCACTTACAGTCTCTACTATCATGTATTTACTTTCAGTTACAAAATATCTCCTGTTTACTCGTACTTCCTTTTCAGCACTTCCTGTATTTTACTCTATTGCATGATTTATACTCCTAACCTGCTATGAACTGCTTTGAGAGATATGTGCTCGCTCCTGTCCTGACTGGACCTGTTGATAAATTTTACAGATAGCCTGGGATTGCCTGCTAGCCTAGAGGAGACATAGTAGAGGTTGTTTAGATAGTTATTTCATTTTGTCTGGAGTTGTATTTACTTGAGGATTACTGTATTTGAGTTTTGAGATGTATTTCTGGGATTATGTATCTTAGACACTTAGACTTCTATCTCCTGTATCTCTTTTGGATTTCATGTTTATCTATCTTTATCATTCTACCTTAGATTGTGATTGAGTTGTACCTCTGTGTTGGCCTCCTTATGGAGAGTATTCATATTATGCTAGTTATAGTTCATGACCTAGAACAGCGTTTGTCACGACCCGCTCCCGAATAATCGGACACGAGTCGGACACGCCCAGCCTTCGTCGTTAGACACGACGAAGTAAGCTGTACCAGAACTAGGGAAAATCTAACAAGTCAAGTAAATGAGAAGTAAAATCACAGCATCTATAAACGAATCCCAGAATATTCAAATACATGTCTAAGCATTTTATTATTACATTCATCCAGAAAATGTAACTAAAGTCTGACTAAAGTCTCAAAAGCAGGAAAGACAACTAAATGGAAGATAACTAGGCTTCTGCAGCCTCTATGTCACAAGCAGCTCCAGCTGGCTCAAGGAAAGCAGTAACCTGCCCATAGTATGTGTCACATAAAGCCTCCATCTCACCTATCATAACATATCCAGTCAGGAGCGGAGCAAAGCACAGTTCTAGGTAATGAACAATAACATATGGAAAGTAAATGCTAGAAGAACAAGTAGGTAAAGAACAAGTATGTAAAGAACATGAAGATCATGAACTACTGCTATAAAGATACATGAAAGATCACGACAATGTAAGATGCAGTAAAGATCACGACTAATATCAAGATCAGGATCAAGAGAAACTAATGTAAGAACAATATCCTGAACATGTGTTTATATGTTTGAAATACTACTTAGATATGTGACCGGCTTGGGTAAGATCATGAAAGAACATGAAAGGATCCTGGAAGATCATGTAATGGTACGGCTTAGGACCCGCGTGCACAGTGCGAGGCCTAAGCTAAAGATCATGAATAAGTATCCGGGTTTGGTCACATATCCAGAGTATTTCCCCATCCCAAGATACAAGTAAGATCATGAAAGAACATGTAAGATCATGAAAGAACAAGTAAGCTCATGAAAGAACATGTAAGATCATGAAAGAACAAGCTATAAAGAACATGAACGTGTCGCAGTGTGTCAGTAATAATGAACAAGGAAGATGCACTGAACAAAACCATAGAATGTACTTGCCTGGCTCCAGCAATATGGTAGGCAATCTAGCTGGATGTTCTCCTGTTAACAATAATGATGTACAAGTTGATTAATAACTAATACTAGTTGCTCCTAGGTTAAGAACTAAATCTTATCTTGATTCTTCCCAAATAAGTTAGTCTTATTTGGAGGTTCACAAGTTACTCTACACTAGTTCTATTTACTAACTACTTGTTCTCTTTGGGAAAAACAATGTTAAACACAACCATTGGTTTTACGTGTTTAACACTAAGAGTTTTATAAGTTTATAACCCAAAACTCATTTTAGCATTTGCAACTTATATAAAAGTGGTTTGTTTTATAAACTGGTTTTAACAGTTATTTACAGCAGTAAATAAAGAAAAGTTAACTAATTGATTTAATTATAAAAATTGGTTTTACGAGGATGTTTCCATCAACTCACAGCAATTAGAAAAATAACATTTTCATTTATTTGAAAAAGGTTTACAAAAATTTACACTACAGACAGTTCTGCCCCCAAAAGCAAAGTCCACAGGCCAACACAGTCACTCGGCCCACTCACCCTAGACCAAGGATCAGTTCAGACCCAACTTCTAACCAGCCCAATATAACTACAACATATAAGCCCGGCCCAACATGGCCCAGCCAAGCCAACCCAACAATTAAATAATTACAGTCATCCAGCCCATAATTAAATAATATTACAATACATACAGTATGGCCCAGCCCATACTAACAGCCCACAAAATAAAATACAAAGATAAGCCCACTGAAAAATACCAACCGGCCCAAACAAATAAAGCCACAAACTGCCAAAGTCCACCGCCGGTCACGTCAGGTCAGAAATCACATCAGGTCAGAAGTCACATCAGGTCAGAAGTCACATCATCTCCTTGGTGTCCAACACGCACGTCGGACACGGGAAAGAGGACACGGCCACAGCAAGGTCCAGCAAGGTACTAGCCACGAATCCGCGCCACTTCGTATCCGACACGAACATCGGATACGAACAGGTAGGTACAGTCCACAGTCCAGTCGGAACAGAGGTCCAACACCAGAAAATCCCTCAGCAACAAATAACAGAAAAGAGAAGAAGAAGTCATCAATTAAAATCCATAAAATATACATGCAGTGTCGGACACGAGAGTGTCCGACTGAGATCTCAGTTCATCAAAAATGGAACCAACATCATATCCAAAATTATGGCATGCATGCAGTGTCAGACACGAAAGTGTTTAGACACAAGATCTCAGTTCATCAAAAGAAGGATTCAGAACCTCAGATCTATCCCAAAATTCTACACAGAAATGAATAAGGAAACTGTCCAAAACAAACCCATTCTAGATCTAACGAACCGAGCAACCCTAGAGTCACCACTGGTCCGTTAGGTCTAAGCCAACCGACAGTAAGCAAAAGGAAATAGATCCACTGGATTTCCACAGAAATCACCAACGAACAACCCACTCTCAACAGATCTGGAACCATTACCAGATCTGTTGAAAAACTCCTCAGGAAAAATAGTAACATAACCACAGAATTATTCACAGATCGAATGATCTCAAAGAATCAACTAAAACATCACAGATCTAAACATGCAACCCAAAATAACCACATGCAAGGGTCGATCTACAAGATCAGACCACAGAAACCCTAGATCCAACGGATCTGAACAGTTAGAACTGTTCAAAGAGAAAGACAACATCATCGATCTCACACAACCACAGAAACCCTAGATCTCGTCACCGATCAAAGATCTCAGAGCCTAGGCCATAGATCTGACCAGATCTGACCAACAATAGAGATTAGGGTTAGGGTTTACCCTCTGGAAGTCGAAGCCAAGCTCGTCGAGGAAGAAGTCAGGAAGAAGACGAAGAGACAGGAAGAAGACGAGCTCGAGTCACTGCCAAGCTCCCAGAGTCGCCACCGTCAAAGCCATCGTCATCGGGGTCGTCGGCTTCAACAGGAATGAAGTCGCCATCAGCATGGAAGTCGCCGCGCTCCCTCAGATCTACGCCACCAGAGCCACCGTCTTCATCATCGTCGTCGCCGTCGTCATCATCGCCATCAGAGTCGCCGAAGGTCGTCGGAGTTGGGGACCCGAAGAGTCGGCGAAGGACTCGAGAAACTGGTGGAAGTCTCGAGAAGCTGGCGGAGGAATCGAAGAGACAGCGGAAAGAACGAGAAAGAGGCGGTGGAAGAATAATGACTGGCCTTCTCTCTCCACGAACAGTCGGTTCGTTTTAAAATAAAACGAACGGAAAGTTTGCACATAACCCCCCCCGCTTATTGGCCATTTTGCAAAAACCCCCTTCTCATTTAACTATTTGCCCGCAACCAAAATATAATAGGAATATTTACAGATAAACCCTCTGCTGCTCCATAATTGCATAATTCATTTAAAAACAGTTTTTTTAAATAAGAAAAATATATAAAAATTGTTACAACCACTTTCAAATTGTAAAATTGTCAAAAATGTAATTCAATAAAATGTTCTCAATTAATAATAAGTATAGAAAATCAATTTAAATTTAAGAAAAACTGGAAAGTGGAGTTACAAATTATCCCCCCCTCAAAAAAATTTCGTCCTCGAAATTCGAAGGACAACAAAACAATCAAGGCAAAACACAAGGAAGATTCAAGCTCAAGCCATTTATTGTATTTAAAGGTTTCAATTATCAAAATACTAATAGGCAAACAAAGTGGGATCTCTCTCCCGCATCTCGTCCTCACGCTCCCATGTGGACTTTCCGGAGAGTGGTGTCTCCACATGACGCGGACAAGAGGAATGGTCTGGTTCCGCGGTCGCTTCTCTCTCCGGTCGAGGATCTCTACTGGCTGCTCCTCGTAAGTCAATCTTGGGCCCACCTCCAGCTCTGAATAGTCCACCACATGGCTCGGGTCTGGAATGTATCGTCGAAGCTGGGATACATGGAAAACATCGTGCACTCCCTCCAACCTAGCTGGAAGCGCTAGTCGGTATGCCACCTCGCCAATCCGTGCTATCACGTCGAATGGTCCAATGAATCTCGGACTGAGTTTTCCGCCTCTGCCGAACCGAATGACGCCTCTGGTCGGTGAGATCTTCAGGAACACTCTGTCTCCCACCTCGAACTCAAGCGGCCATCTGGTGCTGTCCGCCCAATGCTTCTGTCGATCCATGACGCTCTGAGCCTTGAGTCCAAGTATACACAAGAAGTTTGGAATATCATGCTTTGACAAAGGTCAAGGATCAAATAGTCACGAAGTGGAAGGAATTTCAATTACAACTAAGAGGAGCAAAATCATGAAGACACAATTATTAAGTACGATCAAAAATCGATATATTAACACAGGTAGACAAGAATAAGATAGAAAATCATGGTCAGATAGACATGACTTAAGATCAAAATTTAGACAAGACACAAGCGAAGTATGGAATCAAAATCTGGTAATATATAATTTTGAGGAATTCAATGGTCTAACGATACAATACTAGAAGGAATTTTTACCAAGGGTTGATTGAGGAAAGTACGAAATACTCAGGAGGTACAGTATCAAATCAGGGTGAACGTGCAAGGGTTTGTGATTCTCGAAACCAATAATTATATGAAAATGGAATATTGTTTCTATGGTATCCGGAAACATATAGATATTTGAAATCACTTTACTTAGAATCCCTGCCCCGCCAGTGCATGTATGGCTGCAGTGAATTTTCGGTTCCATGACTTAAATAACAATATGTTACCGAATAACATATCAACTTTATTCATTTTCAAATAATTATCGATGAAGCAACTCAAGAGATCTAAATATGAAGAGTTTAGGACAAAGTCTCAATAATACCCGAAACCTATGAATGTCTGAAATCACTTCAACTTAAAGTTCCTGCCTCGCCAGTGCGCTACTGGCTGCAGTGAACCCTCAGTCTCCATAATCCAGCTAATGGCTGCAGCGCGCAACTGTCATGCCATAGTAGGTCATCGAATAGCCTCTCGACTTAATTCCTAGGAATTTCAAAAGAGTTTCAAGAAATTCGAATTGAGTTTCAATAGTCCAAGTCACGAAAATGGTGAGGTTACTTGTCTGTTGGGATACAAGGGTTATTAGGTACTATGAAGTAACACGGAATCCAATCGAAGAGCAGTGAGTACAAAAGGGCAACCAAGGAGATTTAAAATTCAGACAGGGAGCGAAGTTTCAACTTATGACGGAATATCAACTGATATCGGAAATGGTAACAAGATTCCACATATGGGACATTATCCCGAAGGAATAACAGAGTCTCGAAGGATGATCTCAGCAAGGTATTAGATAGGAGACAAGTTTCAAAATAAGAAATAAAATCCCGTGCTGGAAACGATTTTCAATAAAATTTCAAATAACAACGAAATCTCAAGTAAAACTTGAATAGAAAACGAAATCTCCAATAAAGTACACAATGGAAAATAGAAAATCAAGTATCAACAAAGTCGTGAATAAGGAACAAATTCTCGAATAGAAAATCTCAATGAGGAGACAAGATTTGGAATAGGGAACACAGTCTCAACGAGTCGCGAGTAGGAACTGAAATTCAAAGTCCGGTAAATCTCGGATGGGAGGCAAAATCACGAACAAAACAAAGTCTCGAAATAGGAAACATGATCTTAAATTTTCGAATGGAATCAAGTTATGAATAGGAAAAAGAATCCATGGGTGAGTAAAACAATATCCATGAAACAAGCGATACTTCAAATAGGGAACAAGATCGAAGCAAGGTTGTGAACAGAATAATTTCCAAGTAGAAACAAGCCACGTAGGAAACGAATCTCACATAGGGAACAGGTCGAAACCGAGGTTTTCAAACGATGTCTTGAATGGTGAATAGAAACAAGTACTGAATCAAATTCCAACTATCCCAAAATAGAAAACTGAACTTCGGAAAGAAACAAAATTTACAAATTGTAACTAGTCCTGAATAGGAAACAAAATTCCTGAGTAGAATCTCGAAAAGTGCAAGGTTACGAAGAATGGATTGGAGGAGTACCAATCAACGAATAGGAAACAATATCTCGAGTTAAGTTTCGAATACCAACCAAGATTCCAAAATAGAAAACAAGAAGTTCCAAGAAATGGTCTAGATGCTAAAAGAAATTTAAGAAAAACTAGGCTGCTAATCAAGATACATGGTTTTTCCAACCATGCAAAAATCTTCAGTCTTTAGTCTGTCTTCAGTATTCCTCCGGAACGGAAATCTTTTTAACCTCCTTCAATTGTCCTGGCGTAGGTTGATCCCTGCGGTAGTACTCCATGTGGTTGCTGATTCTGAAAAGGTGGTTCTCTTTGCTGTAGTCTGATGCTCCTCGCGCTTGTTCTCGGGCAATGTGATCAACGTTCTTCAGCAATCCATGATTTGGTGGGCAGTCGATCCGTAGAACAAGCATAGCCTCCGTCTTTTGCGGTACTCTTCGAAGTGATGTCCTGGATTGCGGCAGAAAATACAAATGATAGCCGGCTGAATCTGAATCTCCTGCTGGGCTGAAGACGTGTTGTCTGAGTGTGACGACGCTTCGCGGATCCATAATAGCTGCTATCTCGGTCATAAATCTTCATGTCTTTCATAAACTTCAGCTTCCGGTTTCGTTCCATTGTCTGCACTACATTCTGAATCTCCAGGCTGGTGGCTCTAATCTTCATAGAAGTCGGATCCTCACATGCTGAGATGATCTTCAGTGGCGGCTTCAGGTTCTCGATCGGCTCTCTGGTGCAAGATATGCGCTCGGTGTCGGAAAAGTCCAAGTGTCTGAGCGTCTGGAGATCAGAAGTCCTTCCTGGCTCGGAGAGTGTATCCACAAGTCTGACTTGGAAATGGTGGCCTGCTTCCTCTGGTTGTCAAGGGACTCTTCAGACATCTCCGTCAATTACGTACTACCCATGGGGATAGTAGAGTGATAGAAGGTAGTGGAAGTTCGGAAACGTCAAGTGCAGGCCGCTCTGTACCGCCTGCAACTCCAGAACTGCTCGCAACTCCAGTCTGATCTGCGGTCTTCCTTGTGGCCACCATCCTGCATAAAAAGAAAACTTCGTTGAACGACAAACCCTAAAACCTATAAACAATGTTTTTATAATAATAAAACACCTGAAGATCATGAATAACCTGATATACCCTTATTTCCCGATTTTCCTATACTGTGATCAAGTTTCCCTAGTGTAATCAAGTCCCCCAATAGTACGCTAAAACCTAGGTACCATTAGGATAGACCTGCATGGGCCACCACTAAAAACATGTCACGACCCGCTCCCGAATAATCGGACACGAGTCGGACACGCCCAGCCTTCGTCGTTAGACACGACGAAGTAAGCTGTACCAAGCTAGGGAAAACTAACCAGATAAACATGAAAATATAGAATCACAACATCTAAAAACGTATCCCAGAATGATCACCATAATCCACAAATCTAGATATGTAAATGTACGAGTCATCAAGAATGAAATGTACATGATTTCTAAAGACAATATCTAAGAGTAAAGCTAACAGTCTAAACCTGAAACCTCAAGCTAAGCCTCATCCTGCTCAGCTAAATCCTGGGCTCTGGCCCATAGAGTAGAACAATGTCCTGCAAGCATACCTGCAACATATCCTATTCAGGAGCGGAGCAAAGTACAGTTCTAGGTAATGAACAATAACATCATGGTATGGAAAATAAATGCTGAAAGAACAGGATAAGAACAAGGTATGTAAAGAACATGAAGAACATGAACTACTGCTATAAAGATACATGAAAGATCATGACTATATAAAGATGCAGGAAAGATCACGACTATAGCTAAAATCAAGATCAGGATCATGGGAACTAATGTAAGAACAAAATCCTGAACATGTGTGTTATAATTTTGAAATACTTCTATGATATGTGACCGGCTTGGGTAAGATCATGAAAGAACATGAAAGGATCCTGATAGATCATGTAATGGTACGGCTTAGGACCCGCGTGCACTGTGCGAGGCCTAAGCTAAAGATCATGAATAAGTATCCGGGTTTAGTCACATATCTAGAGTATTTCCCCACCCCAAGATTCAAGTAAGAATATGAAAGAACATGACAGATAAGATCATGAACGTGTCGCAGTGTGTCAGCAATAATGAACAAGGAAGATGCACTGAACAAAACCATAGAATGTACTTGCCTGGCTCCAGCAATATGGTAGGCAATCTAGCTGGATGTTCTCCTGTTAACAATAATGATGTACAAGTTGATTAATAACTAATACTAGTTGCTCCTAGGTTAAGAACTAAATCTTATCTTGATTCTTCCCAAATAAGTTAGTCTTATTTGGAGGTTCACAAGTTACTCTACACTAGTTCTATTTACTAACTACTTGTTCTCTTTGGGAAAAACAATGTTAAACACAACCATTAGTTTTACGTGTTTAACACTAAGAGTTTTATAAGTTTATAACCCAAAACTCATTTTAGCATTTGCAACTTATATAAAAGTGGTTTGTTTTATAAACTGGTTTTAACAGTTATTTACAGCAGTAAATAAAGAAAAGTTAACTAATTGATTTAATTATAAAAATTGGTTTTACGAGGATGTTTCCATCAACTCACAGCAATTAGAAAAATAACATTTTCATTTATTTGAAAAAGGTTTACAAAAATTTACACTACAGACAGTTCTGCCCCCAAAAGCAAAGTCCACAGGCCAACACAGTCACTCGGCCCACTCACCCTAGACCAAGGATCAGTTCAGACCCAACTTCTAACCAGCCCAATATAACTACAACATATAAGCCCGGCCCAACATGGCCCAGCCAAGCCAACCCAACAATTAAATAATTACAGTCATCCAGCCCATAATTAAATAATATTACAATACATACAGTATGGCCCAGCCCATACTAACAGCCCACAAAATAAAATACAAAGATAAGCCCACTGAAAAATACCAACCGGCCCAAACAAATAAAGCCACAAACTGCCAAAGTCCACCGCCGGTCACGTCAGGTCAGAAATCACATCAGGTCAGAAGTCACATCAGGTCAGAAGTCACATCATCTCCTTGGTGTCCAACACGCACGTCGGACACGGGAAAGAGGACACGGCCACAGCAAGGTCCAGCAAGGTACTAGCCACGAATCCGCGCCACTTCGTATCCGACACGAACATCGGATACGAACAGGTAGGTACAGTCCACAGTCCAGTCGGAACAGAGGTCCAACACCAGAAAATCCCTCAGCAACAAATAACAGAAAAGAGAAGAAGAAGTCATCAATTAAAATCCATAAAATATACATGCAGTGTCGGACACGAGAGTGTCCGACTGAGATCTCAGTTCATCAAAAATGGAACCAACATCATATCCAAAATTATGGCATGCATGCAGTGTCAGACACGAAAGTGTTTAGACACAAGATCTCAGTTCATCAAAAGAAGGATTCAGAACCTCAGATCTATCCCAAAATTCTACACAGAAATGAATAAGGAAACTGTCCAAAACAAACCCATTCTAGATCTAACGAACCGAGCAACCCTAGAGTCACCACTGGTCCGTTAGGTCTAAGCCAACCGACAGTAAGCAAAAGGAAATAGATCCACTGGATTTCCACAGAAATCACCAACGAACAACCCACTCTCAACAGATCTGGAACCATTACCAGATCTGTTGAAAAACTCCTCAGGAAAAATAGTAACATAACCACAGAATTATTCACAGATCGAATGATCTCAAAGAATCAACTAAAACATCACAGATCTAAACATGCAACCCAAAATAACCACATGCAAGGGTCGATCTACAAGATCAGACCACAGAAACCCTAGATCCAACGGATCTGAACAGTTAGAACTGTTCAAAGAGAAAGACAACATCATCGATCTCACACAACCACAGAAACCCTAGATCTCGTCACCGATCAAAGATCTCAGAGCCTAGGCCATAGATCTGACCAGATCTGACCAACAATAGAGATTAGGGTTAGGGTTTACCCTCTGGAAGTCGAAGCCAAGCTCGTCGAGGAAGAAGTCAGGAAGAAGACGAAGAGACAGGAAGAAGACGAGCTCGAGTCACTGCCAAGCTCCCAGAGTCGCCACCGTCAAAGCCATCGTCATCGGGGTCGTCGGCTTCAACAGGAATGAAGTCGCCATCAGCATGGAAGTCGCCGCGCTCCCTCAGATCTACGCCACCAGAGCCACCGTCTTCATCATCGTCGTCGCCGTCGTCATCATCGCCATCAGAGTCGCCGAAGGTCGTCGGAGTTGGGGACCCGAAGAGTCGGCGAAGGACTCGAGAAACTGGTGGAAGTCTCGAGAAGCTGGCGGAGGAATCGAAGAGACAGCGGAAAGAACGAGAAAGAGGCGGTGGAAGAATAATGACTGGCCTTCTCTCTCCACGAACAGTCGGTTCGTTTTAAAATAAAACGAACGGAAAGTTTGCACATAACCCCCCCCGCTTATTGGCCATTTTGCAAAAACCCCCTTCTCATTTAACTATTTGCCCGCAACCAAAATATAATAGGAATATTTACAGATAAACCCTCTGCTGCTCCATAATTGCATAATTCATTTAAAAACAGTTTTTTTAAATAAGAAAAATATATAAAAATTGTTACAACCACTTTCAAATTGTAAAATTGTCAAAAATGTAATTCAATAAAATGTTCTCAATTAATAATAAGTATAGAAAATCAATTTAAATTTAAGAAAAACTGGAAAGTGGAGTTACAGCGTTCTACCGCCGACACTGCGGCGTAGGCTGGGCGTTGTTACGTACTCGTACCCTCACGGTGGGTGCGGGTCGTGACAACTGTTGTGACAGGTATATTAAATTTCAATAATGTACCTGCTCGTGTGTTATTTGATTCAGGCGCCTCGCATACTTTCATATCGGCGGACTTCGCCACCGAACACAAATTTCCTGTAATATCATTAGATCTCGACCTTAACGTAAGCACACCTTCGGGCGCACCAATTCTCACAAACTTAGCCTGCACCGGCGGGATTATCTGTATCGGCGGTCAAAAGATCGGTCTTGATGCGATAGTTCTAGACATGAAGGACTTCGACATCATACTGGGCATGGATTGGCTCGGTCCGTGCAACGCAACCATAGACTGCACTGAAAAGAAGGTCACATTCCGCATACCTGGAGTGCCTGAATTCAGCTACTCGTGTGGTGAGGCGTCGTCGACCTGCATGGTGATCTCCGCAATATCTGCTCGACGGATGCTGCATTCCGGGTGCGAAGGCTATCTAGCTTCCGTTCGAGACATACGACAGGATGGTGCAAGCGCGGGTCAGACCGACGTTGTGGCAGAATTCTCAGACGTATTCCCGAACGAGCTACCCGGCATGCCATCCGATCGAGAAATAGAGTTCACCATCGACACATTCTCCGACACCCGGCCGATCTCGAAAGCCCCGTACAGAATGGCCCCTGCAGAATTGAAAGAATTGAAGGCACAACTTCAGGAATTGCTCGACAGAGAGTTTATCCGTCCGAGTGTCTCGCCGTGGGGTGCGCCCGTGCTATTCATGAAGAAGAAGGATGGATCGATGCGACTCTGCATCGACTATCGGGAATTGAATAAAGCCACCGTCCGAAACAAATACCCTCTGCCCCGCATCGACGACTTATTCGACCAGCTCCAAGGTGCAACATTGTTTTCGAATATTGATCTACGATCGGGTTACCACCAACTCAAAGTCAAGCCAGATGACGTGCCTAAGTCTGCCTTCTGCACTCGTTACGGCCACTACGAGTTCTTGGTAATGCCGTTCGGTCTGACAAACGCCCCAGGTGTCTTCATGGATCTAATGAATTGGGTGTTCCGTCCGTTCGTTGACAAGTTCGTAGTAGTCTTCATCGACGACATCCTCGTCTACTCGAAGGATCGAGCGCAACATGCAGAGCATCTGCGGACGATACTCTAAACCTTTCAAGAGAATCAGTTGTACGTGAAGATGAGCAAGTGCGAGTTCTGGCTTAACAGCGTCTCATTCCTTGGGCACATCATCTCCGCTGCGAGCATCGCAGTCGATCCGAAGAAAGTCGAGGCAGTTGCTGATTGGAAACGGCCCACATCAGTTAGCAAAATTTGAAGCTTCCTAGGCTTGGCGGGATACTACCGACGCTTCGTGAAGGACTTCAAGAAGATCGCATCGCCGTTGACTCGCCTCATCCAGAAAGGAGTCGCATTCAAGTGGTCAGACGACTGTGAAGCTTCCTTCCAGGAGCTCAAACAATGGCTCGTTTCGGCCCCGATACTTGCTCTTCCTAAAGGGACGGAGGGATTTCAAATCTTCAGCGATGCTTCTGGCCAGGGCTTGGGGTGTGTGCTCATGCAGCGGGATAAGGTGATATCTTTTGCTTCCCGACAGTTGAAGCCGCACGAGAAGAACTACCCCACGTACGACCTAGAACTAGCGGCAATTGTGTTCGCGTTGAAGCGGTGGCGTCACTATCTCTATGGCGTGGCGTGCAGGATTTATACGGACCACAAAAGCCTCAAGTATCTCTTCATCCAGAAAGAACTGAATTTGCGGTAGAGGCGATGGCTCGAACTAATCAAAGACTATGACTTATCAATCGACTACACGCCGGGCAAGGGAAATGTGGTAGCGGATGCGCTGAGCCGGAAGTACTTGGCTTCATTATGTATCAACGATCGACTGCTGCATGACTTGGAAGGAATGGGCATCGAGCTCCGAGTTCGTTTCAGAGACGTGAAACTGGCGCAACTGCGGGTAGAAACCGAGCCTACTGGAGAGGATCAAGTCTGCACAGAAGGACGACCCCTACCTGGAGAAGATGCGGAAGCTAATATCGACAGGGAAAGCGTCTGACTTTGCAGAGGACGAGTCGTGAGTGTTGCGCGTGAAGGGACGGCTATGCGTACCGGACGACGTAGAACTTAGAAAGGAGATAATGGCGGAGGCGCACTATGCAAAATATTTCTTGCATCCTGGCAGCACCAAGATGTATAAGGACCTCTGCGTTGCCTTTTGGTGGCACGGCATGAAGAGGGACGTAGCGCTCTTTGTGTCAAAATGTATGGCCTATCAGCAAGTCAAAGCCGAGCACCAGCAACCGGACGGGGAGATGCAGAACCTCGCCATTCCAGAGTGGAAGTGGGATCACATCACTATGGACTTCGTTGTTGGCTTGCCGAGGACGCCACGGGGAAACGACGCAGTCTGGGTCATCGTCGATCGACTAACCAAGTCAGCGCACTTTATCGCCATCAAAGTTACTTGGAGCGTCGACCGCCTTGCTCAGATATACCTTGATGAAATAGTTCGGCTGCACGGGGTCCCAGTTTCTATCGTCTCGGATCGGGATGGACGGTTCGTAGCGCGCTTCTGGAGTAGTCTTCATTCAGCACTG
Source organism: Iris pallida (assembly GCA_029216955.1). Taxonomy (NCBI): domain Eukaryota; kingdom Viridiplantae; phylum Streptophyta; class Magnoliopsida; order Asparagales; family Iridaceae; genus Iris; species Iris pallida. The sequence continues at coordinate 26,896,966 of JANAVB010044218.1, forward strand.
GGGACCAAGTTGAAGTTCAGCTCAGCTTATCATCCTCAGACTGATGGCCAAACAGAGCGGGTGAACCAAATTCTCGAAGACATGTTACGACTCTGTGCGATCGACTTGAAGTCAAGTTGGGACGTCCATCTACCGCTGGCCGAGTTTGCATACAACAACAGCTATCAGTCCAGGATTGGAATCATAGTTCATACGGCATCACGCCCGGGGGACGACTATCGATTCTACGGAATCGGGGCGTGACAAATGTCAGGATTGGAATCATAGTTCTCCAACAATAATACCAACACTGACCCCAATCCTAGGGTCAAACCAAAGTCGGTAGTACAGGATTTTCTACCCAAGCTCGCGTCACTCAGATTTCTAAACATCGAGCACGATCACCTATTCGCATCAATGTATTCGTTGTGCATATTTGAATCCACTCAAATCACCCAATCGACATACTTCACATATCCATTCTAACCAATTCATGTATTCGATCACGAGGTCATCCAGCTCGACAATATATTGCGTCCCAATCTCACGCGAGTCCGATTATCCACGGTGGTTCATGAATCACCATGCAACGCTCCCGTGGAATAATCATTCTCATCAGAGCGTAACTCTTGTTTGAGTTTAGACTAACTCATTCTCGATACGCGGATTGGACCTACTTAATCCTCAAGTTTAATCATCAAGCACACCAAGTCTTTCTCAAGTTTACCTTTGTCACGACCCGCACCCGCTATAAGGGCACGTGCCCGTGACAACGCCCAGCCCTCACCGTAAAAACGGCGTTGAACGCTGTAGATTTTCTAGTCTGGCAACAGTTTATATATATAACAAAACCTGTCAAGAATATGGTCAACTCCGAACGGAGGACAAGCAGTGAATATATATGAGTACTCAGTCACAACTCTAAGATAACAAAGTAAAGACTGAAAGATAAAAACAACAAGACGATAATAAAATAATAACCTGTCAAGTCCAACACAAGAATATATACAAGTCCAAGTCTCTAATACAATCCATAATAATAACAGTCTCAAAAGTAGCTGGAGACAAGGTCCAGTATAAAAGACCTACTCTAACTAAGCAATAGGTAAGGTCTCGCCAGGCGGAGCTAAGCCCTGCTGGACCAAAGTCTCCAGGTCTAGGCCCACTATGTCATCCGGACCGTAGTAGGTACAGTAATCCCCCTCGTCAGCATCTGTAATATTTTTAACATATCCTGTCAGGATGGAACGAGTACAATCTACTAACAATAGTTCACAAGATATAACAAAAGCTATAAGACTGTAAATAGAGAGTATATACAAGAAAATCATGGAATGTACATGTGAGTATCATGGCAAGATAAGCTGTAAAACTAGAGCTAGAACAAGGCAAGTAAACTGATCATGGCATGTACAAGAATCAAGAATCATATCTCTAGGTGTGTGAGTACTAGCTACAACATGTGGCCGGATTGGGTCTACACAAGGTTATGATCTAGCCAAGCTCGTGCACCATCCAGCAAACTTCCAGCGTACCCCAAGGTGATACTGGGATTATCCAACATCAATTGAGCGTACCTGAATTGCCTTGCAAAGCGGCTCGGCAAATACGGTTCCAGGTAATACTGGTTCCTGTTCCGATATACCAAATGGGACGGCCGGATACTTTGCAACCAGCGAAATCCCCATGGAGACAGAGTGGTGGCATCTTCACCCGAGTCCATCAGATCTTCGTTGGCCTCAAAATCGAAAAAGACAGGACCAACTTTGGCGATCTCCCATCCCTGAAGATGGGATAAAACTTTCCTGCAAACAGGAACACCAGTGTGCGACCAACTCCTCCGGTGGAAACGTCGAAGGAATGCATCTCCGGACCTGTGGTCTTCCTCCGAACCCGGGCTCATCACATTGGAATGGTGTAAAATTAACCACCCCATCAAATAATAAAACGGCAGTTCGACACGCGGGAAGTTGTTGTTTTTGCCTCGCTCATGAACGACATCTCCCGCAAACTCTCGTAGACCCCGCAGCAGGTTACACACCATTGCCGGGAGTAAAGCTAAAGAACGGCCGAAGGCCAACTTCACAGCCGGCAGAATTAAGTTCCGAGTCACCCTCTCTACAGAGCCAGACCCGCCTGAGAAGACATGGTCCCGGAGCCAAACCATAAGGTACGCGACTAATACTGCTTTTGGCGACATCCGATAGGTGAGATGCCAAAAACAGCTATAAGAGCGTTCATCCGACTGCTGGTCCTCGCTCTCCCAGGGATTCTTCTCGTCCAACCTGCTCATTTCGGAAAGCACCTCGTTACGAGAAAGTGCCGGCGGAGTAGAAAAATGGGAAGGATCCTCTTTGTCCTGCCTAAAGATGTGATCTCTCTAAGCAGTCACATGAGGTTGTGTCCCGTCCCTATCCTTCTTCTGCATATAGTAGTGATGACTCGCTACTTCTTTGAAGACAGCCATCATCTCATCAGCTTTGTCCCCCAAGACCTGGAATTCTTCATTGGTCGAGAAGTACTCCTCGTAAGGTTCCGATCCCCAGGGGAGTTTTGATACCTCGTACATCTCATGAAGCGCGAGTCCTAGCTCCCCTACTGGAGTGAAGAAGGTCCTAGTATGGGTATCAAACATCTCCAAAAGTGCAAGGAACATGTGCCTGTTAATGTCTACACCTGCCTGAGTGGCACGGATCGCGGCGGTCAGCCCAATCTCTTGGAGCTCAGTCTGAAATCGCGACAGGATCCAGTGTGTCAGTTTGTCCCATTTTGAAACATAATGACACCAACCCTCTACCCGAAAGTCTCCCTTGGGGTATGATTGTTCCATCAACAACATGCGACGAGCAAAAGTCGAGGCACCCAAGGCAAAAGTATTGACGGGAACATCACTATAAATACTCCCAGGACGAAGAGTCCGCCAGGTGAAAGAGGTACCAGCTCGCGAGGCGGCCAGAGTATCCTTCTGATCAGAAGAAGAATCAATTCTGATGATGCCTGCTACCGCTCCCCCCTGAGATGGAGTAATGTCCCAGGACATTCTCCTCTTGGAAGCAAGACGACAGAAAGCTAACAAAGGCCACTGACGTTCGAGCTGTCTGACGGTCATATGCACACCCCTGGTTGTAAAGAACCAGTCTTCTTTGACCTTCAGCACCTTAGCTTCAGTAGAAGAAAGGCGGTCTCCGAACAGGAACTCAGGCTTTAAGAAGGTTACTTTATCGGAAGTGGCAGATTTCAGAACGCCACGTTCCATCATCCGTTTGAGGAACCCGTAATGTTGTTCCCGAATTTGCATCATTCTTTCGGGATGCTGATCCAGCATAATAGCCGCTTGAGCAGGGTTTATCACCTCTTCATCATAATCTACTCCCATCTGGCAGAGCGCGGCGTCCAGGAGCACTTCGTTCAAGAGTGGGATAGTCATCGACACTGACAAAAATGCAAAGATATTAGAGACGACACAAAGATCAGAGCTTCGTTCTCGTCAAAAGCGCGTATCAAGCGCATCTAAAAAAAGCCTCGACACATCATCAAGGTCTAAACCCATGCGCGTCAGCGGTAGAGCCTCGGCGCATCATCAGAGTTTAAACCCATGCGCGTCAGCGGTAGAGCCTCGGCGCATCATCAGGGTACAAAACCCAGGCGCGTCAGCAACTAAAACTACAGTGCATGATAAAGGCCTGAGCCTATGCACGTCGGCAGGAAAGATCTCAACACATCATCAGGACTCAAAGTCCACATACGTTGGCAAATAAGAACGATAGAAGACAATAAAGCTCACCGACTACCGTCGGCCGAACTTCGACAGGCGGGCGGGGAATGTCGCTCACGACAGCCTCTACAGGCTCCTTTGCTTTCTCCTTCCCCTTGCCAGCACCGTCGCGAGGAGTCTTGGGAGCCATGTTCTCATAGAGGAAAAAGTTAGGGTTTTTGAAGAAAGACTCTAAATAAAGCAAGGGCACAGAGAAGAACTCTCTCTCTCTCTCCATCTCTCACCTATTTATAGGCCGTGGTCGCACGCGTGAACCGATGACGAGTGATCTCAGTCGTTGCCTCGGGTCCTGTGAAGATAACAACAGATAAAACCAAAAGATCATCATTAATCTTTTCGGTTACCAAGGCATCATCATATGCATTAACTGAGAGGAGCATGCGCCCGAACAGGCATGCGCCCAACCATCATGCGCCCTGACCTCCATGCTTCTTGTTCAAAGTATTCCAAAACTTATTCAAAAGTTTTAAAAACTTTGAAGGGGGTCTTGTAGAAGCATGGAATTTCACAACCAAGAAAGCCCATGCGCCAGACACTACATGCGCCAGAACTCGGACAGAACACTTCACAGCAAAGTCAATAAGTATAGACATTTGAAGAAGGACTTTTTATTTATATACAAAAGTCTATTACATGTCTAGAAAAGGTTGTACAAAGGAGAGTTTCTACAAAGGAAAGATCCTAAGTCTACAGCCAGTGGCCACCATGTGCCTCCAGATAGGCGCAGCAGTCACCATGCGCCACGAGTTAGGCACAGCAGATACCATGCACCTCCAACCAGGCGCATCCCACCATCTCCTCAGCAGCTCAGTTATGTGCATCCAGCTCAGTTATGTGCATCCCTTCAGCAGCCCAGTTATGTGCCGCTCTTCCAGCCAGGCTCACCTGATAAGTGCTTCGACTAAACAAAGCATTTAACCCTCTGGCTGGAACCAAGGAAGAGAAGAGCACCACAAATCTGTGGCCAGGGGAGGCTTCGTAAGAGCCTCCAAAGACCAGGGAAGACCGTAATCGAAATACGGCTAAACGAGCAGCTTTCAAGGAAGAAAGAGCCTAGCACCGCCATTCTGATCTACGGCTCTTCCGGAACAACGGAGATGAGGCCCGAGCATCCCTATCTTTGGATGCAACAGGCACCTTTCGCCTGCCTCAGAAGCCCTCGACTCCGTCTTTTGGATGTAACAGTCACCTTCAAGTGCATCAACGACGACATGGCGTCTCATCTTCATCCTCGGGAACACTTCGTCAACAGAATGCACCCGAATACCCGAGTTCATATTGGAGGTACGTAAGAGAGCGAGAAGCAAACCTTCTCTCCATGCCACTATTTATAGGCCGGGCAGATCAAACCCACGTGCCAAGTGGATGGCTCTCTGAATTCCGTGCAATGAACTCACATTAAATGGATGAACCAAACGCCTCGACTTCAGCCAAACGGCTATTTAAAAGCACTCGAGAAGCAAAACAGCCGCATCATTAAAGACGTGTCGGATGCGCCGGCTGGACAGCGCATCACACCCCTTCAAACACCAAGCGCCTCCCACAGATGCGCCCTGTACCGAGCGTAACACAGAGGATACGCCCCCATACGTCCCCATACGCCTAGTGGAACGTCAACCAACGCGCCCACTCAGCTGTCCATCGAATGTCACCAATATTAAATGCTGAACTGACAGAGTTGGCAGCACACCTCCCCAAGTCTAAACGGTTGACAGCTTTTGCAGAAAATGAAGCATCCACAACGTCAGCATCATCATGACTTTATCCCGACGGCTACTGCCACGTGGCCACCTAACTATCCGTATGTGCCTCAAAAGCCATGCGCCTCAGACCCTTCACTGATCCCTAAAGACAGAAGAAGAGTCTCCAGTTGAAGCTTTGCATGCGCCTCAAAAGCCATGCACCCCAGACTGATCTCTGATCCCGAAAGACAGAAGAAAAGTCGCTCGCATGCGCCTCAAAAGCCATGCGCCCAGAACGGTTCGTGACTCCTAAAGGTCACGAGCCAAAATCTCATCATGCGCCCAATCCAAGACGCATCCCACCAAATCATCCCCCCATCAGATTCGAGATCTCCGATCCATGAGTCGACGACACGTGTCCTTTGACTCAACTCATCCAAGATTTCATCAACAGAAAGATCTTCTCCTCTGCTACGTGCCGGCTCACAACAGCAGTATGAAGAATTCAACCCCTCGAGTAGGGTGCATCATCCATGCGCCTCCATCAGCAATCTCCACGTGGCGTCCCCACGTACCGGCGCATCCTACATTTGCGCGCATGAGCAGCCAACCTGCCCAGCTATAAATAGAGGGATCATTTCCTTCTTCCAGACACACATACGGACAACGTACAGAATCCACAGCGAACATACAGAGAATCACCAGAGAGGCAGAGACATACACTCAACGTCTTCCTCCTCTCGGCAAGCTCCAGCACCCAGAGCAATCTACATCTTCAGAGAACCGATAACCGTCGTCAGCCCGTCAACAGAGTCAACGTATTACCACTCGCTCCATTGGCACTAAGGACCCAGATTAAACAAAAGTGTACTCCTAGGACTACATCTAAGTCCTATATTGTAACACTGTTCTGTTTGTGTTAAAGTTTTCAATCAAACAATTTTAATGGCAAACATGGTCAACTCCGGTCAACTCTGGTCAACCCTAGGTCAATCCTAGGTCAATGGCGACTAATAGTTGACTTTCGGTCAACTACACAAGTCTAATAGAATTTGGGACTAAATTGGGTAAAGTGTTGACCCATAGTTGACTTTTAGTTCAAAAAGTCAACTATGGTCAACCAGGGTCAAGACTAGGTCTAGACGGCTATTTCTATTCATTACCAACCTCTACAACCCATATCCAAGTCCATCTTGGACTTCGAAACCCAAATCTTGGCCGTAGGCCAATATCCTATTTTACCTTTTCTAAGGTAAATTTCTAACCTAGGTGGAAACCTAGTTAGCCTACCTACGCTTGGTATTTTGACCCTATCTCCCTAGGGTAGTAAGATACTAACCTATACATACGTTACCTACCAAAATACCTAAATAAAGTGGCCGTTTAGTCCATCTTACGGCTCATTGTCGATATCTTGAATATTTTAAGATACGCAATGGTACGGCGCGATACCGGCTTCCTACAACCCCGATTTCCACTCGGGAACCTACCCGCAAAATCTAATTCACGTATTCTAACTCCACGCCAAGTTTCATCTCATTCCGATACTCCGAGCTCCGTTTCGCACTCTAACTCGACTTCTCCTAAAAACTCCCCTTTAGCCCTTATTCTAATTCTCCTCCTTAACTCTTCCTCTAACTTCTTCTTCTAACCTCTTCTTCATATTTCTCCTCTAATTCTTCTTCTAACTCCTCCTTCCTATTCCTCTACTAATTTTTCTAACTTCTTCTAATTTCCTTCTCCTCTAACTCTTTCTAATTCCTTACTTCTTCTAACTTCTTTTCTTCTACTTCTTCTTATTTCTTCTATCCTTTCCTTAATCTTCTTCTCCTATTCTCTTCTAATCCTACTATCTATCAACATATATATATATATATATATATATATATATATATATATATATATATATATATATACATATATACATATATATAGGACTAAGGGGGGGTTCAATAGGGGTGAAAGGGGCAAATGGGGGGGGGGGGTTCTCACTGGCAGCAGCTGCTGCCAGTGCTGCTGTTCCTGCTGCTGCTACAGCAGCTGTGTAGCTGCTGCTACACTGCCACTGCTGTGGCTTCTTCTTCTCCTTCATCTTCTACTACTTCCTCCTCTTCTCTCTCTCTCTCTCTCTCTCTCTCTCTCTATATATATATATATATACATATATATATATATATATATATATATATATATATATATATATATATATAAATATAAATATAAATATATATTATATATATATATATATATATATATATATATATATATATATATATATATATATATATATATATATATATATATATATATATCCTCCTATCTATCTATATATATATATATATATATATATATATATATATATATATATATATATATATATATATATATATATATATATATATATATATATATATAATCTAATATCCATCCCTCTATCTATATATATACATATATACACACACACATATATATACACACACACATATATATATACATATATATACATACATACACCCTCACAAACACACACACACACACACACACACACACACACACACACGCTACCACTCTCTCACACAACACCACCACCACTCTCTACACCACTCTCATGACACTCATGCCACTCTCACATACACCACCACCACTTCCATTTGTCTACACACACAAATACATATTAATATATATATATATATATATATATATATATATATATGTAGTGCCCCGAAATTTGTGATACGTATTTTATACGTGTTCGTATTTCTGACCCGTATTTCTCTTTTCTTTGATTAGTTAGTTGTGGTTTATTTTCATATTTAGCATTTTGGTTTAATTGTCATTTATCATTCATGGATTTATTCTGATTAATGGAGCTTGGTTTATTGAGTATTTCATGGTTCATCATGGCATTGCATTGGCTTGGATTGGTTCGGTTTAGAGGGTTTGGCTTGGTTGGGTTTTATGTGAACCAACCCACTCCTACCTACCACCACCACTCATATTTATTACCTATTCTTCTTCTCTCTCTTCATTAATCTCTTCTTCTTCTTCCATTTACTTCTTCCACCTACCAGGAAAGAGGGAGAGAGAGTTCTAGGCAAGTGCAACTTGCTTCATGGAGGAACTCTGATTTTATTGCTCCATTCTCTTCCTTACTACATTCTAAAGCACTTTAGTATTTGACATTTCTCATTTCCATGGCTGGATTCTTGTAGATCTAAGTTTATTTTATTTTCGGATTTCTTGGGTTTTGATCTATTTAATCTTGTTATTTCCTAGTTTTGATGGTTTGACCTATGGAAGTTCGGATTTGGGCTCCAGATGAAGATTTTATGGAGCTTGGAAGCTTGGGTTCATGGTGTTCTTCTTCTCTGAAATTGGGAAAGAAGAACAGTGCTTGACTTGACTGCATGACAATTCATGCGGCAAGTGATTTAGCCGCATGACACTTTCAGCCGCAGGGACTGAGTCTCATTCTTAAAACCGCATGAGGCCCTTGCTTCCCAGCCGCATAAGTCTGCCTTCATCCTTGGCCGCATGAATATGAATTGAACCTGATCGCATGAGTCCTCAGTTCCTTCTTGCCGCATGGAGTCCCACTTGCCTTCAGCCGCATATGCGCCTATCTCCTTGAGCCGCATAAACTCTAGTACTTGCGGACCGCATAGGCTTGGTTCCCCGCTAGCCGCATGTGCCCCTACCCCGAGAGCCGTATGGGCTTCTGAGTCTGAGCCGCATGACCTGATTTATTTTAGCCGCATGTGTCCTCTTACCCATGCAGCCGCATATGTGCCCGCCATACTTAACCGCATGACCCGGAGTCGTTCGAGCCGCATAGGCTCCACTGCTCCTTCAGCCGCATACGCATTCATTGCCCCTGAGCCGCATAAGCATTTCCCCCTGCTGCCGCATGGGACTCCGCCCACCTTCAGCCGCATGAACTCAACACCCTGAGCCGCATGAACTTAAACTCCTGCTAGCCGCATATGCCACTGTCATTTCCTGGCCGCATGAGACCCGGTTACTTTTTGGCCGCATAAGGCCCAGTCTTCTCCAGCCGCATGGGCTGTTCTTCTTCCAGCCGCATGATTCTACCCTTTCCTGACCGCATATGCTTTGGCCGCATGGATCTTCTATAGCCCTGAATATTGATATTTTATTAGATATTTTACATCCATTTTATATCCTTACGCCTTTTTGTCCTGAACTTGAAAATCATGAATTCATTTGATATGTTTGGAATTGATAATTGAGCATGACCTGATAGTGACCCGTAGTGGTGCACTCTTGACATGATAACCTGGCATGACCTGATAGTGGCCCGTCGTGGCGCACTCCTGACTAGCACACTTGATATGATAAACCTGACATGATTATCTCGAATAACTGTTGCGACGGCTACCTGACATGACATGACCTGTATAAATTAAATCCTGACACCGTGGTTGTTTGCATTGATTGTGCCTGTATAAACTACGAGTCTGGTTGTGTCTTGCATCATGTCTAGGGCATGATCCCTGAGTACCACGGTCAGGGATCCATACTGAATCTGGCTAGGTTAATGACTAGATTGATCAATTAGTTCATGGAGAATTTCCCAGTTACCTGTTGCCCCTTTGGTCCCGGCCTTATATATATACATGGGATTTGTTGCTATCCGTCGAGATGAGCGCACTTCCAGCCCGCCGTCGAGCGTGGTACCTTAGGACACATGTATCTTACTATAGTGTGTCTGCTATATCCTGCTATCTTTTTCTTTTCTTGCTGGGATCACTCAGGTAGTAACAAACAGGTAACCGGACTTGGAATTCTTATTGCATCTTGCTAGTAACTAGGATTGTGATAACCCTAGTTAGTTAATATAGAAAGCCGTAGGCAATGATTGGCCGTGATTGCTTGGATGGAGTCTAGTCCAGTATAGTATTGTCTAGAATTGATTAATTGTAAGATTGTACCAGAATGATTGAAAGATTGTCACTCCAGAATGTTACTTGGCCTGATTTCTTATATTTATCTTGCCGATAAATGGTGAGAGAAACCAAGTTCCGTTCAGACGAAGGGTTACAACCCCGGTCCTTGTTTGGTTTACGGGTTGTAACCTGGCTATCTGAATAGTCCCATGGTTATCTCATCGTATATCATCCTGTCATGTTTTCTTTCCATATGTCCTGTCTTCTAGTGATTCTATACAAGATTGTCTTTTATAATTACCCATCATGCTTTTTCTTAAACTACTGCCTTTTATTATGTAATTTTACTCTTGTGCTAATTGCTGGTTTTAGTTCCTAAGTGAAGCCTCCTTTGTGGCACTTGCACTTTCTGGGGTCTGACCCAGCTGGTTTTGTATGGCCAGATACCGGAGTAGCAGCAAAGGATCTACCTGCCTTCCAGTCCGATGGTGACCGCCAGGCGTAACCAGGGCAACGAGTGGGTTTCTTTTTGTTCTCCCACTCTATTGTAAAATTATTCTTTTGAGGCATTTAGCCGCCGAGCAAGTGTTAGCTCGTTTGTAACTTTATTTACTGTCTGCCTACGGGCTGTAAGCATGATTGGCAACTCGAGGTTGATCATGTATGACTTAAATCTTGCTAGTCCTTACATTTTGTACGACTAGCTTCATGATCATCTGGATATGTAATGTTTGGGACGCCTTACAATTGTATATTTGGTGATCTGATATCTTGTGATTGTTATTAGTTGGTTGAGATTGAGACAATAGAATAATTTATGACCTTAAGAGACTGATGGCTTGTAGATAAACCCTAACATATCTAGACAGCCGTGACCGTATGGTGAGATGGATTCCATTTCATTATACGTAGCTGGCTATGTCTGCCCCCGCTCTCCAGTATTCTGGTTCTGGGGCGTGACAATATATATATATATATATATATATATATATATATATATATATATATATATATATATATATATACACACACACACACACACACACACACACACACACACACACATATATATATATATATATATATATATATATATATATATATATATATATATATATATATATATATATATATATATACTACTCTAATTAGAAAACCCCCAAATTTTCTTAAACTAGATTTTAGGAAACCTAAGGAAAGCTATGGTCAAAAGATGGAGAATAATCTCCTCTCCACTTATTATGAAGGAGATATAGGGAATAGAGGAATTAATGAGGGATTAAAATTCATACCTAGAAGGGATTTCTTGGAGGAAGAAGAGCTTGAGAGAAGAATGGATTTTGGAAGAGAGCGAGAGAGAGAGTTACTTAATGGAGAAGAAAATGAGGGGTTTACATGGCCGGCCAAGTGTGTGTGTGTGTGGGGGGGGGGGGGGGGGGGGGGGTTAGTGGGTTTGGGTAGGATCCATTAGCCCCTCCAAACCCATTAGACTTAGGTTGGGTTCGGTTTGGTTCGGTTTGTTTCTAATTGGCCAATTAAGCCTCTAAAACGACTAATTAAGCCATGGAAATAGGGTTTATGGTTTCTAGCCTAATTATGATGGTATGTGGGCCAAGTCCAGCTAGTATGTGGGTCCCACTAGGGTCCAGGCTACCCGGGTCTCCAATTTGAGTTCGAATTGGATAAAATCCAAACCAACCCAAATAAATCCCAAAAAATCACATAAAATCAAATAAAATTCCTAAAAATTATAAAACTTGAAAAATGACAAAAATACCCCTAATTCGAAAACTAGGGGTGACAAATCTACCCTCCTTAAAAAAATTTTGTTCTCGAAATTCAAACGGTCGTACTCTTCTCTAGGTCAAGCACCCAACAATCAAGGTCTACTAAATTTTATCCTAAGTTATATAACATGTAACCCAGGAAATCAGAACACATACATGGTTTTAAATCTCTACAGTATCGTGTTATTGCAGTCTTCATTGGGGTTTTCTATTTAATCTAGCATGATCATCACATATGCAACTAAAGGTACTAAGAAAGCAATCATCAATCAATGGGCGGAGAGAACAGGTAAAAGAAAGAGCAAGACCCTACCTCCTAGTCTAATGCGTGCAGGATCCTCAACTGTCATCGCAAAAGCCCTGTCCTGGCGGGGTATATCCCGCTGCTGGTGGAGGGCGTGATGCGGTGCCATAGGTGGCCTACCCTGTGCTCCCTGAGCTGCATGACGATGGTTCGTAGGACAATCTCTCAACTGATGTCCAGCCTCCCCGTAATAGAGGCACAAGCCCAGCCTCTTCCGGCAGACCTCCCAGATGTGACCGGGCTTCTTGCAGAAATTGTAAGGAGCCCCATGCTGTGCCTGCCTCTGCTGAGTGTGCTGTACCTGCTGCTGAACCGGCGCTCTGGCCTGCACCTACGGCTGGTGATGCTGGAAAGAACGATACTGAAGCTGAGGGCGCTTAGCAGCCCCTGCGCTGCTAGAAGCTCCCAAGAAAAGATCACGCTCCCTCTTGGGCTTCAAGCCCCACTCCCGCTCTACCTTCCGAGCCTCCGCATAAATTTCTGCATATGTCGCATAGAAAGAAGGAATCAGGATCTTGATATCCCAAGTCAGCCCCTCCCTGAAACGGCTCGCCCTGTTCTCCGGGTCTCGAACCATGTACTCTGCGTATCGGCTCAGACGGCCGAACTCCGCTGCGTACTCCTCCACAGATAGACTGCCCTGCTGCAGATCCTGGAACTGTCGCACCAGGTCAATCTTGTCCGTGGTGGAAAAGAACTTCTCCTTGAAGAGGAGCTAGAACTCTGCCCAAGTACGACCCTCTCCAGCTAGGGCTGGCTCATTTCTGAACCAGGTGCGCGCAATGTCTAGCAACTGCAAACCTACCGCCTCGACCTTCAGGTCGTCTGCCAGGCAGGAGGCCCTCATTTGCCGCTCGATATCCTCGAGCCAATCGTCTGCATAGACCACACCCTCGGTCCCGCTAAAGTCACGGGGCCCGAGCTTCTTAAAGTCCTGGATATCTCCGTACCTAGTACGCGTCCCCGGATGAGGAGCCCTCTGCTCCACGGCTGCAAGGGCCAACTGATGGGCATCCTCCATGCCCTGACGCATCGCGTTTGTCTGCCTCTGCTGAGCCTCGGCCTAGGCTCTCTGAGTCTCCAGCATCTGCTGGAGGAAGGTAAGCATCTGCCCCATATCTGTAGGCAGAGGAGGTGGAGGTGGAAGTACGTCTGCAACTATCGGAGGAATCCGCTGCGCGACAGGAGGAAGAACGCCCCCGACAACTCCCGTCGTAGCCCCGGCACTGCAGGAAGAGCACCCGCAACCCCAGGGACGGTCATCGAGAGCGCTGGAGGAGTACCCCCGAGAGCCCCAACAGAAGTCCCATCTGCAGGAGAAGTGACCGAAGCCTGCCCGCCAGAGGTGGCAGACCTCTCCGTCTCCCCGTGCTCCTCACCAGAAGAGTGAGTCATAACTATCCTGGAGACAAATTGAAAAGAAGATATCAATATGGCACATAAAGGCAATATCAAAGGAGGACAGCTAGAATGCATTAAATCAATATCAAAGATGGTAAGCAAGATAAGCAAGGAAAGATCCTGCTATGATTGAGTACTCTTAGCCTATAGCCTATCCTAGATACGTACCGCAGGCTCGTAATAGCACTCTAAGTCGAGCGCCACTACGATATCGCACTAATTGCGACTTCAGGACCTGCGTGGGCCACCACTAAAATGTGTCACGACCCGCACCCGCTATAAGGGTACGTGCAATTGACAACGCCCAGCCCTCACCGTAAAAACGGCGTAGAACGCTGTAGATTTTCTAGTCTGATAACAGTTTATATATATAACAAAACCTGTCGAGAATATGGTCAACTCCGAATGGAGGACAAGCAGTGAATATATATGTACTCAATCACAACTCTAAGATAACAAAGTAAAGACTGAAAGATAAAAACAACAAGACGATAATAAAATAATGTCACGCCCCAGAACCAGAATACTGGAGAGCGGGAGAATGACTCAGCCAGCTACGTATTACGGGTAGATGAATACCGTATAATACGATCAATGCTGTCTAATAAGACAAGGGGGTGTATACTACATAAAAGTCTCACTATGGTCACTTCCCATCTATTGTCTCAATCATTCAAACAAGAAACAGAAATAGAAAACATGTGAGATAAAGCAGTAAGGCGTCCCAAACGCTCAGTCAAAATATTCTTGATATCTGGCTTTACAAAACACAGTCAGATGATGTAGTAAGTATACACAATTGTTATCAGCTGCAGCCTGACTTAGTTACAATTATGCAAAAGTAGGTACAAGACAATCCGACTAACATGTTGGTGCCAAACGACAAAGTATAAAGTATTTAACAAAACGAGCGGGGAAGTAAGAAAACCCACTCGAGCCCTTCTGCGATCATCCCTCTAGTGTTGACCATCGTGGAGGTAGAAGTAAGCTGGATCCTCGGGGACCGGCTCTAAATCTGGCCATGCAAAACCAGAGAGGTTAGACCTCAAACAGCAAGTACCGCAAGGAAGCAGGATATGAGGGATTAAAACCAGTAATGAGAAAATATGATAAATAGATCTCTGCTTTCTACTGGGATTCACATAGTATCACGACACTTCGAACCAACCTCCCAACCAAACAAGGACAGAAGTTGGTACGTCATGTCCTGACATTCTGATCATCTCGGCTAGGTAACAAAGGACATACAGTACACAAACAAATTAATTTAAACGGCCATTCAACTACTACGGCTTGCTACTATGAGTTCTAAGTTATCCTGGAATTATGCAATAGGGATTCCTCAGTTCTTACTATGTACAAGTAAGGCTAGTTTATCCAGTCAATCAATTGCGCCAATCATGAATTAGACGAGTCCCAGCAGGACGCCCGTCATCAATATACAATATACAATAGATAATATAACCAGATACCGCTCCCTGCCCGTGTGGCAGATTTGCAGTATCTGTGGGGACCAGCCGGCCTGTCGGCCACTACTAGTCCCAAGAGGGATGCCATGTAAGAACTCGGAAATCCATTCTCTCCATGCAATCATTATTTTATTTAACTTAATAGTCTCTACGTTAAGTAAAATCTCATGCCGTGGGTCATGGTCATTCAAATGAGTACTTTCGTACGGGATACGATATGCACAACTCTACAACGATACCAGTGCGGTTAGGTTGCAGGTCTTACATAGCGTAATGCAATAATCAAAACTAACCACGGAGTAATCATGCCTTGACCATCAAGTACACATGCTGCTTTTGTAGAAAATAAATAAATAAATTGAAGCCTGCATGTGTGCCTGTATGTCAATATTCGGGATCGCCAATCGATTATAATAGTTCATAGTTAATATGAACGTGTCTCATTCATTCAATTCAATAAGACGACTAGCCGGTCTATTAGTTCCAACTAGGAACGCATGATCAATTATTAGTCGAAGTAACAGTCGGGGTCACTTCGTGATAAGGTATGAAAGTCAAACTAGTATTAAGCATGGTCAAGTCTATAACTAGTATAAAATAGTTGGTAACATATTCTTGAAGCCAAAAAAAAGATCTATAACTTTCATGTTGGGAGTTGAAAGAAATTCTAGTCGCAATTCAGTCAAAATAGGACATATAACAGTCAGAAACAACCAAAATAGGCATATGCGGCCTATTCTGCGACATGCATGCGGACCAACTGCGACATACGGCCTATGCGGCCCAACTGCGACACCATATGCGGCTCAACTGCGACGTGCGGCCTATGCGGTCCAACCGCGACATCTATGCGGCTCAACTGCGACATGTGCCTCATGCGACCCAACCGCGACATCTATGCGGCTCAACTGCGACATGTGCCTCATGCGGCTCATTCGCGACACCATATGCGGCTCTACTGCGACATGCGACTTCATGCGGCCCAACCGCGACATCTATATACGGCTCTACTGCGACATGTGCCTCATGCGGCTCATTCGCGACACCATATTCGACTCTACTGCGACATGTGCCTCATGCGGCTCATTCGCGACACCATATGCGGCTCTACTGCGACATGCGGCCTATGTGGCCCAACCGCGACATCTATGCGGCTCAACTGCGACATGCGGCCTCATGCGGCCCAACCGCGATATCTATGTGGCTCAACTGCGACATGCGGTTCATGCTGCAGATGAACATAGAAGTTTGACCAAAATTAGTTTGGCCATAACTTTCTCAAAATAAATCGGAATCTAACTTTTCAAAAGCCAAACTTTGGTAGAATTAAATTCTCTACAACATGGAACCACTTATTTTCGAAAACAACAGAGTTTGATAGATCAAAACGATAAAATCCATACGAAAACTAAAACTTAAAACTTAGATCTACACCCAACCATCCATGGAAATCAAGAACTTCAAGACCTAAACTTGTAGAGGAAGAGAAGATGAACAACATAGACTAAAAATAAATAGGGATGCATGAAATCCCTCATGGTGTGCAAGATGTACTTGCCTCTCACAGGTGGGTTAGGGTTTGGTGGAGGAGTAAATGTGAATGAATGAAGAGAGAGAATGAAAGAAGAACTTTTACATCAAGGTCAAGTGCATCTCCACCATCCATCCTACTCCATCAAATCCTAGCCACCCATTCCTTTCCATGTAAAGCCAAACCAAGTTGGCTCACCATGAACCGAAATGAATCAAGAGCCAAGAAAAAGCAGAAAATAAAATACAAAAAAATAATTAGCATGAAATTAAAAGAATTAAATACAAAATAAATGCATGACAGATACTAAATAAATTCGGGCAAGCGGTATACGTATAAAAATACGCATTCCGGGAACGGGGAGTGACAAATAATAACCTGTCAAGTCCAACACAAGAATATATACAAGTCCAAGTCTCTAATACAATCCATAATAATAACAGTCTCAAAAGTAGCTGGAGACAAGGTCCAGTATAAAAGACCTACTCTAACTAAGCAATAGGTAAGGTCTCGCCAGGCGGAGCTAAGTCCTGCTCTATGTCACGCCCCGCTCCCGCAGGAGCGATCGTCCTCGCTAAGGCGTGATGCCACACGGGCCTAGGTTGCGCCCGTGCAAGGCTATGTCCAGAAACGGCCGATTCGAGCTAGGCTACAGAGTCGCACAGAGTGTCCCCATTTGCAGCGGAAAGTAAATGAACACAAATAGAAGCGAATTCAAACTCTTTATTGATACTCAAGAAGTTCACAAGCAGTGCTAGGCCGAGTTTACAAGTCTCTCAAGCTTTCTCTCTCTGAAACATAAAAGGCGTGCCAAGTGGCTTACAAGATGGAATGATTCATGGCGACGTTCCGATACATTATGTCCTGTATAGGATGCTTCAGCTTCTTGCAACGTCCCAAGGCCCCGGAGTTGCCTCCGCGCCTTAACACGTTCGATGGAAGCTCCACATCCGCCGGCGTCTCCTGCATCCTGCAAGCAGACTGTGGGGTTATCAGTACATTGTTATGCACTGGTGGGGAGGCTAGCTCGCCCACAATGCTATCATTATCAAACACGTTCCATTTACTTTTGTGCATCTCTATCATTCATTGTCTTTCTAATCTTGCCTTAGGATCAATTTCATGGCATATGTCATAACCTATCCCGTGTTGCCAAATTCAAGTGTCGCATGGAAATACATTCACGACTTACCCATACTTACCGTCCGGTCTTCCCTGTTCAACGTAAACCAAGTTAGTCAACAATTCATATGAAATAACTTAACGTAGTTCATGTAAGCATTCAATGTCAAGTGCGTGTCCTTGCCTCGGGTTCTAGCACGTCGTAGGCACGTTTTCTAACTCGTTTGCTCGAAGTACTCATGATCATTTTGTGTGTTATATTCAAGCCTATTCAAAAGGTGCTTTGTACAGTTAACTTAGACTACTTTGATTTCAATGCAAGGATTTGCACGTGGATTGCCACCAGCAAAGCCCACTTAAATCTATATGTACCGGTCGCTGGCATCACAAGCCATTTTGGACATCCAAGCCGTGGTATTTCTCAACTTAGCGTAGGGTGAGGACTGGCACACACCCCGTTAGTCTCTTGAAATACTCCTGCACTTACGTCCCTCGGGTGGCCGAGTCTGTACCCAGGCAGCCCGTAAGCCATATTTTTGATTCCGCCTAGGCCGGCATATCCCCCATTTGATCATGCCGCAGAATCCCTTTTTTTTACGGTCACAGCATTCGCCACCCCTCGCTCGTGCCGTTTGTCCACGACCATTTCGTATTAACTTGTCTTTTTAACTTAACGGATGTCTCTGAGCCGTAGGCTAACCCTTAGCCTCAATGCGTTATCGACCAGGTTGGCGTCCGTGCAGCGCGGGTAGCGAGCCCCGTTGTACGTGCCCGTCATACCTGTCGCTAACCATTCTTTCTTCTCTTATCTTTCATTCATTCTTTCTTTTTTTTGTTTCACTTGTCCGTTTGTTCATCGATTCATTCACGTATTCATTCTTTCATTCGTTGATTCATTCATTCACTTATTCGTTCATTTATTCATTTATATATTTTGCAACTCCTCGTGTGGGAGTCGCCTTGGCGACCCATCGGTCCCATAGTCTTTCAATGTTGCTAAACTCTACTCGGAACGACTATGTTGATAGTCTCTCAGTTTTATTGTTGTAAACCATTCATTATTTTTATTGTTTGAACGTATCAGAGACGTAAACGTAAGCTTATGCCTTAGCATGAGCGTGGAGTACGGTACGGGAGTTCTCACAATTTCAATGTTCTTTTCCATATTCTATACAAGCATACAAGATGGGATTAATCCCTTAGCTAGGTGCGTTGGGTCATTTATTAGCATGCGCGGTGTTATCGCCTAGCGATTTCAGTGATAGTGTCCGTATTATTATGTGTCTAGGCTAAGCAAAGACGGGTTCATCGGAGCCACCCACCTTAGCGATGTTCGCATCGGCCGAGCGATACTCCGAGCGCGCCTTTGAAAGTCTAAGTCTGGATTCATCTTGACGGGCCAATGTAAGCCTTGTATCGATTCTTCATCTGGTCGATGCCAACTCTTCGGGTCGACGGCTCGTTTGAGTCGTTGCACTTGCCATTTGAATCGGCGTTCCACTAGGGCGGAGCGGGTCATTACATAATACACCACTCAAAACAAGTCTCGTCCTCGAGACTTCCTGAGTGCAGGTCATCCTACCATTCCTTAACTCGTGTCGTCATGTTTCTTAGACAATTCTATCGAACGGCTCTATCGTTCGATGGCATCGAACTATACTCGATACTTTTCCAAGTTCCATATTGCATACGTTTGGTCGATTTTATTGAGTAACTTTTCATTCATTTTAGAGTTGATAGCATTTATTCAATTCAAGTGTTTCTTCGACTTGGTTGCTACTTCGACGTATCATAGGACTGAAACGGTCGCACGAGGTGCGTTGTAATTCGTCAAACACGAAAGGCGTAGGCTGAGGCAAACTCACTCATTCGTTCATGCGCATCTCAACACCCACTTGCAGCTGCGTTCGAGTTCATCATATCGCTGAGTTTGGATCATGCACGTATCCAAGGCGTCCCCCGAATATGTACATTTCAACCAAGCTTAGCGACTAGCGAAGTCGGACAAGCTACTCGCGATAGTTTCGATTTGCCGATCGTTTTGCTAACTTCGATTTAAAACCGAACTCATGTGTGTATCACATATCGTTTATCTCGGTCCTCGAGATGATTCGATTCGCTTCTCAAGCATTATTTTCCACGAAATCAGTATGATTTCTTCTTCTTAGCGGGGTCGACCAAGCTTAAGTAATTTTCGTCCGATTCAAAACCAAGTATTGCACCATCATCAAGTATTTCTTCCTATCAACGATTCAATTTGTTATCCCAACTTTTACTTGCGCATCATCCATCCCTATCATTCTCTTCGTTTGGGGCCAATCTCGTCGTCGTTCACGCACACTCCCAGTTCTCCGTCCTACTCTAAGTCTTGTTTTTCCAAGTCTATCGTCCGTCCAGACGATACTGTAAATGCCATCGCCCATGTTCAATCACTCGGCATAGGGTCGTCCGCCTATCCGCTAGGTCAGCTCACAAGGTCATAATTACACGTCAGGTCCGTGGCTCGTCGTGCAAGGTCGTTGCATGATGCTCGCCCCAAATCCTATGGTCAAACCATTTGTTCGCTTGTACGGGAGTTTCTACCCAAGCACGCATCACTCAAATTTCTAAATATCGAGCAGGATCACCTATTCGCATCAATATATTCGTTACGCATATTCGAATCCATTCAAATCACCCAATCGACATACTTCACATATCCATTCTAACCAATTCATGTATTCGATCACGAGGTCATCCAGCTCGACATTACATTACGTCCCAATCTCACGCGAGTCCGATCATCTACGGTGGTTCATGAATCACCATGCAATGCTCCCGTGGAATAATCATTCTCCTCGGGGCGTAACTCTTGTTTGAGTTTAGACTAATTCATTCTCGATACACGGATTGGACCTACTCAATCCTCAAGTTCAATCCTTCAAGCACCCAAATTCATTCTCGAGTCACCTCCGCATCAAACCACAAGTCGAAGCAATCAGATTGCCATGCCATCCAAGTTCAATCACTCCCGCTGTATGAATCACCATACCAGCGCTCACGCAGAGTGATCGCCCTAATAGGTGCGACACATGTACGAGGCTGGGGTTGCGCTCGCATAAGACAAGAATGTCGAAGTTGTGGTTATCGACAAAGCAAATCCAACAATTTTATTTCCATCCAAGTCAATATTTCAATTTTTGATAGTCCGTTTGTCATTCGTTTAACCAGAAATTCCTCGAACCGAGTTTCTCTTTTCCTCGACACGTTTCAATATCCCGAGTATAGCATCCATCGGAACGATGACATTTGCACGATCGTCATTCGCCGAGTCAGAGTACCCCCGAGTTATCGCATATCGATCTTTGATACGCCTCAATACCATCGACGATATACGTAACCTGACGATCTTCCTTTACAACCAATTTCGAGTCGTACGTTGATGCTGTCGTCCGAGTTAGATATTCCACTATTCATCGATATTCAAGATCAAGTTCAGTCGCTATTCCTCAAGCTAGTTTCAAGATCGTTGTTCAAACTTAAGTCACAATTCATTTGAATCAATCCGAAATCGTACGCGCGATCCTCTAAGTTTCCTCGATCAAGACCATTCATTTTCACTCATCGTTCCGAACCATTTTCTAACTCGTGTTGCCCATTGACAAGTTGTCCGAACGATATCTCGTTCGGGACACACGAAGTCACGATCAACTAAGCGTGACGCGTTCTAAGGCTCTGTGTGATCGCATCGCCTCGCCGACATACTCGTTCTATCCGTAAATCCTTCAGTCTCGCTCGAACAATTTCTATAACGTCCATACACCACTCAGGGTTCGAGCCACTCGACCAGTCGTCGACACTCATTCTTATTCTTTTCCGAACATATCCCATACACCACTCGAATTCAAGCCATACGATCTAGTCCTCAATCACATTTGCGTCATGCGCTAAGACATCCTTCAGATTCGTTCGACGAATCTCTAGCGTAATCGCTCACGTCGCCTCGACGTACTAAGTCGTTCGTACTAATCCTCAAAATCCAAGCCAATCTTTCGTGCATGCCTAAGCGTTAGTTTGATAGCGTACCTATCGATATATACACTAAGTGTATCTTCGTTCCCGACCGAGCGGTACTTGATATCGCTCGTAACTCGATTGCACCCAAAAGTCGAAGTGCACGACACGCGGCACAACTTAGCTAGAAGGCCATGTGCATAGCCATCCCGTTTGAACTATACTTTGGTCTCATGTACTTATTTGCTGTCCGCGTAAGCTCATTCAAGCACGCACTGCGTTTGCTAACTCTTAGCATCGGTACCTTCCAACTTAAGTCCGTCGTGGTGGCACAAAGGCCTTCGCCTATCGATCCCTTCCAACCGAGTACTCGTACGAGCTTTTGAAAATATTAGACTTATTGTATGGAACATCCCATGGCACAACGAGAGAGAGCGCACACTTCTTTTGTTTCAACGAGCTTTCAAAACTGAAAGAATCGAAATGAAGTCCAAGGACGTAAAGCCGTGCTCTGATACCAATCTGTCACGCCCCGCTCCCGCAGGAGCGATCGTCCTCGCTAAGACGTGATGCCGCACGGGCCTAGGTTGCGTCCGTGCAAGGCTATGTCCAGAAACGGCCGATTCGAGCTAGGCTACAGAGTCGCACAGAGTGTCCCCATTTGCAGCGGAAAGTAAATGAACACAAATAGAAGCGAATTCAAACTCTTTATTGATACTTAAGAAGTTTACAAGCGGCGCTAGGCCGAGTTTACAAGTCTCTCAAGCTCTCTCTCTCTGAAACATAAAAGGTGTGCCAAGTGGCTTACAAGATGGAATAATTCATGGCGACGTTCCGATACATTATGTCCTGTATAGGATGCTTCAGCTTCTTGCAACGTCCCAAGGCCCCGGAGTTGGCTCTGCGCCTTAACACGTTCGATGGAAGCTCCGTTCCCGCCGGCGTCTCCTGTATCCTGCAAGCAGACTGTGTGGTTATCAGTACATTGTTATGCACTGGTGGGGAGGCTAGCTCGCCCACAACGCTATCATTACCAAACACGTTTCATTTACTTTTGTGCATCTCTATCATTCATTGTCTTTCTAATCTTGCCTTAGGATCAATTTCATGGCATATGTCATAACCTATCCCGTGTTGCCAAATTCAAGTGTCGCATGGAAATACATTCACGACTTACCCATACTTACCGTCCGGCCTTCCCTGTTCAACGTAAGCCAAGTTAGTCAACAATTCATATGAAATAACTTAACGTAGTTCATGTAAGCATTCAATGTCAAGTGCGTGTCCTTGCCTCGGGTTCTAGCACGTCGTAGGCACGTTTTCTAACTCGTTTGCTCTCGAAATACTCATGATCATTTTGTGTGTTATATTCAAGCCTATTCAAAAGGTGCTTTGTACAGTTAACTTAGACTACTTTGATTTCAATGCAAGGACTTGCACGTGGATTACCACCAGCAAAGCCTACTTAAATCTATATGCACCGGTCGCTGGCATCACAAGCCATTTTGGACATCCAAGCCGTGGTATTTCTCAACTTAGCGTAGGGTGAGGACTGGCACACACCCCGTTAGTCTCTTGAAATACTCCTGCACTTACGTCCCCCGGGTGGCCGAGTCCGCACCCAGGCAGCCCGTAAGCCATATTTTTTATTCTGCCTAGGCCGACATATCCCTCTTTTGATCATGCCGCGGAATCCCTTTTTCTTTACGGTCACAGCATTAGCCACCCCTCGCTCGTGCCGTTTGTCCACGACCATTTCGTATTAACTTGTCTTTTTAACTTAACGGCTGCCTCTGAGCCGTAGGCTAACCCTTAGCCTCAATGTTGCTAAACTCTACTCGGAACGACTATGTTGATAGTCTTCCCGTTTCATTGTTGTAAACCATTCATTGTTTTCATTATTTGAACGCATCAGAGACGTAAACGTAAGCATGTGCCTTAGCACGAGCGTGGAGCGCGGTGCGAGAGTTCTCACAATTTCCATGTTCTTTTCCATATTCTATACAAGCATACAAGATGGGATTAATCCCTTAGCTAGGTGCGTTGGGTCATTTATTAGCATGTGCGGTGTTATCGCTTAGCGATTTCAGTGATAGTGTCCGTATTATTATGTGTCTA